>OX421361.1:39864693-40196054 GCA_949126925.1 Cheilosia vernalis | reverse complement strand
AAGTTTGGTTTTAAGTCGATTTGAACAAAAAAAAATTTTTATTTTTTTGCCACCATTTTTTTCGGTTTTTTCCGTTTTTTACCCACTTTTTGACAGTTTTCTTGAAAGTAGTTAATTTATTCACTAATCGCATTAATGTACGAATCTATTAAAGTTGGTTTTAAGTCGATTTGAACAAAAAAAAATTTTTATTTTTTTTGCCACCATTTTTTTCGGTTTTTTCCGTTTTTTACCCACTTTTTGACAGTTTTCTTGAAAGTTGTTAATTTATTCACTAATCGCATTAATGTACGAATCTATTAAAGTTGGTTTTAAGTCGATTTGAACAAAAAAAAATTTTTATTTTTTTTGCCACCATTTTTTTCGGTTTTTTCCGTTTTTTACCCACTTTTTGACAGTTTTCTTGAAAGTTGTTAATTTATTCACTAATCGCATTAATGTACGAATCTATTAAAGTTGGTTTTAAGTCGATTTGAACAAAAAAAAAATTTTATTTTTTTGCCACCATTTTTTTCGGTTTTTTCCGTTTTTTACCCACTTTTTGACAGTTTTCTTGAAAGTAGTTAATTTATTCACTAATCGCATTAATGTACGAATCTATTAAAGTTGGTTTTAAGTCGATTTGAACAAAAAAAAAAATTTTATTTTTTTTGCCACCATTTTTTTCGGTTTTTTCCGTTTTTTACCCACTTTTTGACAGTTTTCTTGAAAGTTGTTAATTTATTCACTAATCGCATTAATGTACGAATCTATTAAAGTTGGTTATAAGTCGATTTATTCACTAATCGAATCTATTGAAGTTGGTTTTTAAGTCGATTTGAACAAAAAAAAAATTTTAATTTTTTTGCCACCATTTTTTTCGGTTTTTTCCGTTTTTTACCCACTTTTTGACAGTTTTCTTGAAAGTTGTTAATTTATTCACTAATCGCATTAATGTACGAATCTATTAAAGTTGGTTTTAAGTCGATTTGAACAAAAAAAATTTAATTTTTTTGCCACCATTTTTTTTCGGTTTTTTCCGATTTTTACCCACTTTTTGACAGTTTTCTTGAAAGTTGTTAATTTATTCACTAATCGCATTAATGTACGAATCTATTAAAGTTGGTTTTAAGTCGATTTGAACAAAAAAAATTTTAATTTTTTTGCCACCATTTTTTTCGGTTTTTTCCGTTTTTTACCCACTTTTTGACAGTTTTCTTGAAAGTTGTTAATTTATTCACTAATCGCATTAATGTACGAATCTATTAAAGTTGGTTTTAAGTCGATTTGAACAAAAAAAAATTTTAATTTTTTTGCCACCATTTTTTTCGGTTTTTTCCGTTTTTTACCCACTTTTTGACAGTTTTCTTGAAAGTTGTTAATTTATTCACTAATCGCATTAATGTACGAATCTATTAAAGTTGGTTTTAAGTCGATTTGAACAAAAAAAAATTTTAATATTTTTGCCACCATTTTTTCGGTTTTTTCCGTTTTTTACCCACTTTTTGACAGTTTTCTTGAAAGTTGTTAATTTATTCACTAATCGCATTAATGTACGAATCTATTAAAGTTGGTTTTAAGTCGATTTGAACAAAAAAATTTTTTTATTTTTTTTGCCACCATTTTTTTCGGTTTTTTCCGTTTTTTACCCACTTTTTGACAGTTTTCTTGAAAGTTGTTAATTTATTCACTAATCGCATTAATGTACGAATCTATTAAAGTTGGTTTTAAGTCGATTTGAACAAAAAAAAAATTTTTATTTTTTTTGCCACCATTTTTTTCGGTTTTTTTCCGTTTTTTACCCACTTTTTGACAGTTTTCTTGAAAGTTGTTAATTTATTCACTAATCGCATTAATGTACGAATCTATTAAAGTTGGTTTTAAGTCGATTTGAACAAAAAAAAAATTTTAATTTTTTTGCCACCATTTTTTTCGGTTTTTTCCGTTTTTTACCCACTTTTTGACAGTTTTCTTGAAAGTTGTTAATTTATTCACTAATCGCATTAATGTACGAATCTATTAAAGTTGGTTTTAAGTCGATTTGAACAAAAAAAATTTTTTATTTTTTTTGCCACCATTTTTTTCGGTTTTTCCGTTTTTTACCCACTTTTTGACAGTTTTCTTGAAAGTTGTTAATTTATTCACTAATCGCATTAATGTACGAATCTATTAAAGTTGGTGTTAAAGTCGATTTGAACAAAAAAAAATTTTAATTTTTTTTGCCACCATTTTTTTCGGTTTTTTCCGTTTTTTACCCATTTTTTGACAGTTTTCTTGAATGTTGTTAATTTATTCACTAATCGCATTAATGTACGAATCTATTAAAGTTGGTTTTAAGTCGATTTGAACAAAAAAAAATTTTAATTTTTTTGCCACCATTTTTTCGGTTTTTTCCGTTTTTTACCCCACTTTTGACAGTTTTCTTGAAAGTTGTTAGTTTATTCACTAATCGCATTAATGTACGAATCTATTAAAGTTGGTTTTAAGTCGATTTGAACAAAAAAAAATTTTTATTTTTTTTGCCACCATTTTTTTCGGTTTTTTCCGTTTTTTACCCACTTTTTGACAGTTTTCTTGAAAGTTGTTAATTTATTCACTAATCGCATTAATGTACGAATCTATTAAAGTTGGTTTTAAGTCGATTTGAACAAAAAAAAATTTTTATTTTTTTTGCCACCATTTTTTTCGGTTTTTCCGTTTTTTACCCACTTTTTGACAGTTTTCTTGAAAGTTGTTAATTTATTCACTAATCGCATTAATGTACGAATCTATTAAAGTTGGTTTTAAGTCGATTTGAACAAAAAAAAATTTTTATTTTTTTTGCCACCATTTTTTTCGGTTTTTTCCGTTTTTTACCCACTTTTTGACAGTTTTCTTGAAAGTAGTTAATTTATTCACTAATCGCATTAATGTACGAATCTATTAAAGTTGGTTTTAAGTCGATTTGAACAAAAAAAAAATTTTATTTTTTTTGCCACCATTTTTTTCGGTTTTTTCCGTTTTTTACCCACTTTTTGACAGTTTTCTTGAAAGTTGTTAATTTATTCACTAATCGCATTAATGTACGAATCTATTAAAGTTGGTTATAAGTCGATTTATTCACTAATCGAATCTATTGAAGTTGGTTTTAAGTCGATTTGAACAAAAAAAAAATTTTAATTTTTTTGCCACCATTTTTTTCGGTTTTTTCCGTTTTTTACCCACTTTTTGACAGTTTTCTTGAAAGTTGTTTAATTTATTCACTAATCGCATTAATGTACGAATCTATTAAAGTTGGTTTTAAGTCGATTTGAACAAAAAAAAATTTTAATTTTTTTGCCACCATTTTTTTCGGTTTTTTCCGTTTTTTACCCACTTTTTGACAGTTTTCTTGAAAGTTGTTAATTTATTCACTAATCGCATTAATGTACGAATCTATTAAAGTTGGTTTTAAGTCGATTTGAACAAAAAAAAAATTTTTATTTTTTTTGCCACCATTTTTTTCGGTTTTTTCCGTTTTTTACCCACTTTTTGATAGTTTTCTTGAAAGTTGTTAATTTATTCACTAATCGCATTAATGTACGAATCTATTAAAGTTGGTTTTAAGTCGATTTGAACAAAAAAAAATTTTAATTTTTTTGCCACCATTTTTTTCGGTTTTTTCCGTTTTTTACCCACTTTTTGACAGTTTTCTTGAAAGTTGTTAATTTATTCACTAATCGCATTAATGTACGAATCTATTAAAGTTGGTTTTAAGTCGATTTGAACAAAAATAAAATTTTATTTTTTTGCCACCATTTTTTTTCGGTTTTTTCCGTTTTTTACCCACTTTTTGACAGTTTTCTTGAAAGTTGTTAATGTTGAGAAAAATGATAGACATGTGATCTCAATTGAGTGCGACAAGAAACTGTTTTATTACAAAGTAGATAAAGCAAAGAATTAGTGTTGTACAGTTTAACAATTCATAATGTATATATAGCAGTATAAGAGAATTATAAATAATGTTTTAGAGTAGTGTGTTGCGAGTTGCCAGTTGTGTGTAAATTCAAATAAATTCATTAATCTTCAATACTACCTCTCAATACAATATCTCTCAAAACAAATTTTAAACTGATAAGCCTAGTTTCTTAAATAATTTTAAATGCTTCGATTTCTTTAAAATTTTAGTCAAAATATCAGACGTCATTTCAGACGTAGGTACATATCTTAATGTAATTAAAGATTTATTATATATTTCACGGATATAATGGTATTTTATGTCTATATGTTTAGATCTAGAATGAAATACGGGGTTCTTACTAAGTGTTGTGCGCTCAGATTGTCTCCGCACAATTCAGTTGGTTCTCTTACGACACAGCCAAATCCAATCTCATTTAGTAGCCTTCGTAAATAAACCGCTTCTTTTGTTGCCGCCACCAACGCCATATACTCAGCTTCGGTACTGCTCAACGCCACTGTAGACTGTTTACGCGACTCCCAAGACACAGCCCCTCCAGCCAAGAAAAAAGCGTAGCCAGTATACGATCTTCGGTCTTCACAGCTACCAGCCCAATCAGCATCTGCATACCCATTCAGCAGCCTTTTAGTTTTCTTAAATGAAAGTTTGAAATTAGCAGTAGAATTCAAATATTTTAACAAATGTTTAGCTGCGGTCATATGTTCTTTATGTGGCTCAATATTAAACTGAGATAATTTGCTAACCGCATGCATAATATCTGGCCTTGTAGTTATAGCTAGATACATCATGGATCCAACCAACGATTGATAATTTTTAGGATCAATCCTACACGCAGTCTTCGAACATTTCTTTAGTTGTTCACCCGGATCCAGAGGAGTGTTACATTTCCTAGTTGCAGTCATGCCGTATTTAGACAAAAGATTTCTAATGTATTGTTCATGAGATAATGTAATCGATCCCGTATCTTTATTACGGTTGACCTCAATGCCTAAGAAAAAATCGATCGGCCCCTTGTCCACCAAATCGAAAGCGTCTGCAAGTGCTTCCTTAATCCGAAAAACAGAGTTTTCATTTGTGCACGCAATAATAATGTCATCGACATACACTGCGACGATGTTGAAGTCATCGCTTTTGTTTCTCGTATATACACACGAGTCAGCATCACAGCGAGAGAAACCAATTTTCTTTAATGTAGAATCCAGTTTACTGTTCCACTCCCTCCCTGCTTGCTTCAGACCGTACAGCGACTTTCTCAGTTTGCATACCTTTCCTTGGTTTGATGGTTCCACGAAATGCTCAGGTTGATGCATATAAATTTCCTCCTTTATGTCGCCATTTAGATAAGCACATGACACATCTACTTGGTGTACGTGAAGATCAAACTCCACAGCCAAGGCCAAAATTAATCTAATGGTTGAATATCTCACAACCGGCGAAAACGTCTCATTGTAGTCGACCCCTAGTTTTTGGCTACAGCCCTTCGCTACAAGCCTTGATTTATATCGGATCGGCTTCCCATGTCTATCATGCTTTATATTAAAAACCCATTTTGATTTTATTGCATGCCGATTAGGGGGAAGATCAACTAATTCCCAAGTTCCATTCGAAATTAAAGAGTCGTACTCGCTTTGCATCGATTCAAGCCACAAATTGGAATCAGGTCGACCTAACGCCTCACTTACCGAAAGTGGATTTGTTTTTAATAGGTAAGTGCGCCTTGCTTTCCATAAAGTATGTAACTTTTCGATTTCTTGGCCTCAACTTCATATTGAACCGAGTAGGACCTTCTCCATCTACTTGATCGCGGTTATCGGTTTCACCATCCACCACGTCGTCATCATCAATCCTTGACTCGCTTTCTCCAATAAAAACGTCACCTTCATCATGACATCCAGTAGCGATCCCGTCATCACTTCCTCTGCTGTATGCCTCCCCACCATCAGTACCATCAGCCTCCGTCTCTTCACCAACAAACGCTTCTTCGATTTCTCTCTTGGGAGAACTTTTCTCCACTTTGATACACGGAATATCGTTTGACTCAGAGTCAATAAGAGCAAAAGGAATATCGCTGTTGATAATGTTCGAAGCTTCTCTGAATTTTACATCACGGCTTTTGAAGACTCTTCGCCCTATGGGCTCATACAATCTATTGCCTTCGATTCCTTGGAATAACCTACCATAAAACAGTCTATCCCCCGTGAATCGAATTTAGACTTCTTTGGTCGTTTGTCGAGCATAACAGCCTTTGACCCGAACATTCTTAAATGACCTATATACGGCTTTCGTCCGCACCAAACTTCATAGGGAGTTTGGTTTTTTAGAAGCCTAGTAGGTGATCGGTTTCGAATATACACTGCTGTGTTCAATGCCTCAGCCCACAAAGATTCTGGCAATTTCGAACTCAGTAGTAAGCACCTCGCCATCTCGACCAAAGTCCTATTTGCTCGTTCCGATACACCATTTTGCTGAGGTGTATAATCAACCGTCAGTTGTCGCTTTATACCTTGATCAGAAAGAAATTTTGAAAAATCTGAATTTAAATACTCTCCACCGTTGTCGCTTCTTAACACCTTTATCTTGCATGCCGTTTCCCGTTCTACCTCTGCTTTGAATTCCTTAAAAGCACGAAATACCTCGCTCTTAGCTTTCAAAAAATAAACAAATATTTTGCGACTAAAATCGTCTATAAATAATACGAAATACTTCGCACCTCCCAATGATCTTGTTTTCATAGGCCCACATACGTCTGAGTGAATGACCTCTAATAATCCTTCTGACATGATTTCTTTATTTGTTGGGAAAGATAAACTACAGATTTTGGCTTTAAAGCAAATATCACAATCCAACACATTTGGTATGTTTTTAAGCATGGCTCCTTTCACCATATCTTGATTAAATAATTGATTCATGCTTTTTATATTAAGGTGTCCTAAACGTGCATGCCACAGTAATGCATCATCTATTTTAGTACTCATGCTACACAAAATATTTGCTCTTTTGTTTTCATGCACAAACAAATCACCGCATTTAACCGCATGCAAAACTAAGTTGTTGGTGCTATCGACAATTCTAGCTTCTTTTTCACCAAATAAAACAGAATGATTATTTTCTACTGCCTTGCTCACTGAAATAAAATTCGTTTTTAACTCAGGCACGAACAAAACGTTAAGCAGTTCAACATTGCTGTAATTCGAACTTATTTTGACAACTCCGACACCCGTTGAATTAATGAAATTATTGCCAGCTAATTGAATTTTCTCGTAATGTGGCTTTAAGCTTGTAAAAAAATTTTTGTCACAACACATGTGACAGGTCGATCCGCTATCAAGCACCCACACATTTTTATCAAGTGTTGGCGAACTGGTGTGGTTATTCAACATAGCAAATGATGACGTCGTATTATTTTTTGCCAATGAGCTTTTTGGCGATCGGCACTCAGCAGCGAAATGGCCTTTCTTCTGACAGTTGTAACACTTCCCCTTTATGCGCGGCTTAGTGTTTGAATGTGAAGCTTTATTTTGATGACGACTAAAAAATGCAGATTCGCCAGTCTCAAAACTATTTTCTTCTCTCCGTTTCCCCTCTTCTAAAAGCTTTGTCTTTATGCCGCTAATTGTTGGCAGCGAATCCCTCGACTCGATCGCTACCACGAAATTTTCATAATCTCTTGGCAAGCTTGACAAAAGAATGATAACTACCAACTCATCCTGCATTTTAATGTTAATTTCCATCAGTTTTTCAGATATATCAAAAAATTTGTTCAAATGACTACACATGGATTCATTTTCCGCCATCTTCAAAGACAGAAGTTGCTTAAATAAAGTTACCTTCCTTGCTGGTCCACTCGGTTGGTGAATTCCCTCTAACGTTGCCCATGCGTCTCTTGATGATGAGCATTTTTTGATGTGGATAAGTTGGGAAGATTTTACACATAGTAAAATTGTCGACAGCGCCTTTTCATCCCTGCTCATCCATTGTGCCACGTTTGCCTGGTTGGTTGCCGTTGCCTCGGGTTTCAGAATCGCTCCTGACACATAGCCCCACAGATCGCTGTGAACTAAAACAGCCTTCATCTGTACCTTCCATCCATCATAGTTTTCCTCATTTAATTTATCAATTTGGTAAAGTGAACTCATTTTACTAATACCGAAGACTACCGATTGCAAAAAAAAAAACTATGCTCAAATTATATTGGTACTTTATGCGGACCTGGGCCCATAACCTTTGTTGAGAAAAATGATAGACATGTGATCTCAATTGAGTGCGACAAGAAACTGTTTTATTACAAAGTAGATAAAGCAAAGAATTAGTGTTGTACAGTTTAACAATTCATAATGTATATATAGCAGTATAAGAGAATTATAAATAATGTTTTAGAGTAGTATGTTGCGAGTTGCCAGTAGTGTGTAAATTCAAATAAATTCATTAATCTTCAATAGTTAATTTATTCACTAATCGCATTAATGTACGAATCTATTAAAGTTGGTTTTAAGTCGATTTGAACAAAAACAAATTTTAATTTTTTTGCCACCATTTTTTTCGTTTTTTTCTGTTTTTTACCCACTTTTTGACAGTTTTCTTGAAAGTTGTTAATTTATTCACTAATCGCATTAATGTACGAATCTATTAAAGTTGGTTTTAAGTCGATTTGAACAAAAAAAAATTTTTATTTTTTTTGCCACCATTTTTTTCGGTTTTCTCCGTTTTTTACCCACTTTTTGACAGTTTTCTTGAAAGTTGTTAATTTATTCACTAATCGCATTAATGTAGGTACGAATCTATTAAAGTTGGTTTTAAGGCGATTTGAACAAAAAAAAATTTTAATTTTTTTGCCACCATATTTTTCGGTTTTTTCCGTTTTTTACCCACTTTTTGACAGTTTTCTTGAAAGTTGTTAATTTATTCACTAATCGCATTAATGTACGAATCTATTAAAGTTGGTTTTAAGTCGATTTGAAAAAAAAAATTTTTTTAATTTTTTTGCCACCATTTTTTTCGGTTTTTTCCGTTTTTTACCCACTTTTTGACAGTTTTCTTGAAAGTTGTTAATTTATTCACTAATCGCATTAATGTACGAATCTATTAAAGTTGGTTTTAAGTCGATTTGAACAAACAAAAAATTTTTATTTTTTTTGCCACCATTTTTTTCGGTTTTTTCCGTTTTTTACCCACTTTTTGACAGTTTTCTTGAAAGTTGTTAATTTATTCGCATTAATGTACGAATCTATTAAAGTTGGTTTTAAGTCGATTTGAACAAAAAAAATTTTTATTTTTTTTGCCACCATTTTTTTTGTTTTTTTCCGTTTTTTACCCACTTTTTGACAGTTTTCTTGAAAGTTGTTAATTTATTCACTAATCGCATTAATGTACGAATCTATTAAAGTTGGTTTTAAGGCGATTTGAACAAAAAAAAAATTTATTTTTTTGCCACCATTTTTTTCGGTTTTTTCCGTTTTTTACCCACTTTTTGACAGTTTTCTTGAAAGTTGTTAATTTATTCACTAATCGCATTAATGTACGAATCTATTAAAGTTGGTTTTAAGTCGATTTGAACAAACAAAAAATTTTTATTTTTTTTGCCACCATTTTTTTCGGTTTTTTCCGTTTTTTACCCACTTTTTGACAGTTTTCTTGAAAGTTGTTAATTTATTCACTAATCGCATTAATGTACGAATCTATTAAAGTTGGTTTTAAGTCGATTTGAACAAAAAAAATTTTTATTTTTTTTGCCACCATTTTTTTTTGGTTTTTTCCGTTTTTTACCCACTTTTTGACAGTTTTCTTGAAAGTTGTTAATTTATTCACTAATCGCATTAATGTACGAATCTATTAAAGTTGGTTTTAAGGCGATTTGAACAAAAAAAAATTTTAATTTTTTTGCCACCATTTTTTTCGGTTTTTTCCGTTTTTTACCCACTTTTTGACAGTTTTCTTGAAAGTTGTTAATTTATTCACTAATCGCATTAATGTACGAATCTATTAAAGTTGGGTTTAAGGCGATTTGAACAAAAAAAAATTTTATTTTTTTGCCACCATTTTTTTTCGGTTTTTTCCGTTTTTTTACCCACTTTTTGACAGTTTTCTTGAAAGTTGTTAATTTATTCACTAATCGCATTAATGTACGAATCTATTAAAGTTGGTTTTAAGTCGATTTGAAAAAAAAAAAAATTTAATTTTTTTGCCACCATTTTTTTCGGTTTTTTCCGTTTTTTACCCACTTTTTGACAGTTTTCTTGAAAGTTGTTAATTTATTCACTAATCGCATTAATGTACGAATCTATTAAAGTTGGTTTTAAGTCGATTTGAACAAAAAAAAATTTTAATTTTTTTGCCACCATTTTTTTCGGTTTTTTCCGTTTTTTACCCACTTTTTGACAGTTTTCTTGAAAGTTGTTAATTTATTCACTAATCGCATTAATGTACGAATCTATTAAAGTTGGTTTTAAGGCGATTTGAACAAAAAAAAATTTTAATTTTTTTGCCACCATTTTTTTCGGTTTTTTTCCGTTTTTTACCCACTTTTTGACAGTTTTCTTGAAAGTTGTTAATTTATTCACTAATCGCATTAATGTACGAATCTATTAAAGTTGGTTTTAAGTCGATTTGAACAAACAAAAAATTTTTATTTTTTTTGCCACCATTTTTTTCGGTTTTTTCCGTTTTTTACCCACTTTTTGACAGTTTTCTTGAAAGTTGTTAATTTATTCACTAATCGCATTAATGTAAGAATCTATTAAAGTTGGTTTTAAGTCGATTTGAACAAAAAAAAATTTTAATTTTTTTGCCACCATTTTTTTCGGTTTTTTCCGTTTTTTACCCACTTTTTGACAGTTTTCTTGAAAGTTGTTAATTTATTCACTAATCGCATTGATGTACGAATCTATTAAAGTTGGTTTTAAGTCGATTTGAACAAAAAAAAATTTTATTTTTTTGCCACCATTTTTTTCGGTTTTTTTCCGTTTTTTACCCACTTTTTGACAGTTTTCTTGAAAGTTGTTAATTTATTCACTAATCGCATTAATGTACGAATCTATTAAAGTTGGTTTTAAGTCGATTTGAACAAAAAAAAATTTTAATTTTTTTGCCACCATTTTTTTCGGTTTTTTCCGTTTTTTACCCACTTTTTGACAGTTTTCTTGAAAGTTGTTAATTTATTCACTAATCGCATTAATGTACGAATCTATTAAAGTTGGTTTTAAGGCGATTTGAACAAAAAAAAATTTTATTTTTTTGCCACCATTTTTTTCGGTTTTTTCCGTTTTTTACCCACTTTTTGACAGTTTTCTTGAAAGTTGTTAATTTATTCACTAATCGCATTAATGTACGAATCTATTAAAGTTGGTTTTAAGGCGATTTGAACAAAAAAAATTTTTATTTTTTGCCACCATTTTTTTCGGTTTTTTCCGTTTTTTACCCACTTTTTGACAGTTTTCTTGAAAGTTGTTAATTTATTCACTAATCGCATTAATGTACGAATCTATTAAAGTTGGTTTTAAGTCGATTTGAACAAACAAAAAATTTTTATTTTTTTTGCCACCATTTTTTTCGGTTTTTTCCGTTTTTTACCCACTTTTTGACAGTTTTCTTGAAAGTTGTTAATTTATTCACTAATCGCATTAATGTACGAATCTATTAAAGTTGGTTTTAAGGCGATTTGAACAAAAAAAAATTTAATTTTTTTGCCACCATTTTTTTCGGTTTTTTCCGTTTTTTACCCACTTTTTGACAGTTTTCTTGAAAGTCGTTAATTTATTCACTAATCGCATTAATGTACGAATCTATTAAAGTTGGTTTTAAGTCGATTTGAACAAAAACAAATTTTAACTTTTTTGCCACCATTTTTTTCGGTTTTTTCCGTTTTTTACCCACTTTTTGACAGTTTTCTTGAAAGTTGTTAATTTATTCACTAATCGCATTAATGTACGAATCTATTAAAGTTGGTTTTAAGTCGATTTGAACAAAAAAAAATTTTATTTTTTTTGCCACCATTTTTTTCGGTTTTTTCCGTTTTTTACCCACTTTTTGACAGTTTTCTTGAAAGTTGTTAATTTATTCACTAATCGCATTAATGTACGAATCTATTAAAGTTGGTTTTAAGGCGATTTGAACAAAAAAAAATTTTAATTTTTTCGCCACCATTTTTTTCGGTTTTTTCCGTTTTTTACCCACTTTTTGACAGTTTTCTTGAAAGTTGTTAATTTATTCACTAATCGCATTAATGTACGAATCTATTAAAGTTGGTTTTAAGTCGATTTGAACAAAAAAAAAATTTTTATTTTTTTTGCCACCATTTTTTTCGGTTTTCCGTTTTTTACCCACTTTTTGACAGTTTTCTTGAAAGTTGTTAATTTATTCACTAATCGCATTAATGTACGAATCTATTAAAGTTAGTTTTAAGTCGATTTGAACAAAAAAAAAATTTTATTTTTTTTGCCACCATTTTTTTCGGTTTTTTCCGTTTTTTACTCACTTTTTGACAGTTTTCTTGAAAGTTGTTAATTTATTCACTAATCGCATTAATGTACGAATCTATTAAAATTGGTTTTAAGTCGATTTGAACAAAAAAAAAAATTTTAATTTTTTGCCACCATTTTTTTCGTTTTTTTCCGTTTTTTACCCACTTTTTGACAGTTTTCTTGAAAGTTGTTAATTTATTCACTAATCGCATTAATGTACGAATCTATTAAAGTTGGTTTTAAGTCGATTTGAACAAAAAAAATTTTTATTTTTTTTGCCACCATTTTTTTCGGTTTTTTCCGTTTTTTACCCACTTTTTGACAGTTTTCTTGAAAGTTGTTAATTTATTCACTAATCGCATTAATGTACGAATCTATTAAAGTTTTTTTTAAGTCGATTTGAACAAAAAAAAATTTTAATTTTTTTGCCACCATTTTTTTCGGTTTTTTCCGTTTTTTACCCACTTTTTGACAGTTTTCTTGAAAGTTGTTAATTTATTCACTAATCGCATTAATGTACGAATCTATTAAAGTTGGTTTTAAGTCGATTTGAACAAAAAAAAATTTTAATTTTTTTGCCACCATTGTTTTCGGTTTTTTCCGTTTTTTACCCACTTTTTGACAGTTTTCTTGAAAGTTGTTAATTTATTCACTAATCGCATTAATGTACGAATCTATTAAAGTTGGTTTTAAGTCGATTTGAACAAGAAAAAATTTAAATTTTTTTGCCACCATTTTTTTCGGTTTTTTCCCTTTTTTACCCACTTTTTGACAGTTTTCTTGAAAGTTGTTAATTTATTCACTAATCGCATTAATGTACGGATCTATTAAAGTTGGTTTTAAGTCGATTTGAACAAAAAAAAATTTTTATTTTTTTTGCCACCATTTTTTTCGGTTTTTTCCGTTTTTTACCCACTTTTTGACAGTTTTCTTGAAAGTTGTTAATTTATTCACTAATCGCATTAATGTACGAATCTATTAAAGTTGGTTTTAAGTCGATTTGAACAAAAAAAATTTTTTATTTTTTTTGCCACCATTTTTTTCGGTTTTTTCCGTTTTTTACCCACTTTTTGACAGTTTTCTTGAAAGTTGTTAATTTATTCACTAATCGCATTAATGTACGAATCTATTAAAGTTGGTTTTAAGGTGATTTGAACAAAAAAAAATTTTAATTTTTTCGCCACCATTTTTTTCGGTTTTTTTCGTTTTTTACCCACTTTTTGACAGTTTTCTTGAAAGTTGTTAATTTATTCACTAATCGCATTAATGTACGAATCTATTAAAGTTGGTTTTAAGTCGATTTGAACAAAAAAAAATTTTTATTTTTTTTGCCACCATTTTTTTCGGTTTTCCGTTTTTTACCCACTTTTTGACAGTTTTCTTGAAAGTTGTTAATTTATTCACTAATCGCATTAATGTACGAATCTATTAAAGTTGGTTTTAAGTCGATTTGAACAAAAAAAAAATTTTATTTTTTTTGCCACCATTTTTTTCGGTTTTTTCCGTTTTTTACCCACTTTTTGACAGTTTTCTTGAAAGTTGTTAATTTATTCACTAATCGCATTAATGTACGAATCTATTAAAGTTGGTTTTAAGTCGATTTGAACAAAAAAAAAAATTAATTTTTTTGCCACCATTTTTTTCGGTTTTTTTCCGTTTTTTACCCACTTTTTGACAGTTTTCTTGAAAGTTGTTAATTTATTCACTAATCGCATTAATGTACGAATCTATTAAAGTTGGTTTTAAGTCGATTTGAACAAAAAAAAATTTTTATTTTTTTTGCCACCATTTTTTCGGTTTTCCGTTTTTTACCCACTTTTTGACAGTTTTCTTGAAAGTTGTTAATTTATTCACTAATCGCATTAATGTACGAATCTATTAAAGTTGGTTTTAAGTCGATTTGAACAAAAAAAAAATTTTAATTTTTTGCCACCATTTTTTTCGGTTTTTTCCGTTTTTTACCCACTTTTTGACAGTTTTCTTGAAAGTTGTTAATTTATTCACTAATCGCATTAATGTACGAATCTATTAAAGTTGGTTTTAAGTCGATTTGAACAAAAAAAAAAATTTATTTTTTTTGCCACCATTTTTTTCGGTTTTTTCCGTTTTTTACCCACTTTTTGACAGTTTTCTTGAAAGTTGTTAATTTATTCACTAATCGCATTAATGTACGAATCTATTAAAGTTGGTTTTAAGTCGATTTGAACAAAAAAAAAATTTTATTTCTTTTGCCACCATTTTTTTCGGTTTTTTCCGTTTTTTACCCACTTTTTGACAGTTTTCTTGAAAGTTGTTAATTTATTCACTAATCGCATTAATGTACGAATCTATTAAAGTTGGTTTTAAGTCGATTTGAACAAAAAAAAATTATTTTTTTTGCCACCATTTTTTTCGGTTTTTTCCGTTTTTTACCCACTTTTTGACAGTTTTCTTGAAAGTTGTTAATTTATTCACTAATCGCATTAATGTACGAATCTATTAAAGTTGGTTTTAAGTCGATTTGAACAAAAAAATTTTTTATTTTTTTTGCCACCATTTTTTTTGGTTTTTCCCGTTTTTTACCCACTTTTTGACAGTTTTCTTGAAAGTTGTTAATTTATTCACTAATCGCATTAATGTACGAATCTATTAAAGTTGGTTTTAAGGCGATTTGAACAAAAAAAAATTTTAATTTTTTTGCCACCATTTTTTTCGGTTTTTTCCGTTTTTTACCCACTTTTTGACAGTTTTCTTGAAAGTTGTTAATTTATTCACTAATCGCATTAATGTACGAATCTATTAAAGTTGGGTTTAAGGCGATTTGAACAAAAAAAAATTTTATTTTTTTGCCACCATTTTTTTTCGGTTTTTTCCGTTTTTTACCCACTTTTTGACAGTTTTCTTGAAAGTTGTTAATTTATTCACTAATCGCATTAATGTACGAATCTATTAAAGTTGGTTTTAAGGCGATTTGAACAAAAAAAAATTTTAATTTTTTTGCCACCATTTTTTTCGGTTTTTTCCGTTTTTTACCCACTTTTTGACAGTTTTCTTGAAAGTTGTTAATTTATTCACTAATCGCATTAATGTACGAATCTATTAAAGTTGGTTTTAAGGCGATTTGAACAAAAAAAAATTTTAATTTTTTTGCCACCATTTTTTTCGGTTTTTTTCCGTTTTTTACCCACTTTTTGACAGTTTTCTTGAAAGTTGTTAATTTATTCACTAATCGCATTAATGTACGAATCTATTAAAGTTGGTTTTAAGTCGATTTGAACAAACAAAAAATTTTTATTTTTTTTGCCACCATTTTTTTCGGTTTTTTCCGTTTTTTACCCACTTTTTGACAGTTTTCTTGAAAGTTGTTAATTTATTCACTAATCGCATTAATGTAAGAATCTATTAAAGTTGGTTTTAAGTCGATTTGAACAAAAAAAAATTTTAATTTTTTTGCCACCATTTTTTTCGGTTTTTTCCGTTTTTTACCCACTTTTTGACAGTTTTCTTGAAAGTTGTTAATTTATTCACTAATCGCATTAATGTACGAATCTATTAAAGTTGGTTTTAAGTCGATTTGAACAAAAAAAAATTTTATTTTTTTGCCACCATTTTTTTCGGTTTTTTCCGTTTTTTACCCACTTTTTGACAGTTTTCTTGAAAGTTGTTAATTTATTCACTAATCGCATTAATGTACGAATCTATTAAAGTTGGTTTTAAGTCGATTTGAACAAAAAAAAATTTTAATTTTTTTGCCACCATTTTTTTCGGTTTTTTCCGTTTTTTACCCACTTTTTGACAGTTTTCTTGAAAGTTGTTAATTTATTCACTAATCGCATTAATGTACGAATCTATTAAAGTTGGTTTTAAGGCGATTTGAACAAAAAAAAATTTTATTTTTTTGCCACCATTTTTTTCGGTTTTTTCCGTTTTTTACCCACTTTTTGACAGTTTTCTTGAAAGTTGTTAATTTATTCACTTATCGCATTAATGTACGAATCTATTAAAGTTGGTTTTAAGTCGATTTGAACAAACAAAAAATTTTTATTTTTTTTGCCACCATTTTTTTCGGTTTTTTCCGTTTTTTACCCACTTTTTGACAGTTTTCTTGAAAGTTGTTAATTTATTCACTAATCGCATTAATGTACGAATCTATTAAAGTTGGTTTTAAGGCGATTTGAACAAAAAAAATTTTTATTTTTTTGCCACCATTTTTTTCGGTTTTTTCCGTTTTTTACCCACTTTTTGACAGTTTTCTTGAAAGTTGTTAATTTATTCACTAATCGCATTAATGTACGAATCTATTAAAGTTGGTTTTAAGTCGATTTGAACAAACAAAAAATTTTTATTTTTTTTGCCACCATTTTTTTCGGTTTTTTCCGTTTTTTACCCACTTTTTGACAGTTTTCTTGAAAGTTGTTAATTTATTCACTAATCGCATTAATGTACGAATCTATTAAAGTTGGTTTTAAGGCGATTTGAACAAAAAAAAATTTTAATTTTTTTGCCACCATTTTTTTCGGTTTTTTCCGTTTTTTACCCACTTTTTGACAGTTTTCTTGAAAGTCGTTAATTTATTCACTAATCGCATTAATGTACGAATCTATTAAAGTTGGTTTTAAGTCGATTTGAACAAAAACAAATTTTAACTTTTTTGCCACCATTTTTTTCGGTTTTTTCCGTTTTTTACCCACTTTTTGACAGTTTTCTTGAAAGTTGTTAATTTATTCACTAATCGCATTAATGTACGAATCTATTAAAGTTGGTTTTAAGTCGATTTGAACAAAAAAAAATTTTATTTTTTTTGCCACCATTTTTTTCGGTTTTTTCCGTTTTTTACCCACTTTTTGACAGTTTTCTTGAAAGTTGTTAATTTATTCACTAATCGCATTAATGTACGAATCTATTAAAGTTGGTTTTAAGTCGATTTGAACAAAAAAAAATTTTTATTTTTTTTGCCACTATTTTTTTCGGTTTTTTCCGTTTTTTACCCACTTTTTGACAGTTTTCTTGAAAGTTGTTAATTTATTCACTAATCGCATTAATGTACGAATCTATTAAAGTTGGTTTTAAGGCGATTTGAACAAAAAAAAATTTTAATTTTTTCGCCACCATTTTTTTCGGTTTTTTCCGTTTTTTACCCACTTTTTGACAGTTTTCTTGAAAGTTGTTAATTTATTCACTAATCGCATTAATGTACGAATCTATTAAAGTTGGTTTTAAGTCGATTTGAACAAAAAAAAATTTTTATTTTTTTTGCCACCATTTTTTTCGGTTTTCCGTTTTTTACCCACTTTTTGACAGTTTTCTTGAAAGTTGTTAATTTATTCACTAATCGCATTAATGTACGAATCTATTAAAGTTGGTTTTAAGTCGATTTGAACAAAAAAAAAATTTTATTTTTTTTGCCACCATTTTTTTCGGTTTTTTCCGTTTTTTACTCACTTTTTGACAGTTTTCTTGAAAGTTGTTAATTTATTCACTAATCGCATTAATGTACGAATCTATTAAAATTGGTTTTAAGTCGATTTGAACAAAAAAAAAATTTTTAATTTTTTGCCACCATTTTTTTCGGTTTTTTCCGTTTTTTACCCACTTTTTGACAGTTTTCTTGAAAGTTGTTAATTTATTCACTAATCGCATTAATGTACGAATCTATTAAAGTTGGTTTTAAGTCGATTTGAACAAAAAAAAAAATTTATTTTTTTTGCCACCATTTTTTTCGGTTTTTTCCGTTTTTTACCCACTTTTTGACAGTTTTCTTGAAAGTTGTTAATTTATTCACTAATCGCATTAATGTACGAATCTATTAAAGTTGGTTTTAAGTCGATTTGAACAAAAAAAAATTTTTATTTCTTTTGCCACCATTTTTTTCGGTTTTTTCCGTTTTTTACCCACTTTTTGACAGTTTTCTTGAAAGTTGTTAATTTATTCACTAATCGCATTAATGTACGAATCTATTAAAGTTGGTTTTAAGTCGATTTGAACAAAAAAAAATTTTAATTTTTTTGCCACCATTTTTTTCGGTTTTTTCCGTTTTTTACCCACTTTTTGACAGTTTTCTTGAAAGTTGTTAATTTATTCACTAATCGCATTAATGTACGAATCTATTAAAGTTGGTTTTAAGTCGATTTGAACAAAAAAAAAATTTATTTTTTTTGCCACCATTTTTTTCGGTTTTTTACCCACTTTTTGACAGTTTTCTTGAAAGTTGTTAATTTATTCACTAATCGCATTAATGTACGAATCTATTAAAGTTGGTTTTAAGTCGATTTGAACAAAAAAAAAATTTTTTTTTTTTGCCACCATTTTTTTCGGTTTTTCCGTTTTTTACCCACTTTTTGACAGTTTTCTTGAAAGTTGTTAATTTATTCACTAATCGCATTAATGTACGAATCTATTAAAGTTGGTTTTAAGTCGATTTGAACAAAAAAAATTTTTTATTTTTTTTTGCCACCATTTTTTTCGGTTTTTTCCGTTTTTTACCCACTTTTTGACAGTTTTCTTGAAAGTTGTTAGTTTATTCACTAATCGCATTAATGTACGAATCTATTAAAGTTGGTTTTAAGGCGATTTGAACAAAAAAAAATTTTTATTTTTTTTGCCACCATTTTTTTCGGTTTTCCGTTTTTTACCCACTTTTTGACAGTTTTCTTGAAAGTTGTTAATTTATTCACTAATCGCATTAATGTACGAATCTATTAAAGTTGGTTTTAAGTCGATTTGAACAAAAAAAAAATTTTATTTTTTTTGCCACCATTTTTTTCGGTTTTTTCCGTTTTTTACCCACTTTTTGACAGTTTTCTTGAAAGTTGTTAATTTATTCACTAATCGCATTAATGTACGAATCTATTAAAGTTGGTTTTAAGTCGATTTGAACAAAAAAAAAAAATTAATTTTTTTGCCACCATTTTTTTCGGTTTTTTTCCGTTTTTTACCCACTTTTTGACAATTTTCTTGAAAGTTGTTAATTTATTCACTAATCGCATTAATGTACGAATCTATTAAAGTTGGTTTTAAGTCGATTTGAACAAAAAAAAATTTAAATTTTTTTGCCACCATTTTTTTCGGTTTTTTCCGTTTTTTACCCACTTTTTGACAGTTTTCTTGAAAGTTGTTAATTTATTCACTAATCGCATTAATGTACGAATCTATTAAAGTTGGTTTTAAGTCGATTTGAACAAAAAAAAATTTTTATTTTTTTTGCCACCATTTTTTTCGGTTTTCCGTTTTTTACCCACTTTTTGACAGTTTTCTTGAAAGTTGTTAATTTATTCACTAATCGCATTAATGTACGAATCTATTAAAGTTGGTTTTAAGTCGATTTGAACAAAAAAAAAATTTTAATTTTTTGCCACCATTTTTTTCGGTTTTTTCCGTTTTTTACCCACTTTTTGACAGTTTTCTTGAAAGTTGTTAATTTATTCACTAATCGCATTAATGTACGAATCTATTAAAGTTGGTTTTAAGTCGATTTGAACAAAAAAAAAAATTTATTTTTTTTGCCACCATTTTTTTCGGTTTTTTCCGTTTTTTACCCACTTTTTGACAGTTTTCTTGAAAGTTGTTAATTTATTCACTAATCGCATTAATGTACGAATCTATTAAAGTTGGTTTTAAGTCGATTTGAACAAAAAAAAATTTTTATTTCTTTTGCCACCATTTTTTTCGGTTTTTTCCGTTTTTTACCCACTTTTTGACAGTTTTCTTGAAAGTTGTTAATTTATTCACTAATCGCATTAATGTACGAATCTATTAAAGTTGGTTTTAAGTCGATTTGAACAAAAAAAATTTTAATTTTTTGCCACCATTTTTTTCGGTTTTTTCCGTTTTTTACCCACTTTTTGACAGTTTTCTTGAAAGTTGTTAATTTATTCACTAATCGCATTAATGTACGAATCTATTAAAGTTGGTTTTAAGGCGATTTGAACAAAAAAAAATTTTAATTTTTTTGCCACCATTTTTTTCGGTTTTTTCCGTTTTTTACCCACTTTTTGACAGTTTTCTTGAAAGTTGTTAATTTATTCACTAATCGCATTAATGTACGAATCTATTAAAGTTGGTTTTAAGTCGATTTGAACAAAAAAAAATTTTAATTTTTTTGCCACCATTTTTTTCGGTTTTTTCCGTTTTTTACCCACTTTTTGACAGTTTTCTTGAAAGTTGTTAATTTATTCACTAATCGCATTAATGTACGAATCTATTAAAGTTGGTTTTAAGTCGATTTGAACAAAAAAAAAATTTTAATTTTTTTGCCACCATTTTTTTCGGTTTTTTCCGTTTTTTACCCACTTTTTGACAGTTTTCTTGAAAGTTGTTAATTTATTCACTAATCGCATTAATGTACGAATCTATTAAAGTTGGTTTTAAGTCGATTTGAACAAAAAAAAATTTTTATTTTTTTTGCCACCATTTTTTTCGGTTTTTTCCGTTTTTTACCCACTTTTTGACAGTTTTCTTGAAAGTTGTTAATTTATTCACTAATCGCATTAATGTACGAATCTATTAAAGTTGGTTTTAAGTCGATTTGAACAAAAAAAAAATTTTAATTTTTTTGCCACCATTTTTTTCGGTTTTTTCCGATTTTTGCCCACTTTTTGACAGTTTTCTTGAAAGTTGTTAATTTATTCACTAATCGCATTAATGTACGAATCTATTAAAGTTGGTTTTAAGTCGATTTGAACAAAAAAAAAATTTTATTTTTTTTGCCACCATTTTTTTCGGTTTTCCGTTTTTAACCCACTTTTTGACAGTTTTCTTGAAAGTTGTTAATTTATTCACTAATCGCATTAATGTACGAATCTATTAAAGTTGGTTTTAAGTCGATTTGAACAAAAAAAAAATTTTATTTTTTTTGCCACCATTTTTTTCGGTTTTTTCCGTTTTTTCACTTTTTGACAGTTTTCTTGAAAGTTGTTAATTTATTCACTAATCGCATTAATGTACGAATCTATTAAAATTGGTTTTAAGTCGATTTGAACAAAAAAAAAATTTTAATTTTTTGCCACCATTTTTTTCGGTTTTTTCCGTTTTTTACCCACTTTTTGACAGTTTTCTTGAAAGTTGTTAATTTATTCACTAATCGCATTAATGTACGAATCTATTAAAGTTGGTTTTAAGTCGATTTGAACAAAAAAAAAATTTTAATTTTTTTGCCACCATTTTTTTCGGTTTTTTCCGATTTTTGCCCACTTTTTGACAGTTTTCTTGAAAGTTGTTAATTTATTCACTAATCGCATTAATGTACGAATCTATTAAAGTTGGTTTTAAGTCGATTTGAACAAAAAAAAATTTTTATTTTTTTTTCCACCATTTTTTTCGGTTTTCCGTTTTTTACCCACTTTTTGACAGTTTTCTTGAAAGTTGTTAATTTATTCACTAATCGCATTAATGTACGAATCTATTAAAGTTGGTTTTAAGTCGATTTGAACAAAAAAAAATTTTTATTTCTTTTGCCACCATTTTTTTCGGTTTTTTCCGTTTTTTACCCACTTTTTGACAGTTTTCTTGAAAGTTGTTAATTTATTCACTAATCGCATTAATGTACGAATCTATTAAAGTTGGTTTTAAGTCGATTTGAACAAAAAAAAAATTTTATTTCTTTTGCCACCATTTTTTTCGGTTTTTTCCGTTTTTTACCCACTTTTTGACAGTTTTCTTGAAAGTTGTTAATTTATTCACTAATCGCATTAATGTACGAATCTATTAAAGTTGGTTTTAAGTCGATTTGAACAAAAAAAAATTTTTATTTTTTTTGCCACCATTTTTTTCGGTTTTTTCCGTTTTTTACCCACTTTTTGACAGTTTTCTTGAAAGTTGTTAATTTATTCACTAATCGCATTAATGTACGAATCTATTAAAGTGGGTTTTAAGTCGATTTGAACAAAAAAAAAATTTATTTTTTTTGCCACCATTTTTTCGGTTTTTTCTGTTTTAAAATTAATTTTTTTGCCACCATTTTCTTCGGTTTTTTCCGTTTTTTACCCACTTTTTGACAGTTTTGACAGGAAATGTTTCTAAATCGCGATTCCTTTTGTTTGTAAGTTTGTTAAAAATTGTTCCATTCCGTCTTTTATAAAACTGTCAAATGTTGGCCTACCAATTATTACAATGGAAATGATTTCGCTGTTTCCAAAGCTGAACAAAATAATTATTTATAATACACCCAACTAATTTAATTAATAATTCAAACGACAATAATTATCCCAACGTATTTATAATACATTCCACGATGACCACCAATAGATGTCTCTACACACCAAATCTCATACACCACCCATAAATCTGCTTCGTTTACATCTGAGCACCGGTTAAGGGAAATTATTTTTGACACTAGAATTCTTCCACCCAACTTTCAGTTGACGGAAGAATCCGTGGACAAGATAAACGCCAGACGCCAGTAGAAAATCACTTTTGGCAGTGGAATCATTTTTGTATTTGTGTTTTTCGATTTGAAAGTGTAAATTGCAAACGCAGTGCCGTTTCAATTTTTTTTATTAAAAGACATCTCTAAATTATTGTGACAGTGACAATGGCTTTGGTCAACGAAGCTAGGCTAATTCTCTGCCGTTCTGGTGCCTTCGCACGGCAGGTAAGAAATGGAATTTTTCTTGCATGCCGAAATGTTTATCGCACTGGCCAGTTACATAATATATCTTTTTTTTTTCTATTTTCTAATATTTGGATTAAAATTCGCCGAGAATCTACGCGATAAGACAAACGAAAGTGGAAAAACAATATTTTATGACGCTCCCTACAATTATTTTGGTGGTGAAAAACTTGTTATGTAAAACACTAATTGCAGTTGATTATTGCATTTCACCAGAAATTGAAAAATATATTCCACAGTCAGGTGCAGGTCAGGCGCAGTGACATTTTCTTGGACGATGTTCAAGAGATGCAAATGGTGTGTAGGAAGAAGGTTTTGTTTTGGCAAATTATAGAGCGGGGCTCGTAAGTAACACAGGTTTCGGTTGCATTATAGGCGATTACTGTGACGTGGGCAGGTTCATATAAATTGCAGCGTAGTGACTGTGATTTGTTGTTTGTGGACCCCCCGCAAAAGGGAAACTGACTGCATGCGGTCAATTCCCTGATCATAAACGCCTAGGCTGTGTTGAGTAGCTCTGGCGCTGGTGCAGTGCCCCAAAAAGAGATGGGAGCAACGATACCACAAGGGCATTGATAAGACAACATGAAGGTCGATGCAAAGTGTTAATAATAGAGTGATAGCCCTGGTGAGGTATTCAGTCCACAATTTCGGAGGTACATAACTTGGCCAACAAATATCACTACTCCATGCGGAAGAACTTGCAAACAGTAGCTTCCCATGTTATAATAGCAATCCGCAGTACTACAAATTTCTTAACAAAGCCGCCGACATAAGGCACATCATTCATTTGCATCAGTCAGTAGGTTGGCTTCAACGCTCTTTTGCAATGACAGTGTGAGCTTTCTTACCCGCAGCAAGTTCAATACTTTCCCGCTCATTTCGAGTTGTGTTTTTACCGAGTCTGTATCTCATTTTCGTAAATGATCTTCTGCCCAAGACGTTGTGAAAGCCAGTTATATGCGAAGAAAACAGTACAGCTTGACTCTGTAGAGAAAAAAGCGATAATTTCAAGGAATTCAACTTTGAGAAGAGTGCACTATGCTGTCGCTCAATTATTTAGTTAACCAAATGTTTGCCCCTTAGCACAATTAAATTCTAATTCCACTCGTATCACGCTATCAAAATTTGTATCCACAGATGCGCGCAATTTCGAGCACAACAACCACTCTCTCTGCTCCTGCACCCGAAAAGAAGAAGGAGCCACAAATAAAAACTTTCCAGATCTACAGGTTTACTCCGGATGCGGCCGATAAGAAGCCACACATGCAAACCTATGAGGTTGACCTGAGGGAGTGCGGTCCCATGGTGCTGGATGCCTTGATTAAAATCAAAAACGAAGTCGACCCAACCTTGACCTTCCGTAGGTCATGCCGCGAGGGCATTTGCGGATCATGTTCAATGAACATTGGAGGAGTCAACACTTTGGCTTGTATTTGGTTAGGAGTTGAATTTGTTAGCTTTTAGTTGGTTTTTCTAAGAGTCTGTGGTTTTAAATTTACAGCGAGATCGATACAAACCTTTCGAAGCCACTGAAGGTATACCCGTTGCCACATATGTATGTGCTGAGGGATTTGGTACCAGACTTGAACAACTTCTACAAGCAGTACAATTCCATTCAGCCTTGGTTGCAGCGCAAGTGAGTCTTAGCAACCCCCAATTATCCCTTCCTCACTGTCTCATCTTTCCTTTCTGATCATCTTTCTCTATGTCTCTCTCTATCAGTCGCATCCTTATCATTCCCTTCAGCTCACCTGATTCCATCGATTCTCAAACATTTAAACCAATCTTGTTGTCATTCCAGAAACGAAGCCACCGAATCCAAGGGCAAGGCACAATACTTGCAATCGCTTGATGATCGTTCCAAATTGGATGGTCTGTACGAGTGTATCTTGTGCGCGTGCTGCTCGACTGCTTGCCCATCGTACTGGTGGAACGCCGACAAGTATCTAGGACCAGCTGTCCTTATGCAGGCCTACCGTTGGATCATCGATTCCCGTGATGAGAACACCACCGAACGTTTGAACCAGTTGAGGGATCCCTTCAGTGTGTACCGGTGCCACACAATCATGAACTGCACTCGCACCTGTCCCAAGGGACTGAATCCTGGACGTGCTATTGCCGAAATTAAGAAATTGCTGGGCGGTTTGGCTTCGAAACCAGCTCCTACTCTGGAGACGGCAGCTTTGCACAAGTAAAGAGGGAAACACCAACATCCAACACCCATCTTAGACGCAAGAGAATTTCAGTGTGATAGTTCGTTCAAACAGTCAAACTGGACGAGACCGCTCCTCGATTGTTTTCTATTTTGAATATTTCTAAGTTTTCTGCTCTGTACTTAGTTTGCCTCCACCTCAATCTCTTTACAAAATTTCCAGCGGTTGTAATTTATTATATGTTTTATGAACCGATAAGGCGACACTGTTACTAATAATGTAATGCATTCTAGCAAAATAAAAATTCTATTGTAAACCGAAAACCATCAGGGCGTGTTTTATTTGGCTCTGGGTTATCAGCTGTTACGTGAGCGATGGAATGATAAGTGGATTGGATGAGTGAAGGTCGAGTCGAACGAGCCTCCTGGTGGAGACTGATACGATTGCGAAATCGGATAGAATTTGTACTGCCATCTTTTTGTAAGAACGAGAAGAAAGGAGTCCGAATTTTCAACTAATTTATTGACAGCCAATATTCGCACCTTAAGCCAAGCGATACTTTAAGGTGAAGTGAAATTTTCACTCCTCTCCAAAAAGTGCTGTGAAATATAGAGTGAAATATTTTGTTGGAGATTTTAGCTGGAGAAATTTATGCAGGGTGACTGAGCTAAAAAAAAAATTATTTTTTATTTTTGTGGCAGTTCAAGAAAATCTTAGGTTACCTATAAAATACAGAATACTCCAGTATTCAACTCTCGCACTTTTATTTTACTAGACAAGAAAAATAGCTGGAAAAAACAAATTGGAAACTTCACTTTTTGTGAATCATGTGATACCTACAGTAAAATATATTGACCTATTGGTAGACATTCATCCGTGATCGACCACAATAACAATAAGTTATTGCCATAAAACCAAATTCTGCAACAAGTATGGACCTACGGGCACCAGTTGTGGGTATGACCGCTCCAAACGTATTTGTAAAAAAATTAAGGTCTTTCATAAATATTAGATACAAAGGAACAAAGTCATATTCAATGCACAACGCTGATCTAGATATTGAATCAGTATGTCGAACAAGTTCCTTAAATGCACAACGCTTCTCAACCACGTTAGCTTAGAAACAACCGAATTTATAATCAGGAGATTAAGGCGGATAAAACATGTTGACCTATAAAAATTAGCTAAGTCAATATATTTTTTAACAATGTCGAATGGTTAGGCATATTAACATTCGGTTGGCAAAAGTCATTGCTCTCGGGAGGTGTTTTAGATCGGCTGAAAGGCCTTCCCTATTGTAAAAGCATCTCTCGCGTACCTACTAGTTCTCGAATGACTTTCGATGATTTTCCCTTCCAACGAACCTCCAAAAACACAAAAAAATGGTTCGTATTTTGTTCATGACAATTTTAATAGTTTTCTATTTGGCAAATAATACCTGATTTGTAAAATAGACAGGACAGTCGTCAAATTTAAATAATTAACAGTGCATGGAAATTATACATATTTTCAAAGATCATCTGCTGGTATTGCTTGAACAAAACTGGGTAGAAAAATATTCTAGAGGCACCCTGCTTATGGAAAAGGCCATCCGTGCCACGAACTATTTGAACACCTAACATTATTGCACTATATTCAATGAAAAAACAATTTTATACGTGCGAAACACTTATTATTCTCTTAAGGAAACATCTGAAATTCCAATAAATTTCTAAACCGCATCCTACAAATCATTTTTCACGCTGAAATGTCAAAAAATTAATGCGACGGACAATAAAAACCAAGTGAAATATCTGTGGAGAGATTTTAGTATCGCCACCTACAACTCAGTTTTGGAAGCGATATTTTCCACTCGAACTGCGTACCGCCTAGTGAAATTTTCATTTGGAAAATTCATTTTGACATTTCGCAGTGAAAAATTTGTATGAAAAATTGGATTTCACTTGAACTGCGTACCAGCCTTTACCATCAAACGAGTATATTTGAGTGCTCGGCCCCGATTCACCACAAAATCCACTACATCCGAAGTTTTTTTTTTTTGTTTTTCTTCTTATTGAATTGGGTTTTTTGTTCACTTGCAATAATTAAGAATGCAATCCCTGGACAGACAAGAATCTCAAACTTTAAAAATTGGTCCATTTTTGTTTGTTTCTGTTGTACGATTTAAAACAAACGTTCAAAGTATATATCTAGCTTAGTACGTCTCTGACATCTCTGTCTAACTAGATTTATTTCGGTTTTGATTGGCTGAAATCGGTCATAAGAGCAGCTGTTTCAGGTGGCGTTTATGGAGGGGTAGCCGACGAACCTTGTCAAGAGATTCGTGACTGATTACTGAGTGACGTTCCCGTCCCGACCAATCTCAGGTTACGTCTTATCCAGACTAATCTAGTCGACTTAAGATAGCTAGATTTTTGAATGTGCCCAATCTCACCTCCTCCGATTCGGTCTGAAACTATGGAAACGTTTGTAAAGTACCTACTATAGTTAGTTATTTCTGTTTCGCTTCTTTATTTCAAATGGGGATGACATTTCATGAATCGTGTTCTTAGGGCCCGATTCTGTGTCAAATATTCGGGTTTCGACCCGAATTCGATTTCTCGTTGATTTATGTCTAGTTTTTGATCATGTTTGAACTGAAAGCATCGATACGCGCCATGCATAAAACTTTGTTGGTCGAATTATTAGTGAGAACATTCGGATACCTAGTTTATGTAAAACGTCAACTGGATTTGTCGGGAGTAGGTACCCCCAACACATTGACTAGTCAACTTAAATTGTTTTTGTATTTTCGCGCTTAAAATTTTCTCTGCCCGGCCCTTTTTTGGACGTTTCGGAATTCTTCAGCGACCACACTGTTAAATTTAACTCTTCGAAATGTCAACTTAATATGCAGGCAGGATTTTTGACTAGATTTGTCGGCTTCCCTTCCATGAACGTCAACTCACGTCACCAGTCTGAGCAAATAGAAACTTAAATATATAGGTATAGGCAGTCAGCTTTCAGACTTTCTAAACTAGGAATCCAGATCCTAAAGTCCCCATTTATACGAGAACATACTTTGTTGGTGAATTGGTTAAAGTTAGATTAAAAATATGTGTAATTTGGCATCATGATGTGGTGGAAGGAGGTAGGTACCAAATTTTTGTAATGCTACGTAGTATATAAGGGTTGCAAATGCTTTATGTTTGTTGTACGTGAATGGAGTTATAAGATTTCGAAGATTCCTATGCTAATATTGGCAGAAAATAAAAAAAAAAAACATGTTGGATATTTCCTGATGGAAAGAATCGGGTCCCGTCCCGAACAAACCCTAAATACTCAGCAACACTTCTTACGAAACATTCCTTCCTTTCGTCAAAAAAGTTCACCGCATCAATGCGTCACAAAACAAACACAAACAAATCCACCCCATGGCTATTCGTAATGACGTCATTTCTAAATTCTCTCCTATTCATATGCATGACCTCGACGACGCACATTAACTCACACATTCAACTCACCATTCGCACACATGGCGTTTACTCCGAAACGAAACAGAATCATTTCAAAATTTTCAAATACAAATGTGTACCAGAAGAGAACCACACCATTCCGCAATACAATCGTTGAATTTTTCAAATAAACCGATAACCAAATTTGTTCGTTCAGTTCATTTCATTTCATTAATGAATTTGTTATAAAAGTGTCAACGTGCAGAAAGTGCTTGTGAAATGCAAAAGAATAAAATTTTATAAGAAAAAGTGTTAAAACTCAGTTAACCACAAGAAAAATAATATCAATTAACTGTATAAATAAATGTGCCACAAAGTGCGCGTCCAAATTCGTTAAATCAATAGTAATTCACTCAATTTTGAGGTAAATATGTTTCCTGTCTATCGAAATAAATTGAAATTCCTTACGCCGCTGCGGGTAAAATCATAATCAATTGCTGCGACGGAAATTTCGTGAAAAAAAATTGAGATTAACAAATAGGGCACACCTCGCTTGTTAAAATAGATAATTTCATGTAGAACAAAGCTCGCACATAGTGCGATGAATGTGCGAATTTATTTAACCGCGCGCTGGGCATACGTGATTTAATGTTAAAAATAGTATTCCCCGATAGTTTTACCTCGCAGCGCATAATTGCAAAAACAAAATAAATTCTATTTATACCTTGCTAAACCAATAGATGTGCTGTAAGTTGTAACTTGTAAGGCAAATAAAACATTGAGTGCGGTAAGGAATTGCTCCCATTAGAGATTAGACAAACACAACAGCTCCCATTGGAAGAGGTTTGAGTCGGCTGTCTTGGCGACTGCATGTAGGCTATCGTGAGAATCGTGATCCTTGGTGAATGTACAGACTTTTTCATCTGAAATTCCTTTCTAATCGCCTATATTAGTCACTCAAGTGGAACGCGCCAAAAAATAAAAGTTTTTCGCTGCGACCCATGAAGATTAGTGTTTGCTGTTTGTGTGTCATGTTGTGCTGTATTCTTTGGGACATTGTGGTGATCAACAGTGGTGCTTATCTGAGGACAAATCGTGAATAATAATTTTAAGAAATTGCATATACATACATTATAAGAGCGGTTAAATAAAGAAGTGAGAACTCATAATAAGGGTAGATACCGACAGAGCACGCAGATGTTGCTAAAAACAAATTCTTATTTGTAAAACTGGCTTTAATGCATATAGCTGGGAAATTTGAAAGCTAGGCGCTCAAACGGCTTTCAAATCAGTGATATTTTTACTTGAGGTTTACTTTACTACGCACTGATTCGGATTTCCAACGACTTCAATGACTTTCCTTTTAAATATTAAATCCACAAAACGATAAATACGAAATGTTTGCCACAACCTTCAATCTCACTTGATTAAATACAGATAAGTATCTTTTTGCACATGTTTCAAATAGAAGATTGAGTGCTTCGAACAACAAAAAGATCGAAGGTGCTGTTTTTGCTCCATATGGTAAACATCTGTGACGAAATACTTGCGTGGACTAAGTTGCTCAGATCGTTTACCAAAAAGCGATCAAAACGTACAAATTTCGACATCTGTCCATAACTTTGTTGAGCCGTGAACAACCTTTATTGTCAAACGACAGCCAAATGTATACTTGCTAACTTGCTGACTTTATAAGTTATTAAATATTATTACTGAATTTATAGTTGTACCTTTGTATTTGCAATACCTTAACTAGGGAGTCCTTATATTAGGTACGGCTTCTATGAGCTCGTCAGAACAGATCGGCCATTCAAACCAAATGCTAATAATGCCGTGAAGAAAGTGATCCGATGAAACAAAAATTCTATCCTCTTACTGATGTAATGATGGCTCTAGGAACTAAAAGGGAAGGCACAATAGGCTCCTTTAAGAAGCCGCAGTGCCAGAGCCCCTTGAAGGCTCTAACGCCACCAATCTAATTTAATCTAACTGATGTAAAGTACAAAAACCTCATTTGTCTTCAACTCTAGCACGAATTGGATCTTGTAAGTGTTTCTGGCGAGCAATTTTCGCAAAATATTTAAGATAGTAGGTAGTTTATGGATAAAGCCCCTTATTTTTGTATGGCATAGAATAAAATAATACATTATTTGGTTTCTCAGCGTCACAGTCTTTTACTATGGCGACGGCATTGCCTTCAAAACCCATGGTTGTTAATGGGTAGGCGTCCAAGACTTTGAATTTTACTCACGAAATTAACAAGTCGAACTCCGCGTTCCCTTTACCGATCATAGGTATGCACCATAAAACGGCCTAATCGCTGCGTGACTTTTCTCCAATTAGATCTTATATCTGATTTGAGAAAGACTTGATTCATTGTTTGCAGGGTCGTCCGCTTTTTTTCATTTCGGGAAATCTTTGTATGTGCTATCAATGATCATAGGAGGACCACCACTAATAATTATTTTGCCTGCATGATTCCTCTGGTTACAGGGGTGGTATCTTTCGCGGGACTTAATTTATTTATTTTAAGGAAACACACTTCTGGATTCACTTAGATCACGATGATGGCTGGCGAAGGGAGGAGGAACAAAAAAAAGAATGAGTGACACTGTGACAGATAAGATCAAGAGCGATCCCAACAACATTATATGGATAGGTGGATGCGTTTCTTAAATGGGTAGTAAACCGTTTAAATAACGAAACTTTTTGCCGCGAACGAATACAATACACCCTTGTCGCGAATTTTCAAAGTTAATTCACAATCCACATCATTCAATTCGCGTTCCACAAACTAGCGAATAAAACATTCGTTTGAACTTAACCTAAAAAATTGAAATGTCATAGAGACAAATGACGGCGACTGTCATTGGATTAGCAGGCATCTGCGTCTAAATTAAATGTATTATGTGAATGGACTGTCAAAACTTGCGAACATTCGTTCGTTCCTAGATCGTTGGTCGCTCTCATGTGAATGATCCTTTAACCAGTAGCGAACACCAAAATTTAAAGTAAGGCTTCTGGCTACTCCGGTACATTTTATTCTAAGACAAACCTAACAGTTTGAAAAACAGCTACATAGAACTTGTGGGTGCTGCTTTAAAAAATAGAGTTTTTCCAACTGAATTTTCTTCGCATTTCCAAGTGCCACGCTTGGTTTGGATCCCAACTTTTTACCAAAAGTTTTTTACGAGTACTGGGCTACAGACTTGGTACATACCGACTTCATGCCTTCTCGCATGCCAACCGCCAGTTTCGTTGGCAACAAAAGATTATAGGTGTTGCTGGAAACAAAACAGCTTCCCACATATTTCAGTTTCCTTGATCGCGTTCTGCGAATAAATGTAGGTACCCCCATCTTGCCACTCTCGGAATGAATAATTATTTCTCGCTCCTTGGCTGACTGGGGATATTTCTTTTTTTTCTAATTGCCTTAGACGTGTGGCATCTTCCGAGTATGCTCATATTTCAAGCTTGCTTGCGGTCTCTTTGCAATCGTATGTTTAAACATATTTACACCCGACAGGTCCCACTGAACTGACGTTTCTGTTTGCATAAATCATATAAAAATAGTTTCGAAATAACCTACACATAGGTACTCATATTGGGTTGAGTTTGGAAAAAAATGTGTTGTTTACCTTTTTGTGAATTCTTTTCAGATTAACCCACCCATTGGTGTTGCACAACAACTATGGGAGACATAATAAGAGAGACGAGGAATCGTTCCAGGTCTAAAACTCCATTTCTGAGATCGCAATGTGATAGTGAGTCATGTGCACAAGCGGGAGAAGACGGGCACTCACATCATCATGAGAAAAAGAAGAAAACTCCAAACGTTCAGTAAGTATACTTTGAAATGTATGAAATTCTAAAATTGTTTTCATGGAGTTCCATGCGTGTTCACCTTCCACATAACGCGACGTAGCTTGTCTCGCAACGACCCTCCTCTCGTCACAAATGGCATTGAAACATGCATAATCGTTAATAAAATCCCATAACTAAGTGGAAAACTCGTATTCTTGACAACAGAGTTGTTGGCGAATTATATCAATTCTGTCGTCACCGGGGTTCAATGTTTGTACAGTCCAAACACAATTCGATTGACCTTCAATGTGATCGGCTTTACTTAAATAAGAGAAGAGAGGAGTGGATATGAGAACATAGTTCTAGCATAAAATATGTATATCGGAAAACACGGAAGCGAACAAAATTGTTTTCAAAATTATAACGCTCGCCATTCGATTCACGAGTTAATTAGTCAAAAGAGCGAGGGGGTACAGCGAGGAATTCGTTATTCAAATTTTAGCGCTCGGCGTTCGATTCACACACGAAACGGCGTCATGCTGAAAGTCTTAAACAACAAAAGCTTTCGTTTCATCATGAAGATCAGAGCTTTGAGTTGTTTGCTTATGTTTTGAGGAATGGCTTGTTTGAATTTCGGTTGGCCAAAGTATGTTCGATGCTTGTGGTGGTGGAATTGTATTTCGGATTCTTATATCATCGTTCCCATGCGACGTTTTCTGTGAGTATTTTTCTTATCTGCAGATAAGTTTTGGTAGGTATATCGCTGTTGAACTAAAAAATGTTTTTAATCCAGAAATAGTCGGTGGACAATTAAGCGAGCATACGATTGAAAGCACATTTTAGAACTTTGTGTATTTTTTGGTGGTCATGCAAGCTATTTGTATACATTAAACATAATTACCTCAGAACCGAATGTTAATATGGAATAATTATTATTAGTTGATTGCTGAAGATTGTTCTTGGCGCTGGTTCGAAAGAATAAACATTGAGTCGCCATAATCATGTGATATGGGTCAGGCTATGGAACCACTTTTCTTTCAGATAAAAATCATGCAAGCATAGCATAAAGTACAAAATTAGATGAGCACTTGCAGCACTTCAAAATTCATCGGCTCTATTTTTATGCCGGCAGTTTTAATTGAACCTGCTTTTGCAATTTAAATGAACAGATGCTTCTGCAGGGTGATTGCACACACTGAGGTGTTGTGAATATTTGTACGTATTGCATTCGTGCGCAAAAAAAATATTAGGCAATTTGGAATATTTCATTTGAAGGGCACCCCAATAGTGAAAATAGTATATAAAGGGTTTTCCAATAAGAGGTGTTATTTTGGTATTCAAAGAAAAATGCCATTTTTAGAGATAAATTATCGGATGTTTATTTCATAATAAAGAGGAAGGTATGCCGTTAATAATGAAAAACAACATCAGCCAAATGGCCACCACGAGCACGCATACAGGACCATATCCTTTTCATGAAGTTTTCCATAACCAAATCGCAAAGTGGCTGCCCTATGTCCTCGATAGCCGCACGAATTTTATCTTTGAGGTCTTGAATCGACGCTGGGCTGTTGGCGTAGACCTTATCTTTCACGTGGCCCCAAAGGAAGAAGTCGCCAGGTGTTAAATCACAAGATCTCGTTGGCCAATTGTGATCACGTCTTCGAGAGATAACACGGTCCGGAAACTTTTCCCGTAAAATATCAATGGTTTCGTTGCTTGTGTGGCACGTAGCGCCGTCTTGTTGAAAGTAAACGTTGTCCAGATCAATACCATCCAACTCCGACCATAAAAAAATCATTAATCATCTCTCGATAGCGCAATCCATTCACCGTAACTGTTGATCCAACCTCATTTTCGAAAAAGTAAGTTCCAATGACCCCGCCGGAGCATAAACCGCACCAAAACAGTCACACGTTGAGGATGGAGAGGCTTCTCAACAATAACTCTTGGGTTTTCCGAGCCCCAGATGCGACAATTTTGCTTGTTGACGTAGCCACCGAGGTGGAAATGAGCCTCATCAGTCAAGATGATTTTTCGATGGAATTCCGGATCATTTTCATGCATTTCAAGGACCCAATCAGCAGAGACACGACGTTTTTGAAGATCGGCCGGCTTCCATTTTTAGTAATGGCGTAGTTTCTACTTATCAAATGTCAAAGAATAAAAGCTTCAAAAGTGACAGATACCGAAATAGCAGGTTATCCACAATAACACCTCTTATTGGAAAACCCTTATATTGACAATACGTAGTGCTGCCAATAGACTTGTCAAAGTTCGTGCATCGATTTTGTTAGCTGTCACCAAACCCGTTAATAGAGATATTCGTCAAAAATACATCGGCGAATTTGACATGAGAAGTAACAAAAGACCATGATGCAACCAGATTTTGATGGTTTACAAATGCATTTCACGAATAGCTCGACCAAAATTGTGTCTATGTAAATACAGGGTGGCTGATGAATATAGCTTCATTAAGAAACTCAAATAAATTTTTTTTCCGTGTATGGTATTGATTTTTCATTTATTCATGTTAAAGCTCATTCAATTTTATTAAATATTGCTTAATTGGTTTTAAAAATAATGGAATTTAAATGGTACCCCTGCTCGTTGATGCATGTGTGGCTTGGAGAGTTGAGACAAGAATAGCCGCAATTGTTTCTCGAATGGATTGCTTTAGTTCATTCAAATTTTTTGGTTTTGCTTTGTCGACTTACCGTTTGCAATAACCCCACAAGAAAAAGACAGGTGCAGTAAGGTCAGGCGACCTGGGGGGTCAACGAAATGTGGAATTTCTGGATATCAGCATATTGGGAAATTTTCGTCGCATTTCTGTCATAACGGGCAAGGCTATGTGAGGAGTTGCACCATCTTGTTGAAACACACAGAGTTGAAAGAAATTCGCATTCGGCGTAATTCTGGATAGAAAAACTCTCAGCTTAAGTAATGGTGCGTAACCGTGTGACCGTTTTCTTCGAAGAAATAGGGCCCGACAATGCAGATTGATGAAACTGCACAACACACTGTAACGCGAAGTGGATGCAATTGCGTCTCATGGAGCATCTGTGGGTTGGAAGTACTCCATATTCGACAAATTTGTTTGGTTAAGTTGCCGTTTAAATCGAAATGGGCCTCGTCAGACACAAAAAGACAGTTCAACATGTTTCCGTCCTCTTCCACCATTTGAAGCATCTTCTGGCAAAATTCCAAGCGAATCGGCAAGTCTGCTGCGTTCAGTTTGGTTGGCCATTTGAATTTTATATGGGAATAAGTCCAAATCACTGCATAATTGACTGCAGTTACTGTCTGCTTACATCCATTTAAGCAGATAAGCTTCTTGTCCAAACTCTTGGATTGTTTTGTAGGGCAGCAGCTACAGCAACGATTGTTTCCTCCGTCCGAACTGAAGGGTTTCGATGGTAAGGACTTCTTTCGACTGTCCCATGCTCAGCAAAATTGTTAACAATTCTCATTATGGAGGATTGCTGCCAAACGTGCGCATGTACTCTCTTTGAACCGAAACTACGGACTCCAGTGCGTGAAAGCGGCGGACAATTCAAATTCTTTTTTTAGTGTCCCAGTTATCCATTTTTGTTAAATTTAAAAATCATTTTGCAAAATAAAAGAAAATTAACCAGATCCATTGAATAGAAAAAAAGATATTAAATTTTTTTTTTGTAGCGGCTTTCATCAGCCACCCTGTAGTTGGTAAATTGTTTGCGTCAAGTTGATCATCAACAACATCTATCTTCACTGTTTGGTCAATATAGAGCATCATCCACTTTGTAGCCTTTGCAATATTGAAAATGTCCTGTTTTATTCTGAAGAGATATTGTTCTTTCATCCGTTGTGCTGGTTCTCAGCTGAAACAAGCAGATAACCCTTTAAGCTTCGTACCTGGTTTTGACAGTGAGCTTCACGGTAGGGGCCATCGCACCTGCTAGCTGCTTCATCTACTTCCATAATTCTTCTCGCTTCGGCTGTTAACATTCCTACAATGATTTTGGATAGTTAGCAAGTGGTTGCTTACACTCATTGCAAATGAGGTTCCTTTAATTGCGCACTGAGGATAGCCGGTCGATATTATGTCTGATTTTCCTAAGGGATTTTGTTTTCGAACAGTTCTGGCGTACAAGAGGAAGCTTACGGCCTAGGGGTCCTATTCCACATGAATTTAAAGATTTTTTTTTGAGGTTATTCGATCCGAGGCGATTGATATAAATTTTCTTTGCGAATCAAATAGTCGCCCTTCGGTGCATATTCCATGGCAATTCTGCAACTTAAACCCATCCTTAGTTTGACTACCAACTACAACTCTTAGTTGTTTTCACATCTGTTCATTTTCTCCACAGAACCATCATTGAAGAATCCATCCAAGTGACCAGCAGTCCAGCGAAGAAAACTTCCAGCAAAACAATAACAACCGTAACATCTTCATCATCCGCCTCCAAATCGGTGGAAGGTGGCAAAATAAGAACAAAAACATCAGACTACTCGAGTGAAGATGCCAGCCCAGAAACAGTCGAAAGAATCGCTCGTTCAAATGCCATCAATAAATCCGTAACTGCAGGATCCGCGGCAGCATCGTCATCCTACACCAGTTCCAGTTCAAAAACGACTACTGTAGTAACAACATCCGCACAGAGATTGCACGGCAACAAGGCTATCAAGAACCTCAGTTCAACAGCCATGACTTCAACACCAAAAGGCGCACAACAACAGAGTTTCAGATCTGTATTCACTGGCAACAAAGAAATCAGTCAAAACGCTATAAATTCCGATTTTGAGCGTAGCGCCCAATTCAGCGGCAGCAATAATTCATCATCGAAAATCTCGTACGCCGAACAGACCAATGGAAGTTTGGTCGATCACGTCGCCTACCAGGAGTACAAAGATGCCGGCGAGTATTGGAAGTACGTATAGGACTGCACTTTGGTGTGATGTGAATTTGAATTTAACCATCTCTCCCCCCCCCCTTCTAGCAAATACCCGAAAACGGATTACACATATTCGAAGCGGTCACCACATCGTCGCGAGATAGCACCGGGTGTTGTTGCGATGCCGAACATGTCTCGTCGTAGTCTGGAGAATCATCACGATCGCGTGACAGAAATGATACAGCGGGAACCAGCGCGGGAGGAATTCATTCGTCGTCGTTACGCATATCAATGTACAAATTCAGACAGTTCGGCCAATCGCAAGGCCGCGGAAAGTCTGATATATGACTCGCAAGATGAAGTCGACTTGGCGCAGTTCGAGAGTTACCGCAAGAGCAAGCGGTATTTGTCGTCGACAGCAAAGTCTACCGTGCACAGTGAGTCGTGGTTTACTCGCGTTCTAACAACTGTGGTGACAACTGTTTACAGTTGTTGGAATGCAGTCGTTGGCTTGAGCTCAGAAAGTGAGCTGTATAGAACAAGGATTTCCCACGAAGAGAGAGGTAAGCGAACTTGGCCGTGAATTAAAGCTCATTGATACAAATATGATATAATTTCAGGTTTCTTTGGTCGCATTGGTCACGCTGTATCGTCCGTGTTTATCGGCCTGTTCCGGTATATCTATCTGGCAATATCATCAGTACTAAGCTTGGACACGTGGCTGTTAAAGTCGTCAAATGCCGAAAACAAGAACAAGAAACGATTCCTTCTCTTGCTGTTGATTCTTCTGCCGCTCTTACTGTTGGCCGGTAAGTAAATGCACACACACAACCCATACGGCATATTGATATTTCTCATTTCCCACTCCAACAAAAAAAAAAACCATCACTCCACATGAATGCCTTGCAAAGTCATAAAATGAATAATCCGACTAGAAAACAAAGTTCAATGCGTGTCTATTTATAGCATGTGCAATCGAGATTCGTCATCGCACGTAAAATCAATCGCACGCTGTCTGTTGAACGGTGCGAAAATCACCCCCTGACCTTGTTGCGCATTGAAACATTCATGTTCCCCATAAAAGTAAAAAGAACTGGAAATGGCAATGGGGAGGTAATTTCAAAAATAGTCTCTCAACATAAACAAATGCTTGTTACGTGGACGTGGTGTTGTCACAACATTGGCGACCGTGCCTTTAAATTCTAAATGAGATAGCATCAGGCAGTATGGCGAAAGGAAAATGAGTAGCATTGTGTAGATGTAATCTTTATGGGTGGCCTACTGTTCAATATGTCGGAACGAAGTTGAGTTATAGTTCTTGACTTAGAGTCGACATTTACCTCATGACAAGATTTACGGGGTTAGTTGTTATTCGTTTCTATGCGGGGGAGGTGGCAATGAATTTGGTTTTGTCAAAGGTAACCATACTTTACTTGCCAATCAAATAGTAGAGACAGAGATTGTCTGAGTCACCGCAGACCTCCATGCCTTGCGATGCAACACAAGGGACAATAATCTCAGACTAATAGTTCTATCATTGTCTAAAAGCAAGCTAGGTTTACCTTTGAATCGAACCTGTGCCGGGATTCAGATATGGTTATCGTATAACACTGGAGACAGATGTTCTGTTTGTTATATACAGCGTGGGATGTGGGACCTGAAATTTTGTGTGTGAAGGGGGCACCCTGAAAACCGAGAAAATCCCTGAAGATAATCGATAGTTAAGAGTAGCGTACTTTTACAGTAGAACTTGAGATTAGCATATTCCTTTCTGTGCAAATACAACCGTCGGATGGATGTGTTGCCTACTTGCTGTTTCAGAAAAATCTCTTTGATATTTGTGACAGATGACACCAAATATGTCAGTTCAACTTTGGATTTGAATTTCGGCCGTCACTTTCGTCATAATTATACAGAGTATGAATTATGATTTTCGTTTTAGGGAAAAGACACAAAATTTAAATTTATTGGAATTTATTTCGCTCTTTCGAAAAAGTAACTAGCTGTTTGCAGAAGTTCGCGCAGATTGCTTTGGACACTCTTTTCAACTAACAATTTAGATCCAAGTCCATAGCAGCATAGCAACGATTAATAACTGGGTTATTGGTCACAATTCACGCGATCTTATGAAGAAGAAAACAACGAAACTCAAAAAATATATGCATTAAATTCCAACTCTTTTCACGGTACACAATAGGCTTATTTGCGCACACGGTTTAAATCGAACGCAATCGATACAAATCGATCGCAATCGCACAAAGTCATATACCAACGTTCTCATCAAAAATGACAGAAAAAGAGAAAATTAGCAAAATAGTACGAGTAACGCGTAGTTCCTCTGTTGACTCGAAACAGCTCCGCGAATTTCAACGGCCAACTACTGATAAATATGTCAAATTCAAAAAGTTGACAAGAAACAAATTCGAAATCTGTCTTAAAATTAAATTGCAATGAAAATAAAAATGTGTGAAACCTGAATAAAAAAAAATGGGTGGTGGTCGAATGTTCTCCTAGAACGTTTTTAATATGTTGCAAATAGGTATGTTATATATTTATTTGTGATATGGATTAGATGTTAAAGATGAAAGTGGCTCAAAGTAGCTCGAAGTCTATCCACGTACTTTGGGGTATTTTTTCACGTCTCTGAGAGAGTATCGCTCAATTTGTTAAGTTTGACGGATTGTAAGTGTTTGGCTATGCTAAGCACAGTCCAAAGAACGGCTTGCTTGTGCATTGGCGGTGCTCTTCGTACTACCCCCTCTGCTGCACTTGACATCCTGTTTCATCTGGCACCCATTGACATCTTCAGCAGGCAAACGGCAGCTTCTACAGCCGTACGCCTCAAAGCTACCTCACAATGGACCAGTAGAACAATTAATGGCCATGCCGCTATCCTGAACGATTTTAAGAACCTTCCAGGAAATATCGACTACACCACACCAGAACTACAGTTCGTTAAGAACTTCCAGGTCTCCATTCCCACTAGATCATTCTGGGAGGAGGGAGCATTCCTGGATGATGAATCGATCCACTTCTTCACAGATGGTTCGAAGACTGTGGACGGTGTGGGTGGTGGTGTTTTCTCCGACAGACTAAATCTTAGTCTCTCCTTCCGTCTTCCTGATCACTGTAGCGTTTTTCAGGCGGAAATAATGGCGATAAAAGTCTTATCTTATCTTGGCTGAAAGAAAACGTGATATCTGCTAAAGATATCCGTATCTTCTCGGATAGTCAAGCTGCTATCAAGTGCCTGGAATCAGTCTCCACAAATTCCATAACAGCCCAAAACTGTCGCTCGTCTCTCAAAAAGATGGCAGAACAGTTCAATATTCACCTCTGCTGGGTGCCGGGGCACAGGGACATCCCAGGTAATTGTAAGGCTGATGAACTCACCAAACACGGAACTACACTACCTATGCTTCCATTTACGGATTCCATAGGTATTCCGATCGCTACTTGTAAACTCATAATAAAGCTGGATGCTATCAATAGAACAAATCTTAGGTGGACAACCGGCTCGACATGTCTAGCGACAAAGCGGATCTGGCCAAAGCTGGATCTAAAACGTTCTAGATACTTGATCTCCTTGGATAGGAAGCACATAAGTGCTACGATAGGTGTCACCACAGGACACTGTCTCATAGGCAGGCATGCAACAAGGCTTGGCGTATTCTCAAACGATTTTTGCAGAAGCTGTCTTGACGAGGAGGAGGAAGAAACCATACTCCATCTCCTCTGTACCTGTCCGGCTCTCTCACAAAGACGAAAACTCCATTTGGGAGCTTTCTACTACAATGATCTGAACGATCTAAAAAACACAGACATTCGTAATCTCCTTCGCTTCATCAGAAGCGCCAATTGGTTCAACGAGTAGGAAGAATTGAATTTCAGATTCATGTGGTATCACAAGGGACCTTATAATGGTCTAAGTGTGTCGGCTTGCCACTTTAACCTAACCTAACCTAACCTAAGTGTTTGGCTCGGGAAAGTACGCGAATAGACCTAATATCTTTTCCAGACGCACGGCAATGAATTTATTATAAAATGAAGCACCATCATTGTCTTACGCTTTGAAAGACGAAAACGATATATGAAGTCGCGGTCGTCCCATTTTCCAAGTCCAACACGTGATAGCATCTTGTATTGCCGTCTTTCATAGACCAAAATGCCCTAGTTTACTTCAATCAAACAAGCCATTAAGCAATTAAACGAATATGTTGAAGATGACACATTTGCTGTTGACATCTACCTACGAGATTTAATAAGTCACATGATGACGCAGCTTCTGGAGTAAATATCAGGCACGTTTGGATTTTTTCAAAAGGGATATTTGCTTAATATCATTAAGCTGGGATGATTCATTCGCCACTTTTCTTTACTGTCTTCAGCTCTAAATACATCCGTAGAGACTTCGATCAGGATGACGACTGTTGACGCCTACATTGTAAATTTATACGTCGTACGTCATTCTTGTTGTTAAACCACTCTGGCAGTCATTTGTAACAGAGAATTGCTTTCTTTTCATGTGGGCGCAGTGACTCAGGTTAGGTTAGGTTAGGTATGTGGGTTGGTAGAGCAGGGTAGATCCTACTACTTAGGTCCTTGTGGACCCATTGTGATACCCTTTTTTGGGGGTTAACCGTCGGTGTTGTTGATGGTCAGCTTGTGTCATCCTTCTTGTATTTACCCGATGCCGTCCAGCCATCCTGATGCCCTCAAAAACCTGTAAAGATCAGAAAGTGTAACATCAGAAAGTTCTCGTAAGTCATGGAAGTAGAAGCTTCCAAGTGTTCTGTTCCTCAAGTGACAGAGGCTCGGGCAGTGACAGAGGAAGTGAGGTGTGTCCTCATGGATCTCTTCGTCTCCGCAACCTCTACATTTATCGTCATCCTTGAGATTTAGTTTCATCATGTGATTTCTTAAGAAGTTATGACCCGTTAGAGCCCCTACCAGCTTATACAGCGATGGCCTGTCAAACTGTAGAAGTTTGAATGTTCGGCCTTTGTCATATGCTGGCCATAGCTTCCGAGATACTTCACAGGTAGTTAGTGCTTTCCACCTGTTATTGGTTTTCATACGAATCTTGTTCTCCACTCGTTCTCTGAAATTACATAGTGGAGGCTTGATCGACTGTAGTGCTCTATCATTATCCATTGCGGACCCCTTTCTCGCCAGTTCATCAGCTATCTCATTGCCGGCTTTGTCACTGTGTCCAGGGACCCAGCAGAGATTCGTGGAGTGCTGCGAGCAAAGAACCTTGAGCTCTTCGCGACAGCGGTGAACTAGCTTCGATTTAATTTCTATAGCAGAAATGGCTTTTATAGCCGCCTGGCTATCAATGAAAATGGTAATATCTTTACGTGGTATTGCCAACAATGACACCATTCGGGCCGCTTCCGCGATTGCCAGAATCTCTGCTTGGAAGACACTACTGCTATCAGGAAGCCTGATGGAGCAGTTTATGTTCAAGTCCTCACAGAATATACCGGCACCGGTTCCACAGTCCATCTTTGAGCGATTTCCGCTTTGTGGGTTCATCTGTTCTCCATTCATCTCTGCTCGGAAAGGAGTAGGTGAATGGTCTATCAAAGTTCAGATGGGGAGACATGTAGTCGGAAGTGACATCATTCCCAACGTTTTTCTCTAGAATTTGTGCGTGCCCTAAATTGCATGATTTCCATGTATTAGTTTGACTAATCCTCAAGGCACTTTTGGTAGCAGATTCTTCCATGTATAGGTCCAGAGGAGTTAGATTGAGAATTGCCTCCAAACCTGCTGTGGGTGTAGTTCTCATTTCGCTGGTTGTTCCTATACATGCTAGTCTTTGTATCTTTGTCATTGCCTTGAGATTGGTCGCCTTGCCCGCGGCTTGCCACCAGACTACGCCATATGTGAGTATTGGCCGCACGATTGCCGTGTACATCCACAGGATTATTTTGGGGTTTGGTCCCCACCTCCTGCCAAAGATGCGGTTACATGCGTAGAAAGCGTTAGCTGCTTTCTTCACTCTTTCATTGACATTCGGCTTCCAATTAAGTTTCCTATCGAGGATCATACCCAGGTATTTCGCCCTATCCGTCACCTTTAGAGGTATTCCCTCAAGAGTTGGTGGCTGGAATTGTGGTATTATTCTTTTGTTTGTAAAAAGGACAAGCTCGGTTTTTTGGGGGTTGACGCCAAGGCCGCATTGCTTTGTCCACGTACTAAGTGTTCTAAGTGAATTCCCTAGGAGGTCACTTATGGTTTGTAAGAATTTGCCTTTTGCAAGCAAAACTACATCATCTGCGTATGCAGTTACCGTGACCCCATATTCTTAAATATGATTAGTATCTCATTAATGACAAGTACCCAGAGTAGAGGGGAGATGACCCCTCCCTGCGGAGTGCCTCTTGCAGCAGTTACTCTAAGTTCTGTATCACCTATTCAGTGGTTAGTCTACTGATCGAGGGGCCACAAGTCCAATCCAAAATACAAGCCTATCAACTAATCCGTTCGAATACGCTTCCTTTCGTCTATACTCTATATCTATATAAAGCCACATAAAGGAATTGTTGTGGGAGGCTAGCCTTTGGGTCCGGCTTTTGGGAGCTATGACAATACTTAACCCCACATATACCGTATACCACCTCGTTGATTGTAAGAGAACATAAATTAGAGTGCGTCTACGAGGTAAACATCGGATAGTATGACTCGAACGAAAGTGTATCTTCATAAGTATGAGCCCTCGTCGTCAAATTTGTCATTCTATCTAAACGTAGGCTTTCTTCTATTGTAGCATGCGTCGGTTGAATGATTTTTGTTGCCTCTTTGCACTGTAAATACAGTGTTGCACCCGTTTAAAGAACATTGTATGACTTTGCAGCGCATCCCTCTTCATTTATCTGATCATCATCTTCTGATATTGATTTGGTGTTTTTCATTATTTTTTCCAGGTCTATATTATTATTTGAATCCCACCGAACCTTTCCCACCCCGATCCCTATCCGAAATAACATTTACCCTCCCAAAAGTTGATCTCTCCGAGTTCTACAATCAAGAAAAGTACGAAGCATGGAGAGCCGGTGCTTACAACCGTCTCGATGATTTTCGAGACTACACTCATGAGTACTTCTCGTACCTGAAAACCGTCTCAAATAATATTTTCGAAGAGGGCAAGAAGCTCTTCCAAGAGAATATCTACTACGAGAGGGTGTAATCTCTGCCCAGTCTTCTGCTAATCGAACATTCGTGCAGCGCACAGTTACATTCAATTCAGATATTAATATTATAATTTTTTATTTGTACTTTATTCAATTTTATGTGTATCCTTTTGTTTTATTTTAAATGTTCGTGATCATCACACATACTTAAGAATCGGAGAGGTTTTTAGTTATATTTGAAAAGGTGCCATCAAGAAGGTCGTCCAGCTGACGAATCATTACCAAATGGTTGTCAGTGGGTGCTGAAAGCCGACCTTTTTCATTTCTAAAACCGCTCAGTCCACTAATAATTGTAGATCTAAGAATCAACTACTAATATTTATTTTTCTGTGGTTCCCACATAAGAATTGATCTTGCACTTTTTTCGGTTGCAACGTTTCGTACAAAATAGTAAAGAGAAAGGAATTAAATTTTCGCTTTTTATTAACCTCTTCCCCATCCCACCTATCAACCGAACAACAACAATCCCATCCCCAAACACGAAAACCCTGTTTTGAGAATAATTTTACGCAGAGGAGAAGGATAGAGAGAGAGAGACAGCTGCAATTGTTTTATAAAAACAAATTCAAAATGTATTTAAGGGAGAAATATTAAAAAAAAAGGAAAATTCTTGTTTAAACTTGTATACTATGTTAACTATATAAAATCGTTGCATTAAATGATGTGAAACAACGACACAAACACACACAATATAATAATCAGAGATAAAATGTATTTTTCTAGAGGTCAGAATAAAATTTATGTTTTTTTTTCTTCTGTTATATCAACGAGAAAGTCGCGTTTTTTTATTAAAAGAAAAAGAAAATAATTCATTTTGCTGGTTCCTGCGAATATGTTGTCCTTCTTTAAGAGTCTCAGGATGTCTTAACGATGGGGTAAGTATTCGCTGAACGGCGGTTATAATTTTTGTTTGTTCTACAACTCTATCCTTCTTCATTTGTGCAAAATTTATTTTACCAACAAAAATAGGTGCAGTGTTTCGCGTAGTTTGATTGGTTGCTTGTTTTACTTTTTTGATGAACATTTTTATTTTGTTTAATGTTTTTCTAATATGTATACTTGCTTTTGTTTATTTTGTTTTGGATTACGTATTTTCTCCAAATGAAGAAGGATTCCATTTTATGTGGTGATGGTGTTAATGGTGGAAAGTATTTGTAATGGTAAACTAAAGGGTCAGGATACATGTGCTCTGGTCCGTTCTATGATGATACTATGCAAGTGCCTGCACAGTGTACAACCGAGCGTCATAATTTTTTAGTACTTGTGATGGAAAATCAGCCGCTATACAAAAAAAAAAAAACCTTTCACTTACAAATTAAAACAATAAGGCGGACAAAACTTAATCAGCCTTATTGTGAGTTTCGCCCGAGCAATATTCCACCCGAAAAAAATGACATTTCACTTTTTGCTTATCATGAGTTCCGGGCGAAACAAAATTTGATGTTCGAAAAAATGGAAACTTTAGTTATTTTTGTTTTTTTTTTTATTAGCAAAACAATCAACAAAATACAAAACGATTTACTGCTTAACAAAATGACGGAGAAGCCAGATATCGCAAAGGGATTCGTGGTCCTTACCAACACCTTTTTGATATCCACCCTCTGCAAAAAAAACGCAAACAACCTGCTAGTTGTGGGCAGCGAGGTGGGCAGCGTACCCAATCAACAAGGCCTTACAATTACCTATATATCGATCCATGACTAGCTGGTTCGGTTATGCCGTGTGTTTATTACTTTCAATTGGACAAAAGTATACAAAACTTAAAATCACGAATGCGAACGTTCTAGGAATGTAACCAAGTATTGGATTCTCTAGTGCCAGGAATGTTTCTGGATAAGATTAGCGATTGGGCTACAAGTTGTGGTCTTAGCGTTAACCCAATAAAAACTGAACTTATGCTTTTCAACATCAAACCCAAAATACCAACCTACTCCCCTTCTTAAATAACCAAAATCTTTCTCTATCTACCAGCGCAAAGTACCTTGGAGCTTGGAGTCATGCTTGCTAATAAACTCAACTGGAAGTCCAATATCGAACACCGAGTGCGGAAGGCAAGCATAGCTTTCTAGCTGTAGTAAAACTTTCGGCAAGAAGTGGTGGCTTCAACGAAAGATGGTTCGTTGAATGTACACAGCGGTGGTATGTCCCATCCTCACCTACGATTCACTGGTATGGTGGCCCGCATTAAGCAAAGCCTACAACATCATTCAATTAAGTAGAGTTCAAAGAACGGCTGGAATTGGAATCACAGGAGCCCATCGATCAAGTCCGACCGAGGCGCTCAATGTGATTCTCAATTTTCTGCCAGTGGATCTGCATATAAAAAGCATTGCCGCGTGTAGTGCGGCGCAGGGACATAAGGCCCAGGGACATAAAGCCCATTTTTTTCTTTTGTCCCACTTAAGGGGGACATAACTCCCAAAATCGATTTAGGACTTATGTCTCACTTAAGTTGGACATAACCCCAAAAATGAAAATTGGGCTTTATGTCCCACTAAATAAGAATTACGGTGCCGTGAAATAAGGCCTTTAAGTAGTGTAATAAGGACAACTTCCAACAGTTGGTCTTATTTCACTCCGACAAAGTGCAATAACGAAAACAAAATTTGAGTAATAAGACCAACCTTGCACCCACCCCGTAATCCAACTAAACCCAAGCAGGGGGTTTGCAGATTTCATAGTTTGAAAGAAACACCAATTTGGCCTCTAGAAAATTTGGGACTTATGTCCCATTTTTAACAAAAAAATGTTTTGTGCTTATGTCCGGCTCCAGGAAATAACCCCCCAACGAAATAACCCGCCAAATAGAAAATGAAATAAACCCCAAAATTTGTATGGAGGTGGGGATTTATTTCATGGGTTTTTGGGGAGTTATTTCACTGTGAAATAACTCCTTAAATTGAAGTATGAAATTAGTCCCCAAAATTGTGAATTTTAAGACCTTCGTAACTTAAAATAAACGTGACTTCACTTAGGAATCAAGAAGCTACTAGGAATTTCGATTTTTCGAAAATGAAGCGTGGGTTCCAGTATTTAGTAAGCAAAGTTTTCGTCGCTTCACCGCAATCTCATTTGGAAGTAGTTGAGGCTTTTCAAAGAGAATCTATTTGGATTAACTTTGGAAGGACCAACTGCGTTTTTTAAAGCTTGCATTGAAGCAGATGATAGATCCTCTGCGTTTTGCATTTTTGGCTTTGCCCGCATGAAAAATATTTGATGGATGGAACATTTAAGGTTGTGCCACAAGGATGCCTTCGACAGCTTTTTATTGTATACGTGGCATATTTGGGCAAGGAAAGTATAAAAAATGTGTAATACATAAATATAGTTATGTATTTTGGGGGGTTACTTCATTTTCTATTTGGGGGGTTATTTCCTGGAGCCCTTATGTCCAGGAAATAACCTTTGGCCTTAAGTCCCACTCAAGTGGCACATAAGCCCAAAAATATAAATTGGGCTTTATGTCCCTGGGCCTTATTTCCCTGCGCCGTGTAGCGCTGTTAGATTGAAGGAATCTAAATGTCGGTTTGAAAGGCTTATGGCCATACCAGCGTCTTACTTTCCCTTCTACTTCTCTGTTAGATTCCCCTCTAGATCAGAATGGGAGGAGAATGCGGTCGTAAATGAATTCGACATCTTCACAGATGGTTCCAAGTTGAACTGTGGAATAGGAGCAGGCATTTTCTCAACAGAATTAAACATCGCTAAAACTCTTCGACTTCACAACGCAGCCAGCGTCTTTCAAGCAGAAGTATTTGCAATTAAGGAGGCGTGTAGACTGCTCCTAGCATAGTTATACCCAGAAAAAAACTAGTCGTCTTCGTCGACAGTCAGGCCGCGATTAAGGCTATTGGTTCAACTAAGTCAACGTCCAAGCTTGTTGTGGAATGCAGGGAGACACTGATTAGGGCTTGTCATCGGTTCGAAATCACTCTCGTCTGGGTTCCCGGCCATAGGGAATGAGAAGGCCGATGAACTTGCCAGGCGTGGCTCAGCTCTGCGCGTGTCTCAAGTCCTCCCTCCGCTGGGATATGTAAAGTGAGAAATCCTCCTGCACTTCACCTCAAGGGCTGAGACTAGATGAATGAAACTGACGAATTGTGTCGTTTCAAGGAAGATCTGGCCACAAACGATGATGCCACAACAAACAACCTTTTAGCCAGAACGCTTGTCGATGTCGCCAGACTAAAGGCAATTAGTAAGGGCCATTGGCCTTAAGGCAATCATGCAGCCAAGCCTGACATCCCTCATAACACCCACTGTCATAGCTGCGCTGCCACAAGCAAGAGTGAAACAGTTTTCCATGCAGCCATGCAGTGAAACAGTTTTCCATCTTGCTTGTGTGTCCGGCCCTAGCCAAAAAGCAGACGCAGTGCACTAGGTCATCCCTTTTATGACGACCTTTCGGCCATAAAAAGTATCCATTTTAACAAGATTATCAAATTTCTCAACTCCACAGGCTGGTTTTGAGCTCCCTTAACTTCCTTCATCCCCCATTTTTTCAGATTCACCTAAACCATTCAACCAACTAGTGGATTCTCCAAAATGAAGAATTTCACTGATGAACTGGCCAGAAGAGGGTCGCAAACCAGATCTTAAGAAGTGCACTTCGCCACTGTATTGAAGAAAAGGAGACAGCTGAACATATGTGAATGTCCAGGGGACTGACTGTGTAGCTTTTTATACGATTATCGTCTAAACGATAGACCTCCAAAAATACGAGTATGAGAGTTCATTTTCCCCAAAGTAATGAAAGCTGACGAAAGTCGTACAAATTTTAGCAGAAGATAACTTATTATCATAAACATTTCAAAGTTGTTATGAGAAATCTGCCCCAAGCATATTGGTACTAGCACACAACTGGCCCTTTTGCACTTCACACTGGTGACAAGCTTGCTGAGATGTTAAGGGAGATACGGTCTGTTTAAAAGCTCTGGCGATCTCTTCTACCGACAACCGACATCATTCACAACTACAGAATCTGTAGGGTGTTGTGGCGTGGTAGATATGCGCATCCATATTTTGGCTACTAACAAGCCGTCGAATGTTGACCTTTCCTAACCTTCGGACATCCAAATACTACCTGCATGTCTCGCGTAGATCGGAAAGTAATGAATTGAGTTGACATCTTGTTTATCTGGAGACCGCCGAGTCTTTTTTTTTTCTCATGGAGAATGACAGCCTTCTAAATGGTTCGTTCTGGCTGCAACTGCAGAAGACCATCAAAAGAAGAACCCAATCTCACATCGAGGCACTAGCCACCCAATAGAACGTTTGTGCTCTGAAATGTTCGCAAAAGGCCCACGCTACTCTGCATATGGTTATTGCAGGACGAAATTGTTCACGAGTTTAATGTCGTTTTCCATTGGGACCAAAAATCAATCTTTTTTTTTTTTCTAAATCACTTTTCATGTTCCATTGGGACCAAAAATCAATCTTTTTTTGGATTCAGAGCACTTTTTGCAGATCTCGATATTTTTTCAGATCTACACACACTCTCACAATACCAATATACTTTGCACAGCTGTTCTACGTCATTTTAAGAAGTTTGCTTTGAAGACAAATGGGGGTAGTTTCGTGAAAACCAAAATAACGAAATACATTTAATAGCCATGGATATAATTATCTTCATAGTTTTCCTCGTCATCTAAAGACTACAAAAATACTCTATTTGTATGTACAATAGGGGAAACATTTTTCAAGTCGATATCCATTTGTGATTTTTGCAAAAACAAATGCAGTTTGAACAGCTGATATTGCTGTTATATAACGCACTAATCCATTTACAAAAGCAGATCAACTTCGTTGCATGTTCCATTCACCACGTAAAATCTGAGATCTGAAAAAGATTTCTGGTGGTCCCAATGGAAAACGACATAAGAGAAAATCATTCCCTTGTGCTCAGCCCTTCATCGCCAAGCTTGTTCGTCATATAATACGCAACGGCTATGCAATCAATGCGCACATAAATATCCTAAGCTATGCACACATACAAATAGGTCTACACCACGTTTCGGTCTCAATCTTTATGTGGCCTTACCCACAGAAAAAAAATTGACAAAATTACAAAATTACGTATTTTCCACCATTGTTTGTTGAAATAAGTTTTGCATTAGATATCTTTGTGAAGCAATTATCTTTATAAACAATAATTTCACCTTTATTCCAGCTTGGGCTCTTCTCGATGACAATGAAAGACACACGCTTATCCTAAGAGCCTATAATTTTTTGCCGTTTACCCTGGCTGGCCTGCGTAACAGTTTCTCAGCTCTAGATCTCAAAGGTCTCTTTTCCCTCCCAAATCTAGAATCTAGTCAACATAGCGCAGTTCTTAATGGCGACATCACCAGTAACTTACAAAAATCCCTTAGTCCCGAGGAGTACGAAAATATACTTAACCATGTGAATGTCTATGTGCAAAAGTTAGTCGATGCCAAAATAGTCCAACAAGAGCTAAACCCAGCTTCATTAAACCAACAGCAGTCAGCGGTGTCGAGTGAAATGCTTGTCATTATCGCCAATACCGTCCGAGAAAATATTCAAAGACTCGAACCAATCTTGGTGAAGAAAACCCAAAGTGACCTCCTTGGCGACACTACAATGCAGAGAATTGTTGAAAATGTCCGCTTGGAACTGGAGAAAAGTAATTGGAGACCTGCGGCGCCGCTGAAGTTTTCAGAGGATAACCTTAAGCAAATAAAGAATTTGATTCATGAAAATATCGAGATCAACAACCACCACTACAGCGTGATTGAGAAGATCGACATTGATGGGTTGCTGCAGAGGATCTTTCAGTCCCCAAAGTTGGCTGCTTTTATTGATTCGAGGATTTTGGTAGCCGACCGTGGATCTGGGGATGGAGAAAATGAGATAATCGCACGTCAACAACTGATTATCAATGAGTTGAACAAGGAGGTCCAGTTTATAAAGACGACACTGTCGGACAAACTAACAGAGAATGAAGATCTCCACTACTCGATCAACAGCCTGAAGCTGAGTCAAGATGATTTGATGAAACGCGTCGACAGTCAAGAGTTGCTGTTCAACGATCGATTCAGTGGACTTTTGGCGGAAATTGAGCAAAAGTTGTCTCTACTGAGGGACGATCAATTCACTTTGATCAACAGGCAGGTTAAGTTGTCGCTGGTTGATATTTTGGGCTACAAGGACTCTGGTGATATTGATAGCATCGATTTGAAGAACTGGATTCGCAATACCTTTGTAGCCAAGGAGTTTCTCGAACAGAAGCTAACTGAGCTGTCTGCACAGTCTAGTAGCGACCTCAAGAAGGAGATAGATCGTTCCGGCATGATCCTTATGAAACAAATCAGCGAAAAACTAAAGATCGAGATTCTCAAGACTGTGGATGTGAAGCAAAGGCAAAGTGCTGCGGCAATTAGTGGCGAAATCAAATTGGCTCTTTCTGAAAATGAAATTAAAAGGATCGTGAAAGGGGTGCTGGCGGTTTACGATGCCGATAAGACAGGGTTAGTGGACTTTGCTTTAGAATCAGCTGGCGGACAGATCCTCTCCACTCGGTGTACAGAAAACTATCAGATCAAGACAGCACAGATCTCGATTTTTGGCATCCCACTGTGGTACCCCAACAATACGCCTCGAATCGCCATCTCGCCGAATGTCCAGCCGGGCGAGTGTTGGGCATTTCAGGGGTTTCCCGGATTCTTAGGTAGGTTATGTCTTCTCGCAGTAAGCAGGTTTTTGCAATTGTTTCTTTCAACAGTCCTCCGCTTGAACTCGCTTATCAACGTGAGTGGATTCACGCTAGAACATATTCCAAAAACCCTAACACCCAATGGAAAGATTGATTCAGCGCCAAGAAACTTCACCGTTTGGGTACGTAAATCCATACTTTCTCTTTATGCTGTGATAAAAAGTAAATTTCTTTCAGGGACTCGAACACGAAAATGATCACGAACCTGTGCTTTTCGGTGAGTATGAGTATGTGGACAATAACGTACCATTGCAGTATTTCCCAGTACAAAATGAGAACATTGATCGTCTGTTCGATATCGTCGAGATGAGGATCGAGTCGAACCATGGCAATCCGCAGTACACGTGTCTGTATAGATTTCGGGTGCATGGGAAACCGCCATCCCTAGAAGTGTAAAAAAAAAAGATGAAAGTGTTCATAGTCCCCCGCCCCCAGTGTGCAAAATGTTGAATTACCTAAGTTAGTTGTAGTCAAGCTGTACAATTAGAGATGCATATCGTTGATAGAGTAAGCAGAGTCAAAGTGCAGTTCCTTGTGCAAAGGATTTTCTATTTGTATTTTGTAAATATTATTTGTTAAGCTTTTAAGTGCTGTCTATACGCGTAGCTAAAATGCCATAGAATAGTGTTTGTCTTTTGTGTTGAAAAAGAATTATTAAATTTAACAAAAAAGTGCCTTATTGCAACTAGCCGAACCAGTTAACAATTAACTCAATAAGAAAGCAGTAAGTTACTACACCGATATGTTTAATTGCCGATTTATCTACTAATAGTTCCTTTCAATATAAATATTGATTAAGAAAACAAAATGCACAAAAGCATTATAACCGCATGCAAAGTAGAGTTTTAATGTACATACAAAAATAAATTGTTTTCGTAATTTATCGAGTTACAGAGATAGGGAGCTAAACTTAAGGCTCCTACTGAATTTAAGAATACAGTTTAGTTATTTGCATGACACCCCAACTTTCCCATTGGAATAGCCCCGAGCTCAGAGCTCAGAGAAGGATCTAATCATCTGTGCTAGACCACAGCACGTGAATAAATAAAGTGTTTTTTTTTTGTTAGTGTTTGGTCATTGAAATTGGCCAAAGCTGCAGACTAATGTGCCCTTTTCAATAGCAATAGCTCAAATATTTTGTAGATGGCAGACTAACTGTTATGAATACTTAATGCGCCGTAGCCGAAGCTCGCAGTTGCGAAATTTGTATGGAGCGATTGTGAAAAAGTTTATTGGTAAGCCCCAATATGTTTACGTACTTCTACAATCAACAGTCGATGTCAGTTATATGGTTTCATTTCATTGCATTTAAAAAAAGGCTGTACTACACTTCTTTCATTGTAAATGGGTGCAACAAATAAATGCACTAGCACTTAGCTGTAATATCCGGCTGTGCTATTCTCGGTACCGCATTATTTGCGGATGAAGTTACATTCGTATTCTTTCAGTATTTGCGGCTTATTTTCTGTGGGCTCAGCAGTTTGCGTATTGAACTGCACGGCACATACTTTTTTCCGTTCCTTCCACTCTTGCGAACGTCTGTCAAACATTTATTACTAAAATTGCCCTACAAAATCGTTCCAATTTAACCGCTCGGAGACGGCACAAAACCAAAAAACTCAGACATACTCTTTAAGCCGAATTTTCTTCTTACCCATTTTCTCAAATTTCTGTTTGCTTGGCTTAAGGCTTTAAAGAGAATCTTTAACTTCAGTAGTTCGGTGTTGTAGGATCGCAGCACAGGCTATCACATAAATGTATGAACGAATTTAATAAAATTCAAGCCGTTAGAACAATATTCCCTTTCTAAATTAGTAAATCATTGTACGAGCTTCTTCGACATATTTGGAGCACAGGTCTACAATGTTTTAAAAACATTTGGATTAAGGACTTTATATCATGCAATGGAGAACAAGATGCTGCTAGGCTTTAAAAAGAGTCCAATTATTGCTAAGCTGGGGTTGAATTACCGGTATCCGTGATCGAGTACTATGTGAATGAATTTGTTATTGTTTTGCTTGTAAAATCCATAAAATTCAGTGACGTATGGCTGGCTCACGGATGCGGTAATTCGGCCACTGATCTACAGTAAATTCGTTTTTCGATCAGTAGAGTACCCTTATTCCCTGCTGGTATGAATCCCGCATGATCAAATAAATAGCGTTTGTGGAAAAGCTGGCAGAGGTTTTTATTTTGTTAAGTGCACTAGGATGGTGCGAATACCTTTCCCTAGGTAGCTTTTATACAGTAATCACAATTGATGTGCTTTGATTTACCTTGTATCAATACAAATTTCCGGAGCGTTTTTAAAGTATACACCTTAAGAAAATTCAGAAACATTAAAAGAATAACGAGTTCCTACTTCAAGATAAGTGAGAAGTCTTCCAGAGTCAAAGATTTGTGTCCAAGTTTATTTAATTCTATGTCTTTAGCTTAATAGTATTCTATATATTCTACTTGCTATAATTTTTGACGTTTGTCTTTAATTATCCTTGACGATTCACTGGGTTTAAATTTATTCGAGTGTTTCTTTGTCAAGTCCGCAGTTCATTCGGAATAATAATTTAATCAGCTGTCTGCCCGCTTTGAGTCTTCGTGTCTAACTGTGTCTTCTACACCCCTAATGATATCTGTGTCATCTCTAAGCAATTCCATGGAAAAACTTAATGGACACCCTAAATATAGTGAGTTTCGAGCTTGTGATTCAAGACAATTTATCTGTGGCAATAAGTTGAAGTAGCTTATGTCGACATAAGCCATATTCGAGTTTTTTACATTACAAAATTCTCGTTTTAAGATAAATTTCTTTTGCTCACACTGAAAAACTACCAAAATTGACATAAGCTACTTCAACTTATTGCCACAGTTATTATATTTTATCTGCACAACACGTTTGGACTACTTTGGGTGACCTTTCGTTAGTACGCATCCATATGGTATGTGCTTTTGCTTTCTTCTCGCACGAAAATGACAATAATCTTCTATTTTGTGGCACACGCTAATACATACTATCTACCAATGAACTTGAAACTACAAAACAGAAAGAAGACATTTCAGTAGTTAAACAAATTGTCTGTCCTATGCATAAAAGAAAACAGAACTTAGTTTATAACTTTCATCCTTTATATATGTGTAAATCCAAATACTTAGCTTTTAAGTTTGTATCCGTGAATTGACGCTTCTGAAATATGTATTTACAATAAGGCAGAATTAACATTTAGAACCCAAACATAATAGTGTTTTAGGTACTGTAAATAATTCTTATGGAAATGAGTCGTCCTTAACTTACCTACCATTTGTAAATTAAATTTACTGCAAGAATTAGGTGTTTTCTTCACTACTTATTTATTTGCTTATTTTCATTGACTATTTTTTTTCTATTGTCTTCACTCGCGTCCTAACAAAATATTTTACTGTAAGAACATATAGATAATTAAGCTATTTTTCGTGTAAATTTGTTTGGAAAGGTTTTATGTAAAAACTAGTTTTAATTTCAGTGTTTTAGACTTTAGTTACTTTGTGTCAATATTTTTCACTTATTTTTTAAGATTTTGTTGTTTAATACCAGAATTAAAAGATTTTTAATAAATGCCCATAGATAAGAAACCATTGAAATGTTTCCTTCTTTTTTAAAAGTGTTTGTCATTCGTCTTTTTAGGCGGCGTTTCTAGCGTCGGGGTTAACCAGAGCATTGTACCGAAAAGTTAGGGTCCATATCTTACTGCCTCCATAGGTGCGTAGTCCGAAGTTATTTGAGGTCGACGCCTATTAACTGTTTGTGTCACCATCTCGAATGAGATATCTCGATTGTGTTCTTCTTTTTTAATTGTCCATGTTTCAGATCCATAAAACAGGACTCACTTGGTTACATAGAAAGGTCTGCTGGCGGGAAGGCCTTTCTTGTAAGTTTCATATTTTAGCACATTTGCAATAAATGTCTGAGTTAGGTTTGCTGTAAAATTGCAAGACAAATCTGTAACCAGATGGGCCATATCTTCCCTGAAGCCTTATAAAGCAGCAGACGAAGACGGCGTATTTGCGGCACTTCTGCAGCAGGCAGTGGATTTACTTGCACCCATCTTCACCAAACTATTCAGCTGTAGTCTGGCCTATGGTCACATACAGGAAGCCTGGCGCAGAGTAACAGTTAAATACTTACCTAAGGCAGGGAGGAAATCGGATTCAAGCCCGAAATCCTTTCGCCCTATCCGTCTCATGTCTTTCATTCTAAAAAGCATGGAAAAAATAATTGATAGACATACAAGAAAGAGATATAGCCCAGAAATCTTTTTCGCTAAGTAAGTCTCAGCATGCCTATCAACCAGGTGGATCTACCGAGTCTGTACTAAATGACTTGGTAACTAAAATTGAATCCTCCATCAATAGTAAGGAAATCTGTCTCGTCGCTTTCCTTGATATTGAAGGAGCTTTCAACTATACGTCTTTTGAGTCCACTAACAGGGCTCTCAACAATATGAACCTATCTCCTATCATAGGAAGATGTATAATGTCAATGCTGAACAGTACAATAATTCAGACCCGCATCGATGATGTGGAAATCTCGGCACTCACAACTAGGGGGTATCCTCAGGGAGGTGTCCTCTCACCCCTCTTAAGGTCCCTTTCCATTGACGACTTACTTAAGTCCTTAACTAATCAAGGGATCTATGCCATAGTTTATGCCGACGACGTAGCAATCAGTGGCTAATTCGAAATCACGGTCTCAGAAATACTTCAAATCATCTTATCTGTTGTTCAGAGATGGTGCATTAAATATGAGAATCATTACAGGAATTATCAGTGGCCATGTTCACGTGAAAAAACATCTCCACCGTATATGGCACCGGATCCTATCTGCAGTCTTGAGAGTGGTGAATCCTCTCTTCACATACTCACCGATTGTCTGGCTCTATGTCGTCTTAGGAAAATTATCCTAGGGGATGAAATTGTTCATTCAGCTGATATACACCCAGAGAAGATCCTTGCCTTCCTGACTGCCCCTGGAGTGAAAAGATGGCTCTATGCACAATAGGCTACTTTTGAAGGCTTTCCCGCCTTATAATATAATCTAATCTAATGCAAGCAAGCTTTCTCCATCGTCTTTCTACACAGGCAGATGAATTTGACAGCGTAGGGTTGACGACTGTAAGATTCGGACAGTCTTTAAGCAGCTTTTTGATGTCATCCATTATTATTAGTACCTAATACCTTTTGTTTGTTTTGTTTACTTATCCAAGACACCTTCAGTTTGCAGTTTTCTTTCGCAAAAGTAATAAACCTACTACCTTCTTGTTCATAAATAGCTTCAAGCAGCAAGTTGAGTGCGATACAGTCGTTTACTTTGTTGTTTATAGCTTTAAGGAGAGGTATAAGCAAAATCTTAGAGAATACATTCCTGAATTGGTAAGATTGATCGCTTCAATTCAATAAGAGCTATTAATTTACTTCTGACATATGTAATATGGATGGAAAGATAGTGGACTATAGTGTTTCTACTAGACCTAACCGGCGGCATGGTACCTATTGGAGACTACAGAAGCGCAAGTATTCACAGGATTCAAGTCAATGAGTTAGATGTTATATGATCCAAGATAGAGCTGGTTTCTTGCAAGTCCGTCTACATTTTTGCGTAGTAACACATCAAGAAGAATATATCCAACACAATAATTATCTCACAGTACATATTAATAAATCTATGGGAACAATATAATCGCCTATGAATTTCCAATAATATAGACAGCACACAGCCAAATTCATTCTTCACGATTCGTTTATGGGATAGAGAATACTTTGAAGTTTGAACCAACGCAAAGGTAAAGCATAAATTATACGTTCCAAATAGAACCAAACAATGAAAAAGCAGAAGCCATTTCCAGTAAACTTTCGTACTTTCCTTATGTGGCCGGTGAAGAGGACCAGAAAAGCTACAATTTGATCCTCTGTGACGCTGTATTGAACCACATAAAAATGTTGAAGCACAATAGAGCTGTGATAATTAATAAGTTCGGCAAGGACAGCTCTTAAAGTTCGTTAGACGTGAGCAGGAGAATTCAGAAAACTGCGGATACGATGAGTATTTTGTGAAAAAGATTGCTTGGAATGTCCTCCTTTTACGAATGTAAGTATCATTTGGAAACAAATTTCATTTAGAAACAAAACACGCGTAGGTCTATATTTGTGTGTTTTTTTTTTCGCAGATAGCCTTATAAATTAAATAAACCCTATGTAGGTGTTGTGCCAGGGTTGGTCGAGGTTGTTCGCTTGCTTCGGTTTAACAATCGCCACTTTCTTTTCTACTAGACTGGATGTCGCCTCAGTCCGGTGTGCAGTTGGGCCTCTTTGAATTCCCCTCTCCAACAAGCACTAACTGGCTAACTGCCTCCAAGTTAAATGAGGTAACCTTAGGATTAGATGCTGACCACCTTAGAAGACTGATTCTTTGCACAGGTCAAGGAGATCGCTGTTAAATCACCTTCTCCAAAGTCTATCAACGCTTAAGGTCCAGAAATTTGTTCCTCCTTCAGTGCATTTGCGCCATAGACCAGAACTTGGTACCTTTCTTATAATAGAGTCTTGTTAAGAAAAACTTTAATAGGCATAATTGGTGGAAGGCCCTTTTCGGTCTAGCATACTTTTTAAATTTGAGTTTATATGACGCTATCCAGCTATCCTTATTTCATTTTGCAAGGGTGGACTTAAACATTAGCTTTCATCGCCCAGGCGTCATCCTTGGCGTGCGTCTGTCTGTTTACTCAAACCGACGTCTACTACAAGAGTTCCTCTCACTTTTCTGGTAAGTAGGTCTCAAATCGGGTATTGTTGTTTTTACACTCTTTTGTTAACTTTTGCTAAAATCTCCGAACATAGCGCCTGGAGAAGGAAATCTCTCTTTCCCCGTTTGCGTGCTTCTCGTGGTCGTTATTTTTTTTTTCATGGAAGCCGATGTTCTTCCCTCTGTCTTTTTTTTTTGCCCCTTTGTCGGCAAATTGTACTGCTGCTTGTGGTTGCCAGCACTTTTCATCAAACCAAGGATTTTATGGAATACATTGGAGCGTTTTTCTACCACCTACAAGCTGACGGTTTTGTGGAACAATCTTACGACGAAAAGAACCAGGAAAGTCAACAAAAATAAAACCCCACGATGTTTGTTTACAATTTTATTTGGCTAAATATAACTACAGCTAAATAATTCAATTTCTAATTTATCAATGTTTCCTACAAAAAGCACACGAATAAAGCATTGTTTTCCCTCACATACATTTCTACATTGTTGTAATACGTTTGCAAATGTATGTATGTTATTTTATGTATAAACTAAAAAATAAATACTTAACTGATTAAATAATTAAATTACAATTTCTGTTTTGTTTTCGTTTATATGTCGTTTTTCTGGTAAAAACATAACGTTTTTTATGGAATGTTGGCGTCATCTAAGATGATTCTTATTCTTGCTTACATACATTCTCATACCATTCGTCAAGACTAGCAACAAATAATTATTTGACTGCTCATTTTACTTACGCTTAAATTATTGTCACGTTTTTGTTGTTACAGAATATGTGTGTGCTTTTAGATATTATTATTTGTTTCTTGGTGTTTCTTGTATTGGTAAGGAGTTTGAAATAAGTTTTCCAAAATATACAGCGGTCTTAACATTATAAATATATTTTTTTCACGATTCATTCGCATTTTCTTTACAATATAACATTAAATTCATACATGAACTGTTATTTTGAGTGTTTGAACTATTTGTTTTTGTTCCTGTGGTGACCTTTTATTATCTAAATTTGGGTTTGGTGTGTTATATAAATGCATTGTATACTATGTGTGAGGTTGGCAACAGGTGTGTTCAAATATTCGCTTTCTTATTAAACATTTAGTATTTATGTATTTACAAACAATTGGCGTTTTGGTTAAACTTTTTTTTTGTCTTTTATATTGAGAAAATCACATTGAAATATATATATATTTTTTAATGCAGGTACCATTTAATAGACACATTTTAAAGCATTTCTACTAACATCTTAATTAATTTATTCTACTTCTTAAATTGCGTTTTGGTTTTGATATGATATTGTCTAATTCTCTTTTCTAATACATATAGTTCGCATGCGTTTTAAATAGATATACCGATATATTTTGTGTGGAAACATGCATTTTCTACAAAAACGCTTTAATTTTTATTTCAACATTTCAATTGTTTCTATTGAATGCAGCGAAAACTATTTATAATACATTTGGCAAGGTAATTATGTCCTAAGAAAATAAACATAATGTTTCGTTGTATTTTTCCAATCCAAAATATGCAATAGAATCGACTATAAAATATTATTATTATTATTATAATTTATTAACAGGTAATTAAAATAACATGATAATAATAAAATTAACGAGCCTAGCTGCAGAGACTATTGGCTCGACTATAAAATAAAAATATATTTGGTGCAACAAATTCGTTATTGCCTAGGTCGAGATTCTCACAACCATTGGGTTTGTGAGAGTTTTTTATTTTTGAGACGAATTTAGCGGACCTTTTATTTTATGCCGAGGCTGAGGGGCTGATTAAGAAGCTCTCTCATTAGAGTTATACTCTCGGATGTTTGTCAGACGTCGGTCGAGAGGTAATTTGCGTGTTTTCCGGCGATCAAACCTCTGAGCCCGAGACCCCTCGCACAGAAGTACACAGAGCCACTGCGCCTACTGTCGACTATAGGTTAAGTTTTAATATCGTTTTAAGTTTAGTACAACAAGCATGAAAAGGAATTAAAAGTTCTTAGTAACTGGTCTGTCTCAGACACGTCACAAAATATATACTCACGTATAGTATCTCAACAAAACCAAAATTTTAATCTTTAAGGAATATTACAAAAATTAACTCGTGGTATACTACCACTGTCATTTTAAGCAGGACCTAACAGGAGTTGATAAAAATAATTTAGGATCGAATGAGAATTTCCCGGCTGGATATATTACCAAGTCTACGGACGAAATCTTTATAAGTCAAACCAGACTTAGACAAGCTTCCAAATAGACAGTAGGGAATGTTTTTCAGAAGCACAAGACTTTTTGACATAGAAAATTTCTATAGATAAATCCTAAATACAAACCGTGTTTAAAGAACTCAATGGGAGTCGTGCAGACTTTTTGGAGTAGCAATAAAAATACAACCCACTATATGGTAGGCTCAGGTAATTTATTTCCAAATTCCCCTTGATTTTTCAAAGACGAAAATTAAGGAACAGTTATGAATGTGAGCTTTGTAACCAGCAAATTACAATAACTTCAGTACCAGGATTACATTTAATTTTAACTGCAACTTGGTCTACATTTAGAGTTGCCGGAGGTATGAAAACTTCTTCGCTGCTTAATGACTTCCGAACTGAAACCAATACTCCTCCACCCCTTACGCAGCTAGTAAGAACGGAACAACGGTTCTTGCGGTAGACTTTGTACTGCGCCTTGTTAAACATTTCCTCGTTCTGATGGTCCATAGTGAGCCAAGTCTCGGTAAAAACAATTATATCATATTGCTCAGATGATGAGAACAGCAACACATCACGCAATTTCGTTCGAAGGCCACCAATATTTTGGTAGTAAAGGTTGAAGTTGAATGAAGGAACCTTTTTGGGTCTTAGTTTTTTGGCTGAGCCTTCTTGACACTAGGCCTGCTCACAAATTCTTTTACAAGCTTGTCTTTGGCCAAAAGTTTGGATATACCAATAATTTCCCAGTTAGTTGAGGCGATAACAGTTTGAAGGACGATGACAACCGACATGGGATGTTATCCGCTGTCAAGCTGTGGCACTTTACATATGTTCTTCGTATCGATGCTTGCTAGCAATATAGTTAAGAATATCACTACTCTTAGTACCATACTCCAGTCGAGACAAAAATACCGCAAAAGGTGGAGCTACTGTTTTAAGAGAGCAGTTCGTTAACCAAAGTTGAACTTCCACAGAGGAAAGTGAGAAATCCAGGTAAACTCCAAGTGTCAGAGAAAGATGCAATTAGTTTGATCACTCAAGTGCAATCGTTGTTGTTTTTGCAGTTTTAAAAAATGAAACGAGAACCTTAAGAAACATTCAGTGTAGGCCAGCAAATTGCTTCGTAGGCAGAACATCCACTAGTAATTGAACTCACCGGGATAATCTAGTCCGATAGCTTTAAACTGAATGTGATAAAGCGAGATGGATTCAATAATTATCACTCACTTTAAGCACTCAGTAAAATAAAGAGCAGAAGAACAAAAAAAAAAAAAAAAAAAATAGTCTTTTGTATTTTTTTCCTTTTTTCACGAAAAAGAAAACTCGCGAATAAGTTCAAACCATGAAAGAAATTTATGTGGTTTGAACGCAACACCAGTTTCAGTATATAACGATGCTTAATAACTAATAAGGATAAAAGCTTAAATAAACTGAAGCTAAAAAAGCCACTACTACTCTCCCAAAAGTTGAGTTGGATATTTGGATTTTCACTGATATGTTGGTGTATGCTGTGTGCTTTATACGTTACTGACAGTCTGGGATTTACCTACAGTAACCCTATTCCTCTTTCCAATAAGTATCAAAATTGTTTTTCAATACCCGCAATGTGCATTTGGACCAGTTTGTTCTGTATAAATCTGCCAAACCCGACTGAACAACGCCAATTAGTTGATTGCAAAGAGACTAAATGTTATGTAGGTCACAATAGAAACATTTGCATGGAAAATTTCCACACCGATATGCTTTTCCTACGCGACATTTCAATGTAATTAAATTTCGCCTTCGCTTGTAAATCGACAACACTTTAAATAGGTAATATTAAATAAACAACTTTGCAAAAACAAATTTTAAAAATATCTACCCAGTAGCCATGCTATGTTCAACACCCAATTGTATTCTATCACATATTTTAGAAAAGGAAATTCATAAACAAACAAATTGCAATCATGTATAATAAAAAAAAACATATCAAACTACTCTTACATAATTTGGCATTTCTGGCTTAATTTTGTGTAATACATTTGGCAGTGCTGACAATAAAATATACAATCACCCTAATAAAGAAACAAAATACAATTTTAAATTATACTACCGCCATCTAGAGATGACCAGCATTAGCAGTAGGTATACACTTACACAATAATCTCAAATAAAAAATTTAAATTCATTCAAATAAAAAATAACTTAAAACTAGTAAAACAAAATAAAATGTTTCATAAAACATAACACAACCAAATAAATTGTAACAGATTTTAAAAACCTACCTAGTTAACAAATTAAAAATATTAATATCTTTATAACAAAACAGTTGATGCATTTAAAATGATTTTTCCTTTGACGAAGTAAGATACGAAAAAAAAAATACAAATTTTAATTCCAGCAAACGATTTTGTTCAAAAAATAGCAAAGAAGCTGAGCACAAAAGCTTTGTTGTTTTTTAAACAAAATCTACTCTATCCTAAGGATTTCCGGTGGCGCCAGGGCCCTGTGCGGCTTGTCTCTTTAAATCCGATCCGATGACTGCTGTTATAACCGTGCCCACGCACAGCATAATGGCCATTAAAACATTCGCTGGTATATCACCATATGAGCCCAACACTTCCGAGTAGATCATCGTGAAGACTATGCCAAATATTTGAGCAGCTGCATTCAAAAGACCGGCAGATGTACCCTCCGGCTCGGGGTAGGTTAGTTCAGCACCAAATTCAAAGCCCACTGGTAGGTATCCTGTCATAAAGAAGCTGTAACGAGGCGAAAGCAGTATAAAAGGTAAAAAGATGTCATGCTCAAAGGGATTTGAATTAAAATTACATAAAAGTAACGTTATTTATGGGGGTGATGTTATTTATTTGTACTCACTGGGGAGCTTTTTGTAAAATCTGCAATTTCATAGAGGGTGGCGTATACGTAACTTTTTTTTTCTCTACTGCTTTTAAATAACGAGTTAATGTGCGAATGGCCTACAAAGTCCTATGATCCTACATAAGCGTAACGAAGCGGAATTAGACGATTAGGACTTCCATTGTCACCTTGGTGGTGACACACATAAATTCACACCTTATACCCTTTTCGCTTGGAAAGGTTTTTGAAAGGGAAAGTACACTTTAATATAATTGATTGATGTGATGCGAGATAGAATGTAATTTGCGGAGCAGACATAAAATTGGATTATCTTCTTTCTATCTTGCGTTCCATCCTACAGCTCATATTTTATCTCGCCGTTATGGTTTGTTAAATTCGTTAAATGAAAACCTGGCATTTTTGGCTGGTCTTGCGTTGGTCATCTGTCCAACTCGAAGTAGTCAGCCTTTTCTATGTGAATTTTTTAACAATAAGAAGTTGCCAGAACTCTTCATATTTGTACTGTTTTTAAATGACTGTTCAGGATGGCGCCAACGATGCTTCCAACCAAGAGCTGCTTCGTAAGTTGTAGCTTTAGGTAACTTAGTTTGTTCCTCCATGACAGCCCTTGACACTTTACCTAAAAGCGAAATATTTCACCAACTAATGCAACAGCAACCAACACTCAGGCCTCCATTATGTACAGGAACAGCCAACATATTTCTTATACCTGTCACATTAAAGTTGATGAATCCTTCTCCGACACCCCGAAGTAGAAGCAGAAGTATCACCCTTTCATATTGCCATCCTTTATCACTAGAGGAACCATAAATACCACTTACCCCAATAACGATGCCGTCACATAGACAACAGCAATGTGTCCCGTATCCAATGTGAACGAAAAGACCCACATGCCCACCATGGAAAATGCGTAAACAGCCAGAGTTGTTTCCCTGCAACAAAATATAAGGCGAAGGGTTATTTCAAATTGATGTCAAAATGGCAAAGTGCACAATTTTTCAAAGGATGTTATTCACGTTTCGTGAAATTTATTTCTAATTCCCTTTCTTGTGCATGATAGTTTGTAATTCAAGCAGAATCGATGTAAGCACCTATCTGCAATCGTCCGTAAGTATACCTTGCATGTGCATTAAGTAATGAAGGACACCAGTAAGTGTTTTTCAGCACGAACAAAGAAATATCGCAAGTCTCTACAAAGGGACAAAGTTTCCCCTGCAAAGACCGAAAGCATCTGCGATTTATTATACCACTTGTTTTGAACTATTTTCGAAGTCAATTTGTTTATACCATTTTATACCATTTAGTCAAAAGTTGTACTTACTTAAACCGATGGGTTTTATCTAAAACAATTCCAGATACAACAGATCCCATCATGCCAGCCAACACAATGCACAATCCAATACGTCCGGTGTCGACCTCATGGCCAGGATAATACTTGAGCACCACCTATACATTTCGCGCAACGAACAAAAGACAAACAATTTGACACAATTGACTAATTATGATTGTCAAACTAATTACCGGATTGAGTAGGGTGGAGATTGCATAGAACACCCCCACATTCATGCCGTACGACAATAGCAGGAGAATATAATTTTTATTCAGTACAAGATTCTTTAGCGACAGCAGGAATGTAGATTCCCCATCTGCATTTGGTTGGGTGGCCTCCTGGGCCGCTGACGGTGGTGTCGGTGGTTTGTCTTGGAAAACTAATTATATCCAGCAGAAAAACAAAATGGAAAACATAAAAAGAGACTTCATATTAGCAGTTTGTTCGTTCGGCGACTGCGAGTGTGCTACAATCTACTTACAGAAAACCATTAAGATAACGAGCACTGATGTTAGTCCTGCGACCATGTAGAACATTAGCTGCAGATCAGAACCAATTTCGCTAAGGTCATCGGAATTCCGCACGAGCATTGGTGGTAGAACAAAGCCGATGGCGACTCCAAGCTGAAATAGAAAAACAAAAATCGATGGTTAGAATGAATTTGTGATTGTAAGCGTTGGTCTGGGGTGACAATAATATTCGATGCGGAAACAAATTGGATTTGAAAACTAGGGTGACTTTGTGTACATTTGCATAGACATTAGGCGATCTGTTAAGGAATTGGTTTGTCTCAAACAGTGTGGAAAAGTGTACAATAGATGGAAAAAACTTCCCTTTGCTATTAACTTTAGTTCAAGATAAATTTCCTGATGTCTTTTGCAATGTAGGCGATATCCTGACTTCTGATTTTGGTTTATAAAAGTAATATTAACAATTCTGGATTTACAGGATTTTTTTTTAAATGCTCTTCGAAGTGGTTGCATGTGTACCTATGCTACCTCTGCACGAAAATTGTATAGCTCTTAATGCCGAAAGTCACTGGCTTACAGAGTTGGAGTTTATCAGATTGAAAGCTGGTAGTTTTAAGTGATTGGCTGTCCATGCTCTAGGCCATTTCCATTGCTTTCTTAACCGCTCAGATATCTGCCTGGGAAACGCTTTATTAAGAGGGGGAAACGTATGTGCACGAACGATTTGCTTCTTTCAAATCAATCACGGAAACTCCGATGTTGAGTGAGACGATGTAATGTACGTGCTGTTGAGTCGTTTAAATCTAAGCAAAAAAGAAACCATCACAACATGAAAACCCTTTGACTTCATGGTATACCTGCTGAGATGTTGAATGTAACTGTCTGAAGTCAGCGCTTTTGCTGAAGCATAAGCATAATAAATGACTGCCTTACGGGGTGGGATTAGAGTTAAAAAAAATTAGACCAGGACTCGCCATTTGCCACCATAGATCTACGTATCTATAGCAGGAGAACTTTTGAAGAAAATTAATGCTAAATTCAGAAGTCGAAGATAGACTTGACTAATTATGAACCCTCTTACGAGAGTCCTCATACACAGTTCTCACATAACTTTTGCGAGAAAAAACACATTAGGAGTAGACCATTTGAAATGTCACTCGAGACAATATTGAAGACCGTTCAAGCTCCCAGACCTGCGTAAAAGGCGGTAGACGAAAACGGGGAGTTGCACTTCTCATACAAGACAATTTTTTAACATACTATGCGCTATACTAATAATTATTTTTAGTGTCTGGGCTTAATTTTAGAAATTCAAAATAATGAAATTTTCTACACAAAATTATCTATTGTGACCTACAAAATATTTAAGGTGATATGGCGCTCTCAGATCAATTTTGTTGCTCTCAGAGCACTTCTTATGTTCGTTTGGTATAAAATGGCGTTTGGTATAAAAGCGCCAGAATGCCCTAAAGAAATGCCACAACGCCCAATACTTTTCTCAAATGTCATAAGGCCCAGATCAAGAAATGTCATAACGCCCAAACGAAAACTTTTTTTTTGGATTTGGGCGTTATGACATTTCATTTGTGCGGTATGGCATTTATAATATTTTAGAATTCATCGCTCATGCTCTTAACACCCAACGCGAAAATGTGTCTTTATAATGCATAAAAACTGGCAAATGACTCAAAAAATCGTTAAATAAAAAAACTGTAGGTAACAAATTTTTATCAAGGAACAAAAAATTATATTTTTCAAAATATGACAAAAAACCATAAAAATAAATAATTATTCAAACAAGAAATTCTATTTTTCAAAATTTACGAAAAAAACTTGCTTTGTATCTACAACATTTACAATTTTCTTCATTATTTGCTACAGCTTGTGCCTGTGATATTTTGGGTCATGTGACAGCGTTTGGGCGTTATGACATTTCTTAATTTGTGCGTTACGACCTTGGGCGATCAGACCTTACGTTGTTTACCACGTAAGTAATTTCATTATGCCCAATATCAATGTCAGTTTGCCCAAATTTCAGTAAATTTTAAAAGACAAATTCTTAAGAAAAGATTTGGGCGTTATGACCTTTTTATAGCTTTATGGTTTTGAACGATAAGACCTTACGCCATATAAAATAGCGATATTTTAAGATTTCAGAGCACTTTTGCGAATCTTGATTTTTTCTCAAATTTACCAATACAAGTGCGTTTGAGTTTGACAACCGGTGGAGTTTGTTTAGCTTTTCGTCAATTTTTTCTACAGCAAAGATAGACATTGCATATCGGGTGAATCTATTTTTGTAAATTACTTACCTATGTATAAATATTTAAAAATCAATTGGGACGCAAATTTTGAGTGCTATATCATAAAATTTATACATTGAGAGCAAGTTACGTTTTTATGTTCGATTGGATACAAGTCATCTGAAATATGAAGAAGCCAAACCACTACCACATGAGTAAGCCCCTATGAATATATCTTGACATTTATGAGAGTTTAACTCTGGTGGTACCTAAAATTCCAAACGCTATTTCTGGAAAGTTGTAAAATTTGGAATATTAATGCGCATTGTCAAAGTAAAGCACTTTGCAAAATGTGGGCATGGACTGGATATGAAAAGGAAGGTACTATACATGACCTTATTTTCGTTAAATACTCGTACCTTAATCTCACGACTATTGTTAATGTATTATCAGAATTAAAGCTTAGTTCTTCCTTAGTCCTAACATAAAGTTTAGTTTTCCTGATACCAGAATGAACTACCTGCCTCATAATATTGATGTGTTATTTTGACAATATAGCAAGACAAGTAGTAAGCTTATTGTTGAATTCTCGTAATGACAATAACGTGAAGCGTAAGGACTATTAATAAGGCATATTTGAGACTTTGCGCAACTTTAAGCTTAAATTCCTGGTATTAAAATGAGCAACAGAACTTTCAAAAACGGTATTATCTCTTGAGTAAATTGGGATGAGGTTTTGACACTAAAAGATGTCAGATTCAAAGCATGCTGACCTTCCAGGCATGTTAGCAATATTCGCATATATCAGCGAAGTTCACTTACATAGTTGTTATATGATTCTGAATTCCAAACCGCAGTACATCTGCATTACTGCTTAATCAAGCGTTCCAGAACGAAAGCGGAATACAATGTATACTTTTCCAAAACGCTGGACACCAAATTCAAATCATACTTTGCGATTTCAATTAGCACAAGGAAGGGATCCTTATGAGTTGTTTCGATATGCATAGAATACGACAATAAAATAAAATCGGACAGGGCAGATCATGGAAAGCAAGCACGCGTTATACTGATGTAAGACATTCAAAGGGAAATATGGGTGTGCAATCCGATAAAACTAGAAAATCAGGAATAATAAAATTAGAATTAGAATTAGAGCACATTCGTTAAGCCAATGTCACCATTTAGTAATACCAAGTGAAAATTAAGATGCGATTGAGGGTATATCCATCGCCGTGCAAATACTTTACAGGTACTACTTCGAAAGCCTGCTATCACCTCAAACTACCGGAAGCTCTTAAGAAGGCACTTGCCTGATTCAGGTGGGGTATCAATCAGCGATAACAGAGACCGTAGTGCTTCCTCACCAGTAGGAAGTGAGCGTGTAGCCATTGTCTGAATTAAAGCTAAAAAAGGATTTAACAGTTGACGATTTTGCCGCTGAGTATGATGCTCTGCTGGACGAACCAATTAGGCACAAATCATTGTTTGAATCAATCTGTAAAATTTCGTTGAATTAAAAAAATGGAGATATCTTGAAGCGTGAACTATAGGCATCGATCCTAAAATCATCATAATCTGCCTATTCCATAAACTACTGATTTTCTGAAAAGCGACCACTTTCTTATTAGTGTGATCTAATGAACCATAGATTTTAAGGTTGCATTCAAAGGTGAACTCTGAGAGCTGCCAGTGGAGCATTTAAGAGTTTTAAGCGATATATAGGTAGTTAAAATTATCACTAGCACATCAACCAAAATATACGCCGATACTAAATCATTATTAGAATTCAGGATAAATTTTTCAATCTCACAATTGAGAAATTTTCCGCACAAATGCATATATTGTGATACGGAAAATATATAAGGTGAAGGTTAATAAAAGCTATTAGTAAGGCCCACAGCCATATTCAAACTGGTACCTTTCACAAAAAGTCACAATGGAGAGATGTCACTTGATTGTAAAGGATTCTGCACTTTGGAGTTAACGCCTGATATTGGGTCCATTTTGAGTCCAGTTTGATTTTGGTGAGATAAATAAACAGTTGGCACAACATGATGTCTCCTCAAAATGCTTTCTTTATGTACATTTTTTATTATTATTTTTTTTTTTTTTTGAACGAATGGAGAAATCTGCAAATTTATGCCAATTACGAGCTCTTGAATATTCGTCTGTCGCTTGCGTGAGGCTTCGTAATTTGTATTTTCCTCGGATCAAACATAAGACCACTCGCAGATTGGCTGAGGACTGTTGATCTATTTACATAGCGAGAACATAGATCTAGTCACGAAAGTTGAATTAAATCGCCTAAGGTGTAGCCAATCTAAAAAAATATACCATTTATTTCCTGTGACCTTACATTCGCTCAACTGCAGCATTAAGTTTGGTCTCATCCTGCGGAAATCCATCAGTCAACCAAAATTGGTAGAAATTCCTACGAACGTTGCCACTCTATCATCCTCGAAGGGCTTAACATCAAATATGCGGTTCACATGTTATTCCCTCTACTCTGACTCTCGTCACTAGATTATAGAAAATACAATTTTCTTTCCACGAAAATTCCTTCCCGTGGCAAGACAAATTGGAGGATGAAAATATTATCTTTTCTTCTCCGGCTTTTTTTCTTTCTTTTTTTCTTTGGCTGCAAAATCATCTTTCATCACAGGAAGGCCTTCCTTTCGCTTGACTGGATATGGTTTAAATCATACACTATTACGCGTATGCGAAAGCATTTTTTTCCTTTTAAAGAAAAATCCCGGCGTTTTATGCTTGGCAGAGCATAATTCCTTAAAAAAAGGGATCCAATAAAATGAAAAACCCACAAACTATTATTGGCAGTGATAGATATGGCGGGTGTGTGTAGTTGTTTCCTGGGCTTAGTATCAGAGTAAACTTTTGCAATTTCGTCTAACATCCAAGGTGCCGAGACGAGAATACATCTACACATCTGGGGGTTTGGTTTTTTCTCCCACAGTTGCTAAACTGGAATAAGGCCAACACGCAACGGATCCTTAACGGCAGCACCACGGTAACAATTTCCTGTAGTCACGTACGCTCTATAAACCATGAAGCAAGTAATCCGGTTGACTGGAACTTTTAATTTTCCTAATCAATTGATGGATTCGACGATGTTGTGCATCGTCAATGGAAAATGTAAGTGATGCAATCAATTATTAAGTGATATATACACTGAGGATGGTAATGGCATAGGTGTAGGGCTGTATCTTGTGTGATTGATTTGTAACAGCTTTTATTTCAAGCTAAAAAGCACTTTAGGAAGAATGATGACAGTGACAGCGGGATGGAGTATAACTAACATTTCTGTTAAATTTTGGCTGTATCGCAACAGGGGTGCAAAATTGTGTTCGTGTGGTTTACGTGAATTTCATGCTTGTGTGGCATCATTCCACTGAAATATTTAATTTCCTTACTGTTCCATCTGTCAGGAATTTTTTTCCTGATGGAATTCAATCAGGGGTATTTGTTTTCGTAGGTAACATTTTTTCTGTAAAACCGAAGGTCGTTTGGTGGATCTATTGTTTGGTAGATTGAAAATGTGCTGTGCTCCTGTTTGTAATATTGATTTCAATTTGCCAAAAACTTGATGCATCTGGCATGAAGTTCATGCTTTAAAAAAATTTCCTATGTCAACTGATTTACCCCACATATGGACCACATGCAAATAAACTACCTCTTCGTTTTGCCACCTCTACTAAATAAACTCCATTAGTATAGAAAGTAGTCTTAGTCTTTATTCAAATATACATACATCATTGGGCCACAAAACCCAAGACCACACGGCATCTTTGTCATCCTTTTAAGAAATCTACCCTGTGGTTCGCATTCGGGAAGTTGCATTTCTCCCTCTCGTTTATCACCATGGAATCTACACAATTTCCGTATCGGTAATCCCCGACTCACAATGCCTTCTCGTATGTAATTTATTCGACACCAGAAGGCTATGTGGGTGAGGTGCCAGCTACCACCACGTGATCCGGTTGTATTTTCTTCGACGAAGGAACAAAATACATACATAGTGAGGGAAAGGCAATTTTCTTCAAATTCAAAGTATATATTAGTCCCTACCACTCCTTCAAGGCTGCTATTGAATTTTCTCTGTTGCGTGTAAAGGGGAAGGGTGAACCCTTCACATTTGACCAAGTTCCGATATAGGACTTTGAAGGGGGATTTAATGTATGGGCGCTCAGATTTCCCTTAATTAAAGAAGGAAGGTTCTCAATCATTTAAAAAGGGTAAGAAATAATGCGAATACATTTTGCAGCTTACTTCGCCATGAGGAAGCTCCTAATAATCGTTTACAAAACAGTCTACAGGACTACAGGTATAAATTTACCTACAACCATAATAGCAATCCAAGGAGCAAGGAGCAGAGAGTTGCCTCCACTCGACTGAAATATTTATGATGAGAGTTTTAAGACGTAGCTTAAGCATTTTGTTATTTTCGAGAAATCGAATATTTGTTCTTGGAAATGGACATTTCTTCACCGGTTCGCATATTAGATGAAGCTACTACTTGAATATTCATAGCGCTGGGATAAGCTGATGATGGTGATTATGCCCAATTCATTTATGTCATTAAAATGGTTGTTTTGATCTGATGGTTTTTCATCTTGATAAAGATAGGATAGGATAGGTTGCTTTATTACAAAAGAGAGTACGCTTATGACCCGTACCAGAAGTGAAACTCGCCTTAAATGAGGATATGCAATATAAGTACATATTCGATTTTATTTGAATTCGTTTATTTGATACAGAAGTAAGGCACTTCATATGTCAAATTGAGTTGTGTTGGAATTAAATCGTATTAAGAAATTTAAAAACCAAATCTTAATAATAAAATATTATCTTAATACAGCGCAGTAGAAGTGTACCTCTTCGTTCATTTAAAAGGTTTTCATATGCAATGTTATCCAGATAATTTGCATTTTGTTTTTATTTCCATTTTGTTTTCATGTGGTTGCAATTTATATTTAATTTAGTCAACTTATTTACTAGTATAGTGTGTAAGGCCAAGCTTTTCAATCTCATAGTCTAAGCTTAAATGAATGGTTGGAGCTTAAGTTTTATTTTAATTTTAAGAATTAAAATTCAAGAGAATTCACTTCCGTTGACTCTCCAGATCACAATTTTCGCAACGCATTATGAAATTCACTATCAACCTCTTTGCCGGAGATGAATTAATTAAAGAGATGGATATTTTTCGTACGTCTATCCTCCTATCCATTTCTTTACAATGTTGCTAATGGATGGCCACCAATCATCTTGCCTTTATGGTCATACCGCTGTTCAATTGTTTTGTATTTCATATTGAATTTGTTTGGTATTTGATTGAATTAAAAAATAAATAGTAAAATAAAATACACATTACAGAATACCGATTTCATGCACTTAAGTCGAATTCATGAAGTAACATATACCACAAAAGAACTGGGCAGCTTGTAGGCAACCGTCCTCCTATTGGAAAGTTATGTCTCTGTAATTCATCTTCGCTCTTCGCTCTTCCGTTTATGTTGTTCGTTTTTGTAAAGCATCACTCGTTTTAACGTAGTACCTTATGTTATAAATTGCTATCGCTTGTATTTGAAACGTACATCCCGTATTTGACACTTGAAAGACTTTTTGTATTACAAGCCAACTACCAAGCCGATGCGTATCCAACTTAAATAATAAAGCCAAGGAAATCCCATTTCTACATTAAGCAAGTGTGTGTGAGTCTTGGCGGAGGAAAATATATAAGAACGGATTTCGCAACGTTTTGAAAAATGGATGAAGAAACAAATAAAAAAAAACCCACACTATATAGAGATCACTAAAGAACTTGCCAAAGAAATTAAATACAGCATTAATATAAAAAAACACCCCAGAGTTTGATTAGATAACAAGAAATTTTGAAATAATTTCCACGAAAATGTTAAAAAAAAAACCAGCGCAGACTATAAATGCTGAAATACATGTAGAAAGTCGTGGAGGTAATAATGATACCAAAACCAGGCAAACCACCCTACGAAGTTACCTCTATTGCCCAATATCTATTCTACCAATGTTGTCCAAATTATTTGAAAAAGTGCTTGTAAATCGTCTAGAAAAAAAAAATAATAGATGAAAAATCGCTAGTCCCAATTCACCAATTCGGATTTTGAAACAAGCACTCTACCATTCATAAAATCACAGATAAAATGGAAAAAGCATTTGAAGAGAAAAATGTGTACTTATTTTGATATATCACAGGCTTTCAATACAGTCTGGCACAAAAGGACTGATACACAAATTACAAAAGCAACTGGCGAAGCAGTTTTCGACAATTCTGGAGTCTTATATAATATTAGATCGATTTTTCAGAATTAATCAAGATACAGAGTGCTCAACATTAAGAGAGATTTAAGCTGGTGTACCGCAACGCAGTGTGCTGAGTCCAGTTCTGTACCTACTTTTCACTAGCTATCTGCCAGAAATTGAAAAAGGGAGCAACTGTCCAAAATCGCAACAAAAAAGGTTTAAATAAAGGAACATAATTAATGCAGCTTGGTGCATACGCAATGCCGATCTGTATAGAGATCTAAATGTTGCAATGGTTGAAGATGAAGTTAAGAAGGTTGATATGAAGCACGGACGTAGGCTTCACGTAAACTCAGAAATAACAGAACTTTTATAAAATGACAGTGCAGTCAGGAGATTAAGACGGATAAAACCTCTTCATCTGTAAGATTTGGCTAGGGCTAAGAAATCAGGTAATGATTTCAAACAAAACAAGTTTAGAAATCCGATAAATGGCGAATTCATCTCTTATATTCATAAAATAATTCAAAAATAAATTGCTGATTAGTCGTACGACTAGGTGCAATCTTATTCCGGGTGGCCAATGTCAGTCAACCGGGAGTTTTTTTTTAGATGAGTAAAAGTCCATCACTATTGCAGGAGCAGCCCTCGCTTACTAGCTCTGTTATGTCTTTCGATGATTTTTTACTTCAAGTTGAAAATATCTTGGCCAGGTTTGACCCCTCTGGGCTTCTCTTGTGGGGTTATTTGGAAAGTAAAATGGAAGCCAGCAAGCTTCCATTTACCGAAGTCATCGTAAACCGCCCGAAGGAGCTCGAAAAAGTGATGGAAAACACAGCAAAAGGGACACGTTTTGCTTTAGTCAAAGAGGCTGCCACTTGATTGATATTGAATTAAAAAATTAGTCCAAATAAATTGATATAGTTAGAACCTATAGCTACTTCTATATTCGAGCGTTTTTAAATTACCAGATCTTCTCATATACATCATTTGAAGACAGATATTTTTCCGCGTACGCTTTTGCTTGGTAGATACATAAGAGAGCAGAATGATGACGCGACGATTACACTCCTTTTCCGTGTCATTGCATACGCCCCTCAACGACCTTTTGTTTCAAAATTCAAAACTCTAAATTCTTCTCTGTTACTGGCCACGTCGCATCCTCGTTGGCTATTCAAACATCAAACTCTTGCTAAGACTTATTAGTGCAGTTTATGATGAATTACCTTCTACAAGAGGTCACACATAAAACTCTTTTTTTATCTCTTTCCCTCAATATTTATATGTTTTCTTCTGGTAGACATTTCTTCAGCTAGCTAATTAGGATGAACGAAGGAAAAAATTCGCACAAACAAGAAACTAGCTCCACCCAACTAACGAGCAATAATTCATTCCTCCTTGAAAATGAATGAATATTTTGTCCAGGTCAACAAGGTAGCGACTGTCATGTTTCCTGTCCTGCTCCAGTCAACATTGTTCAATTTAATGAAAAGTAATTTTTGCAGAATTAATTTCGTGCTTTAATTCCATTTCACACAGCATTAGAGTGTCCCTATCAGTGTGTGCAGTACAAAGCATACTACGGCAGGTGGTAGTGGTATATAGTGGGAGGTATCCACTTGAAATGAAAAACAACCGGCAAGTGAGGAGAAAGGCCTAACTACAGAGGCTAAGAGGTTGACATTTCAGCCTGCCCTCATCTCACTTACATGCCCCCGCGATCCCCTTTGCAAAACTGAATCCATAATGCTCTGCAAGGTCGAGCTGTCTAACAAGTGCACTTCTCGCAGCAGCAGCATTTCCCTCCTCCTGATGCTCCTCACCGTTGTCGCCGTCAATTGAAAGTGTTGACTTTGACAACATCCTGAATGCTTTTTCTAATAAAATCCACAGCATCCAGTAGCTATTGCTGTGGATTGTGTATCCGGCTGTGTGTATGTGCCCTACAACGGATAGTTGTTCAATAAATTGATGTTTAGTCAGCTAAAATAATCGAAATTCGTAATCGCATTGCAGAATCAATTGGTCAGTAGTGTTTATTTGTCGAGAGGAAGGTGCCAGTTTAATGCAGTGCTTACAAAACGATTTACATAAATTTATCCCACAACCAAATGAGGCTCAGGATTGTATGCGAAACAGGGAGTTCCCTTTTTCTGTTATATACGGTTTGATGGGGACCATAATTCTGCGAAATCCTTTTCTGTGATCTCCTTTCAGTTTATTGCCTGCGAAAGGAATGCAATAGTACGTGAGCCTGAGAAAATAAGGGGACAGCTATTGTGCGTGTGAATTATAGGCTTCGACATTGGTATCGATAAAACCCTGATGCGTCAATTGGCTTTAAAGGAGATAAAGAGCTTAGTGATTTACACTTTTTGTAGTGAGGCATCTTGAAGCAATAAATACGAAGAGGGTTAAACAAACGATTTAAAATATATAGACGTCTGAAAAGCCAACTTTGGCCAACCGTAATAGCGCTGTAAAAAAAATATTCTCACATCCGCAAATGGCTATTTCAGGAAGGAACAGGATCGGTGTAAAAGTTTCCGTGGCATCTATACCAGCAGTAGTAAAATGAGACCTAGAATCGGAATATCTATATATGTTAAATTTAAACCCCTTTACCGGGACACAGGAAGCAATCATCCGTTCTGACAGATATTTTAAATAATAGCGACCCACTTCATGTTCTCGAGCAACATTTGAGATCCCATTTAAAACCGGTTTCCAATATAATAAATAACACAGCAAAACAATAAAAACTGGCGCTCACATTTTATAAATCATCTCAATGACAAACACATTTCGTGCTAAAATTTTACCATACAACCGGATGTGATACAAGTCATGCTAAAAACACACACAAAGGATACCAAGAAAGAGGATACTTGAAGACAAAGCATTGTCACGGTTGCTGTACGGTTATATTATTCCTAAGAGGATTCCAAATGGATATAATTGCTTGTGCGTGTGTCATTCTATGTAGTCGTCCTGATTGGATAATAGTTAAAGTGGTTTGGTTTCGTTAAAGGAATCCTGAAATAGGATCCAAAATAATACAAGAGACAGATGGGAATTCTTTATCGTTTCGTTGTTATTTCTTTCTTTTTGTTGTGCTCTTTGGCTGCTGAAGCGTGATAATATTTCGGTTGGTTTTTTGACTCCTGATTGAAAATAGATCTCTTCGAGTTATTTGGGTGATTAGGTTTCTTGTATGCAACATATAAGTGTATTCTGGTCAAGTTTTTGTCAGTTTTCTTTAGAAAATAACATTTTTTTTTATGTTTTTTTTTTTTTTTTTTGAAACATTAACAAGGACCATGTAACCGTGTGGAGAACGTGCCACAATGAAAAGGGATTTGTCGCTTTCCGACTGGATACTTGAACGATACCATATTAATGACTTTTGTGCGTGTTACTGCAATGTGATTTCTGCCCAATCTGCTCAATGTGGCAAAAATTAACATAAAATGGGGTAAACGGAGAGAATAACTATGTTTTACGCACTGATTTCAGGCCACTACAAGATTATACCATTGATTTGAGCTAAAGAAGATCAAAAATATAATGTGGTCACAAGAAATCAAAGTATGTAGCTGTCTTCAGCGCAGCATACATATCTTTTACTGCCTTTTGCATTCAGCACAACAAACTTATTTTTGAATGCGACCAGAGAATCGCGAATATGCATATCGTGCACTTTGTATAGAATACCTATTGGTCCCCTGTAAGATATAGATTTCTTGTGCTCCACTGATCAGTGACAGTTTAGTTTTCCTTCGTATAGCTGAAGATTTCCCAAATAGGATGAAGAAATTCCCCACCCATTGTCAGCAACACGCACGCACTGTATGTTTATAAAGACACTAACAATCTCTAAAGAAGAGCTAACAACGTGCGGTGCAAAATGTACTCTCATAAAAATGACGATTAATTGTTTTAATTAGTTTTGCGTACGCACACGCTCCGAAAAAGCTCCGAATACAAAAACCTGAACAATAACCAGAGCTATAAGAGCACAATGCTTTTGCAACTTATGCATGACCATGCGGCAGCAGCTCAGAATTATTTCAAAACTTTAATCCCCTTATCTTGGCAACTGTGTTCTTTTGTGAGTTGTTGCCACTGTGGCATTGCCCCAGATTAATGAATTTCCCCGTACAAAAAGTGTTACTATTGTTTCAAACAAATCCGGCAATTAGTCAAAAGTTTCCAGGGATTTATTCAATTTCCATTGAAAACCCTCTTTTCGACGAATTATTGCCGCCCGTCTGTGCAACAGCCGCAAAATGCAGGAAAAGCTGTTTTATTGGGTATTACACACCAGAAATCACCATGCAACTGACGGCAACCTCAAAAGAGCCCATCTGTTTGCCTTCGCTCAGGAGGGAAAATATCTATTCGACAGTTGTTGGTTGGATTTGAATAAATTTTGCAGGAAATTCTTTTGCCTCTGGTAAATGGCAGATTCCTAGATTTATTCCATCGAAGGAGAGCGATTTATGTGCGCTTGATGGACATTTCGTGTTGATGTTTAAATAAGTTTTGTTGGGCTTTATGGTCATCGGGCTCCCCCCGAGACGATGATGGCAGAGTTTACTTTTTAATACATACTTCCAGAGGAATGACATTTCTCTTCTGCAACTGAGAGGGACATTTTACGATTGCAATATTGCTCGCTGAGTGCATTTTGTGTAATGAAGAACAAAGTACCGAGTGGAGAAATAGGATAATGCGACGTCATCGCTAACTTGTGCGGTTATGTCAAACAGCCTTCTTGGGAATTTATTTAGTTTCCTTAATTTAAGTCCGGTGGAGGATATTTGCTAAGGAAATTAAGTTTGCGTTGCCATTCGACCAAGAAATTAAAATAATAATAATGGGTAAGCAGAGATTCCTGGGAATTTTGTAGTGTAATCAGTTGTCCTTGTCGCTAAAATTATAGAAATGTTGGCGACCGACAAAACCATAGATCGAAATACATCACTACACCAAGAAACACGCAACATGGTGATTTTTTTTTTTTTTTTTTTTAAACCTTCTGACTATGCCTAAGCAATGAAGGCACGTCGACCAAAAAAAAAAGATCTATTGTGCCATAGGGCCAGAATATTGTTTAGTCTAGCAGGTCCTCTACTTTCCTGATAAAGTTAATTAAGCTGCCAGCAGATGACTTCTTCATCTCTTCAGGGCTGAGAAGCTCCTTGTAGAAGATAGTTCTTCTGATTCCACATAGGGCTGGACACATACATATTATGTGCTCAGCTGTTTCGTCTTCTTCAAGACATAACCGACAGAGTGAGGAGTCAGTTAAATTTATTTTATTTAGGTGATATCGTAGGTGGTGATGTCCTGTGAGAAAACCAGTGAGCTTTTTGATATCATGCCTGTTTAGATTTAAAATTTTATTGGCATCTTTATTGAACGGCTGTATAGCACGCTTGGCCTGTCTTAGACCTGGGATGCTCTCCCAATATGAAATACATTTTGTGTGTTCCCATCTTTTGATGGCTAGATTTGTAGACGATTTGGGAGCATAACAGAAGGGTTCAGGTCCTGTGAAAGGAGTTGCAGAGCCCAATCTGGCCATGGTGATAGTTGGAGTTTTATTTAATGAATTTTAATACTAAATTAGCATTCAGAAAGGAAATGAGTTCATATATTGAAGTATGCCTAAAAGAGCAGATAACATTTTTGGGAGCTACAATGCAAAGAGAAAAACACGAAGCATTACCAATATTAACTTCTAAAAGGGCTACTGTCGAGTAACTGTATAGTTAAAGTATTTGAGTAAATGCATAAGCTACAACAGAGTTTACAAACCTTTTTATAAAGTGAAAAGTTAGTAAAAAGTTATTGGCGAGACATTGATATTTTTAAAATTTATTCCACTATATTATTTAGTCTCATGACTTTTGTAGCAGTAAAAAGGAAACATTTTTAAGTTGAACAGTTTAGTTGTGATTGAAATTTATAAACACTGTAAAAGAAAGTAAGAATCGTGTAGTGTATAATTCACGTCATAGACGAAAATAAAACTAATGTTGACTTATTTCACTATAATGCTAAGCTTAGTTTCGCCCCAAGTTTGCTTATGTTCTGCTGGGCATATTTACATGTAAATGACAGAGAACACCGCAAAAACGTAAATCATGTTGTGAGTTTAAGTGATTTCTGAACTTAGTTCTTATCGCGACTAAAGTAGAAAAAACCAGAAATAAAAGCAGGTGGTCGGAGAACCAGTTTGTTCATTTGTTCCACTCAAAACTCTGTCAACAACTTCATCGAATTTTGTTTTCGTTCCTCTAGAAATTCAGAAATACTATGTTTTCCAACGAAATAATTTCGAAATCAGCTATGTTTGCAAAAGACCCAAGGTCTTCAAAAACTTATGAATTGCTTTAATAGTCCAAAAAAGCCCACTTTTTGTCATTATTTTTTAACATGTTTTTGAACGACTTAAAAGAAGAAGTTTTGAATTTGAAACAGGATCAATTCAGTTTGGTTTTTAAATCCAAAAGTGTGCGTCAAATAATGCAACCCACAATTTTAACGCATTTTGCATTTTGAAATGCCCTTACCAAACTTTGACGACATTGTTGTTTATAAAATTTACAGATGAGTTTGTTGATTAGATAAGGTTGAGTGGGGTTGTGAAATCGTCACAAAAGACCAGGCATAATAGCGGGCTCATCGTCATCCCCAGGAGTTTGTTGCTTAGATCCGGAAAAATATTTAAGGAACTGTTATAAGAAACTACATCTTTTTCTAATGAAACCTGGCATTAGTTGTTTTTGAAAGACTTGTTTTGTAAACAAAAATAGTTCAAAGATATTACCACAAATAATTTTCATTGTCAAATATTGCATTTTAAAATAAAACACACATTTTAAGGTTACCAAAAAGGATATTGTAACGAAACACAAATAAAATAGAATTAAAAAAAAAAAAAACGATTTCCAATTAAACATTTCTCCACAGAGATTTCGCCCGTCTACCAAAAAGTAACCCTTATTCTGAGGTGCCACAAAACTGGCAGCACTGGTGTCAAATGAAAATGAATGCGCCTAGTTTGGCTGCGTGTAAACCAACTGGCCCGTGGCGTCCGCTGTAGTGTTGAATACGTCGTATGTCCAATTGCTGTAATAGACTGTTACGTCTTTTTTGAGGGAGTGTTAAAACATTTTACCTTTTTAACGAGCTTGATATTTATATAAATGATGTAAGGTTATGTTGCTATCTTGAAAGGTTAGGATGCCACATGAAATGGGGGAAGTCCAGGAATTATTGGCCGGTCATTTCTGAGGGAGATCTTATTTCTGTGGACCTGCACAGTGCACACATTTCTTTTGAGAGGCTGCCAATAGTTCCTCGTTGAGAATCCGCCAGAGTGACTAAAGCAATCGCCCCAACTGCTCACACATTTGGTCAAGTGATGTTAAAGATATTTACAACCGAGCACATCCCTGATACTAACCCTGTTTCCATATCCAGCGAACACTGTCTGCATTTTGTCAATGACCAGGAGCCAACGAAGATAGTGTTATATACAACCTAACGGTGGTAAATTGGTTGGCAGTCTCTATTTTATGTCAGTTTCGCAGTCAAAATAAGGTTGCAAAGAGCTTATTTTAATAATTAGAACTTTACTGTAAGCACTTTCTAAGTTGTATTGCTTGTAGGAAGAGGATCTGCATTTAGGCATGTTGGTACTTTGCCAGTGGGGATCTTTGACTATTACTAAGTCCAGAGTACCTTCAACGGTTTTAAGCCCATAACAATATTTTCTTTAATCTTCATGAGCACTGAGTATGCTGGCGCAGAAAAGTGATAATGATTTCATGAGAAGAACAAAATTCATACCCATTGGCATCATCGAAAACATGAACTATTTCTATACGAAGCCAACACATGTAAGAGTACCTACTGCACATGAACTTCCTGTGAAACTCTTCACAAAGCCATTCACAAAATGGGAAAATTTCCAAAAGTCAAGTTGTCGCATACTGCACGCTCCGCCACAAACACATACTCTTGCAGTGGCACGTTCCCATTCAACATCAAACTATATCCCTCACCTCGCCATTAAAGTGGTGCTTTATACCATTCTATATCCATATGTTAACATTTCATGCTCCTTTCAAACGCAAATCTACCATAGCCACCAAAAAAACTAAAACTTAAACTATAACCAACATCAACTCACTTGTCGACCGGTTTGTCGTTTTGTGTTAAACATTTTGAAGAAGTTTCCCACCACCCAAGGCCGTTCTATTTATAGACGCCCTAGACGGAGCAACAATTTTTCCATCCTCCCCCCCGTGCAACCACTCGCAGTCGTTGTAGTCTTGGCGGAACTTGGAATTGTATTCGTACGAAAAATTCTCGTATAATTAATTGGATTCACGAGGATTTGACTTAAAGAAGAAAGCAATGAACAGTGACCATGTCCTGCCAGACGGAGCTAATGTGGAGTCTTGATCTGGGGTAAAGTTTAAGAATTTGTACTTGCCGGGTCTATTTGAATATACATCTTTCGGGGTAGTACAAGAGGGTGATGATGATGATGAATTTCAAACTAAATGATTGGAAATAGTTGAACATCCTGCCCTATACACTTCACTTCATGACCTCAAGGTGGCAAAGGCACAACAAAACAAAGCGTTCTATGATATATTTTACTTGTCGCAATATCACCAAACAAAGTTCCCATGAGAGCTTGATATAGAAACTTCTGTTTTCAACTGTTCCCAGCGTAAGTACACTTCAACAAACCCATTCTAATCAGGCCACGCAGACATATGTCACCCTTTTATCACTTAAGCCGATTGAGTCTGTGGCAAATTGATACTCAGACTCTGGCGGTCTGGGCTGTCAGCCAATTATCTAGGCAACAACAAACGTCACTCTTACCTGATTACCAAAGACACCGACACTGCACGCTGATGACACTTGATCTGGACCAAACCAGACGGCAGCCACCCGGGCAGGAAGCGACAAAATGCAAACCTGCAATGAGTAAAGTGGATAACAAGTTAACCGCGTGAAACTGACATAAACACCCCCTTGGGGGTAAACCACCCGATTGAGGGCCAGTGATTAGTGGCAAATTACCTGCGCCAATGCCACAACCGACTGTCCAATGAAGCCGACATAAAACAGTTCCGGATCTACGGAGAAAACTTTTATCCACGCCCCAATACACGTTCCAAAGACACCAACTAGGGCGGTGATTCTCAGGCCCTGTAATTAACAAAGCGCATATTAAGGTTCGCCCATCAATTGGAGATGAATCGTTTTTGCAGAAAGTTTACCATTTTATCGAGGAACCAACTGCCAGGAAAGATTAGCGGAATATATAGAAACATGTATATCATGGACGTCCAGTCGACCCATTTATCACTAACGCCATAGTATCTGGTGCATAATGAGGAAGAGAAGAGCAAACAGTGTGCGAGTTGAGCGGATAAGGCAAATCAAACAATGGCGAGGAAAACTTACTTTATCACAATATTGTTAATTATGCTATACTGGATCCATTGCATGGCATTCGAGGCGGAGTAGAACGCGAAAAGGATTAAAATTGCCCATCGTCTCTTGTAGACTTTGAATTCTGAAAAGAGATAGAGAGAAAAGCAAATGTTAGCTACATAGTTTATGTTGTTTGGCAGGGGGGAAATGAAGCTGCATTAATCACTTTGCAAGGACGAATGAAGCGGAAGGCTTTATAGAGGTTGGCTTTGGATGCGTTGATGCAGACGAGAGTGGTCCGTAATAAGCGCGTAATCTGCTGGAGTACATTTAATTTAAGTCGTATTACATCTGCGGTAATGGGCAGCCTTATTTGTTAGAAGATGAGAAGTCTAGCCCGGAATTAAGAAGGACTGCGAATGGATTTTGCGACAGACCGGATTAATATGATGGTTGGCGACACCAACAAGAATATTTTGCCACCACGGCCCCTAGTTAGTTGAAGTGTCATACTCTGTGTTGTTCCTCAGAGTTGCAATCGAAGACTACTGGTTTGGGCAAAAGTTTCCTCAATATAATGGGACTTGCGGAGCCTAAAAGTGGCGTTTTTCGACGCATTTTTTAAGACATTCTCGACATGTTTTTTGGCAAATTGTTTCTGGACTTCTTTGATGTGTTTCTCGAGGCGTTTTTGACGAGTTTATCGAGACGTTCATTGACACTTTTTTCAAGACCTTGTTTAAAGAGTTTTCGACCCTTTTTTTTTCAGCACATTTGACATCTTTTTGGTGAACTTGTTTTTGACGCGCTTTTTGACATGTCTATCGAGATGCTTTTACAGTCAATTTCGACCCTATTTTGACACATTGCTGGAACGCTTTTGGACCCGTATCTGGACTTATTTTCGAAGCGTTTTGTAAGGCATTTTTTGACGAGTTATTGGACGTTTTTCCGACAGATTTTTGGACCTGTTGTTGCAAGCTCTTTGACGAAAATCTAGATGTGTTTTTGGGGACGTTTTTCGACTTTTCTAAGTGTAACGCTTTTTTATGGTTTTTCAACACTTTGACTGAATATTTTTTAAGTGCTTTTTCTCGACACGCTTTTTTGATATGTTTTTTTTTATGTTTTTTTTTGAAACATTGGGGACGTTCGGATTCGTAGTTTAGTAAGTCTGACAGCTGTCTGACTAGATGCGTCTCAGTTTTTATTGGCCCAGAGTGTTCACGTGTATAGCTTTTGCAGTTGACGTTTATGGAGGGGAAGCCGACCAATCTAGTCAAGAAAATCCTGCCTGCGTACTCAGTTGACATTTCGAAGAGTCAAATTTAAAATAAACAGAGTGGCCGTTGCAGAATTCTGAGGAGTCGAAAAAAGGCGCGAAGAGAGAAAAAGGTGTGGTTTCTAAGGCCACTCTGGTAATTTAGAATTTTCACATGATATTTAACAACCATCAGTTCGCATAACACTATAATAGTGTAGTGATTGTATTGAGAAGAATTATTAAAACGCAGAATATTTTCAATTGTATTTAATTATAATTCATAACCTTATTACACGACGGTTCAAGAGAAAAAGAAAAGTTTTTACAGGTTACCTAATATAGAAACGTGGTACAAAAAAATATTTTCGGTGAAGACGTCAAAGTGACAACTGCCTGTCAACATTTATGGCGTGCGGGTTGCCAACTATCATCGATCTTCAACACGCCCTCTCAAGCCTCACGTCATAAGTTTATCATCTTCACGCGTCCTAAGACCCATACCTGCTATACATCCTTCGTGTGTTCTCCGAGGTAGAGACTTCGTCAGCACATCAGCAACCATTCGTTCCGTCGGCACCAGTACAAACAGTTTAGAGGCAATCGATTCACGGACAAAATGATGCTTAATGTCGATATGTTTCGTGCGAGCATGGAAAACTGGATCACTCGCTAAACATTGAGCTCCTCGATTGTCAATAAAAATAATTATATCAGCCCAATCACGTAACTCGAGCTCATATAACATACTACGCAAGTATATAGCCTCCTTCGCCGCCTCCGCTAAACTTACATATTCCGCTTCAGTTGAAGACAGCGCAACAGTTCGCTGCTTCTGTGATTTCCATGAAATTGCAGCGCCACCAAGTAGGAATACATACCCTGTGTAAGAATGACGATCAACAGTACAGCCACCCCAGTCAGCATCCGTATATCCAACAAGCGGCTCATCTGTCTTCTTATACCGCAATCCAATCTGTGCGCTTCCAGCTAGATACCTCAAGACTCGTTTCGCAGCAAGCCAGTGCATTTTATTTGGCTTAGTTGTAAATTGTGCTAACCTTGAGACAGTATTTGCAATATCCGGACGTGTTGCCACCGACAAATACATAAGGGCACCAATTAATTCACGATATGGATAGTTTTCCTGTGACTCACTACTACAACCATCATCGAAACGCACATTCACTTCTGAAGGTGTTGACACTGCATTACATTTATCCATCCCATAGTGTTTGAGGAGTCCCATTATATACCCAGTCTGCGAAAGCTCGATTTTCCTTTCACCTTGATTTATTTCCAATCCAAGACAATACTTAGCAGGGCCTATGTCCTTTAGCTCGAATTCTTCTAGCAAATTGTCACGCAGATTTGTGATTTGGTTTTTCTTGTTAGATGCAACCAATATATCATCAACGTAAACTAAAACAAGCATCAAATTATCTCCACAGCTTTTATAAAATAGACACGGCTCATTCTTTGTAGGATTTAAACCACAGCTTAAAAGCTTTTCACTGAGTTTAATGTACCATTGTCGTCCGGATTGACGTAGTCCATAGAGAGCCTTATGCAACTTGCATGTGTTACCGCCATTACGTATATTCCTCAGCATATTTCCTGCCTGATGTCCAAACTTCGAATGTTCACCTTGCTTAGTAATGATCCTCTCCAGCATCTCATTCAACATCTCAGGAATTCTCATAAATATTTCTTCATCTAATACTCCGTTTAAATACGCCGTCACCACATCAAACTGCCACACCTTCAATCCAAACTGAACTGCCAGAGCCAAAAATAACCGCAGCGTTTCAAGCCTCGCCACTGGTGCGAAAGTCTGGTGGTAATTGACACCAATTTTTTGGCTATATCCTTTGGCAACTATCCGGGCTTTGCGTCTTTCAACCTTTCCATCAGGGCTGTGCTTATTTGTAAGCACCCAGCGACATCCAACAACGTTCGAACGAGACTCTTTCTTAACAATCTGCCAAGTTTCGTTCTTAATAAGGCTCATCACCTCTGCCTCCATTGCGTCCTTCCACTCTTCACATTCATCGCTCAATAAGGCGTCTTTCGTGCTGATTTCTGCCACACCCGCGAAAACTTCATCCTCCAACTCAGAATCACCGTCATCGACTGGAGACGGGGACTCATTCTCTCTACATTGTGCTGTAGTAGAACGTGTAGTGCGGAACAGCTTTCTCGGTCGCCCTCTGCTACCCGTCCGCAACAACTTAGGTCGTCCAGCAGTTCGTCTGAGTTCCTCTTCGGGTTTCCTTTTTACCGCCTGCATCTTTGGTTGATCTTCGGGAACAACATTAGCCTTCAATGAAGGGGGCGAAAACTCAACCGTCCTCCGCTCGCTCTCCTCGTCCTCTGCCATCTCATCTGTTTGTAGCAACTGATCCAGCACCTGCATATTTTGTGTAGGGTGCCGCTGCATATCCTCAAAAAACTTGACATCACGGGCATGAACGATTTTGTGTTTACTTGGCATCCATATTCTATATCCCTTCCTATCTCGAGGATATCCAACAAATATTCCTTCAACAGATCTCTGTGCAAACTTGTCTTTGTTAGGATCCTTGTCCAAAACAAGCACCTTGGAACCAAATGTTTTTAAGTAATTCACTTTTAATAACTTTCCAGTCCACTTCTCATACGGAATCTTACCGGCTAAACTGCTCGTAGGGCACCGATTGCGAATATGACACGCGGTAGCAACAGCTTCAGACCAAAACGAAGCATTCAAACCAGATTGCAATAACAAACACCTTGCCATGTCCAAAAGGGTTCGGTTCATGCGCTCCGCAACTCCGTTTTGTTGTGGAGTATGAGGAATCGTTAGCCTCCTCTCTATTCCTTGATCGGCTAGATATTTGTCGAACTCTAAATTACAATACTCGCGTCCGTTGTCCGACTGCAAATATTTAATTTTCATCCCAGTCTGCCTTTCTACAAGATTCTGGTAGAGTTTAAACGCATCGAATACTCCGCTCTTCTGTCTCAGGAAATACACTTCGGACCATCTTGAACTGTCATCTATAAAGGTCACAAAATATTTCGCACGTCCCGATGATTCCGTCCTAAATGGACCTACAACGTCAGAGTGCACAATTTTTAATACCTCTAAACAAGGCACTCTACATTTGGAGAAAGGTAAAGCAGTCATTTTTCCTTTCGAGCAAATCTCGCAACGCGATAATTGATCAGCGTCATTCATATCCACCGCAGGTACAACACCGATTTGAACCAGCTTTAACAAATCTTTGCTGTTCAAATGACCCAATCTTTCATGCCACTTCAACAGTTCGGAGCACTCAGATCGGACAACCGCCTCAGCACAATCAGCAGTATTTTCACGAATATAATAAAGTTCCCCTATGCGATCTGCAACTACGGACACATTTCCATGATCATCACGAATGTAGGCGTCATTCTTACGAAACGTCACTTCATGGCCTCTATTCGTAATTTTTGCCACTGAGATGAGGTTCGTTCGTAAGTCAGGTACATACAACGTATCCTTAAATTCGATTTTTCGTTGACCACAATCACTGGCTATTGACACGTGAACAACGCCTTTTCCTTCCACTTTAGCTGACGCATTACTTGCCAAGTTCAATTTCGTCTTCGGAGAGCTTACCATCGATTTGAAGAGACATTCATCGCCACACAAATGTGCTGTACAACCACTGTCAAGAATCCATGCCCTATTATTCAAACGCTTTTTCGCACAGTATGCATTATTTGCATCCGCGGTAATCAAGTGAGAAACCGCGCAATACGACTCATCGACACTGTTTGCTGAGTGCCTTGGCTTTCGTCTGACATCAGACTTCCTTGTCGGGCATACGTTTGCTTTATGACCGAAAATACCACACTTAAAACATTTGATTTCTGAAGCTCTTGGTGTCGTTTTTGTTTTGTCTCTCATAGACCGCGCATATGTACTGCTCCCAGCAGCCATGGCTATAACTGCACTTCCAGTTGCTTGCTGTCGCGCTTCACTCTCTTCAATTATCTTGATTTTCAGTACTTCGGCGTTTGGTAACTCATCACGCGACTCAATAGCACATCGAAAATTTTCGTATGAAGAGGGAAGGCTGTACAACAACATAATTGCAAGCAAATCTCCATTTATTTGCACTTTCATGCTCTCAAGCTTATCGACGGCATCGAAGAACTTCGCCATGTGATCTTTAACGTCACCGCCATCGTCCAACTTTTGGAGCATTAGTTGTTTCAGCAATGTCGCCTTCCTTGCCGGTCCCTTTGAAGCGTAAATAGACTCGAGCTTAAGCCACACTTCTCGTGATGTATCACATCCGCGAATCTGTTTTAATTCAGAGGGATGAATTGATAAAACCAAATCCGCTTTGGCCTTTCGGTCTTGTTTCAACCATGCAACTTTCAGAGCATCGTCTGTCGCAGGCATCAAACACGAACCATTCACATAATCCCACAAGTCATTTTTGGTGAGAAGTGCCTCAACTTGCATGCTCCATGTGTCGTAGTTCTCTTTGGACAGCAACTCCATGCGCGAGGAACTTGACGAACTCGAAGCCATCGCAAACCAATTCTTTATATCGCCACAAGGTTTTTGCTCACAATTCACCATACGATTTATTTAAACTACGTTGATGTGCGCAGTGGAACTCCCTGGGCCCATAACCTATTGAGAAGAATTATTAAAACGCAGAATATTTTCAATTGTATTTAATTATAATTCATAACCTTATTACACGACGGTTCAAGAGAAAAAGAAAAGTTTTTACAGGTTACCTAATATAGAAACGTGGTACAAAAAATATTTTCGGTGAAGACGTCAAAGTGACAACTGCCTGTCAACATTTATGGCGTGCGGGTTGCCAACTATCATCGATCTTCAACAGATTGTCAGCCGTGTTACATTTTAAATGTACTTTTTTGAAAATGGCAATTTATTAAAAATTTATGAAGGGGCTTTTCCAAATAAAAAAGCGCAAATTCAAACAAAGGTAACGCTGGCGCGAGAATACAAAAACAATTCAACTTGCTTAGTCATAACGCGTTCGGATTCATAGTCACGACCAATCTAGTTGACGTTTTACATAAACTAGGTATCCGAACGTCCCCATTGCTTTACTCGTTTTGGAACCCATATCTGAACTTGTTTTTTATGCGTTTTATGTCATATTCTTCGGTTAAAAGTGTTTTTTTGACATTTTAAAAGGTTTTTCGAGGCATTTTTGAAACATTTTTTTAAGTGTTTTTCAACCCCTTTTTGACACTTTGAAAGATTTCCAAGGCATTTTTGAAAGCATTGTTTAAAGTGTTTTTCAACCCTTTTTTGACACATTGTTTAACTCGTTTTTGGACCAGAATCGTAGAAACATTTTTTCCGCGTTTTTTTGACGAGCTATGGAACGCATTTTTGGAAGTTTTTCTGACATGTTCTTATACCTGCTTTTAAGAACTCTTTGACGCAAATGTTGAGTCGTTTTTGTGAACTTTTTTGGACTTTTCGAAGAGTTTTTAATGCATTTTTTGATGTGTTACTGAGAGCGTTCTTTAACAGGTTCTTGGAAGTTTTTCGTTTGACACTTTGATGGAATTTGGCTTAGTGCCTCTCCTCGAAACGCTTTGGACTACTTTTGACGTGTTTTCGGAACAAGTTTTCCTGAGTTTTTCTTCGGATTCTTAAACATATCTTAAACATTTTTGTCACGGTTTTTACCCCTTTTGGAATTTATTTCTTCACTTACTTTCGGCGCAGAATTGCAAAACACTGTTGGTTTCGTAATAAAATAGTCGCTTAATTTAAGTCGCAGGATTAACGATTTTTAAATATTGTCCGTGACTCTTTTTATGGTAGTGACTGGGTTGATGGGAAACTGACACATTTTCATGGAAGTTCTGTATGCCTCGGCGCGATATCTTTACCGGAAAAAATGTTCCGTTGGTAGGCTTCCATAAAATGAAGCATATTTATAATATCGGTTCAATTTCAATAACTTTAAGTCTAACAACGGGTTGTATAGAGAAGAGAGAAGGACTGAGATGGTCCTTGTTTCAGGAAATCCGATTTATTTAGCCATACAATCATGCAAGAAACAAATTTTAAATTCGAATTTCACACACCACCACCTTTATTGAACCGTTTTTGTAGTTCTTCCTTTTTAAGGTTCCGTACCCAAAGGGAAAAAACGGAACCTTATTAGTTTCGCTCGGATGTCTCTCCGTCTGTCTGTCTGTCTGTCTGTCCGAACCCATTAAGCCAATTTTTTTATGTTTATCGAGCCTTTTTTCATGCAATACGATTTCATTGAAAGGAAGAAGTGCAAATTGAGTAGATGCTTCAAAAATCACCCGAATCTCCTTCACATAGTTGACCCCTTCTTCTTGAAAAATTAAAATTCCGTACACGAAATTTAAAGCGAGTCAGAGGATTTTTCCAACTTAGTTGAAACTAAAAATACACTTAAGCCTATACCTACTTCGTAGCATCATCGCACAGGCTCACCTAACTTTTGCAATTAGATTTCATGTTTACACGTATATAGATGGACTTTTGTATAGCGTCTTTCATTGAATGGAATTCAATGTCATCCATCACCCAGTGCTGTCAAGGTCAACAAGAACACATTGAATACAGAGACAACAAAGAAAGCCAACAAAGTCTAGGTCAAGTTGCACCTCGACCCCGGCCACCAAAGGACTAGGAACTTTCCACATGAATCCTTATTATTTTATTTTTACTTTTTCTATGTCTATTTCTTGTTTTAGGTAGGTGTGTCATGTAAATCCTCTCAAGGTCATTATGCACTTCATCACGGCTGTGTACTCATGCATATACCATGCGCTATAATCGAGCATGTTTCGTTCGTATCAGATTGCGTTCTGACGTAAGCACCATAGGAAAAGGAAAAACAATTCTATGCGCCATGCCTGAGCATAGACGCTGCACTAATTATTTTAAATCTTCTCGTGCGTTTTATAGTTGACGAAAATTTGTACAAAAAATCAACTGCTTCTATAAATAGACTTACCACCATCCGACTTGCCAGCATCTTTTGGCCGAATTAAGTCCGTTGATTTGCATCCTTGGATATATGTATCTGTTGATACACTCATCTCGGTTGTGTTGCCAAGATCCATTTTGTTTGAGTTTAGTTAAAAGTTTGATTTTATTGGAAGGCGTCTTAAAAAGTGTTCCTCTCCAGCGTCATTGGTTTGAAATTTATTGTGCAATAAGCAGGGGCATTTCTGGAAGGATAAAATAAATTGAAGTTGTAATTTTGTGTCGGTTTAAATAAATTCAAGGGAAATTTATTGCTCAACGTTAAAATTGTGTTATAAAAATGCTTACACCCGCTAGAGAATTCAATAACAGGAATAATTGAATTTTCTCAAAGGTTAAAAGCTTTCTAGGATCATACTCCGGCTCTTAATTGGCACACTGCTGCTTCAGTGGATGCTTTGTGGCAATAAAGGCAACGTCAAATCTGAAACGCAGTGGTTTGAATTGAAGAGCCAATGCAACGTAAACGCAATTTTATGCCACTTAACTCGGTACTAAAATATTGTAAGTGAAAAACCCGTGAACAGTTTTTAACGACAACTTGAATTCGCTTTTCTATTGGTGTGGGTTCATGGAAAAAGTAGTCCGTGGGTAAAGTATTTCTTTTGCAAGTGACGGTTTTATGTTTATTGTAAAGGGAAAACAGCGAACAGGAATTGGAATCTTTTCAAGGAGGAACTGATAGGTTTTTCCTACAGGGCCTTTGTTTGAAACTCAGACCGTAGGCCGGTAAAAGAGGATAGTTCAAGGGGAGATTTTTGGTTGTATGATCACAATAATCGTAAAGCTGAAATAAGACTCATAGAAGCTGGATAATGCGAAATAAAATCGTATTCTGCTAAAACCCGGTTAAAGCTGCTTGAAAAAGTGGCCGATGATGAATTGGCGGTTGGAAAACGAGAAAGCTAAAATGTCGATAAAGTAACACTAAAAGCACCAAGTGACAAAGAACAGAAACATACATACCTACATTTGCAACAGAAACAGAATATTTTTTTCCTTTGCAACAGAAAAATTTCTGTTTGACGACAGAACGTAAAAAAGTCTAGAGGTACGTTCCTTTACTTTAAAATTTAATGTATTTTTACCAATTCTTACGAATTTTTACTCATTGCCGTTCCCTTATTCGAAAAATTTCTAAAAGAGAGCGTCATCGAGCGATCAATATACTACCCCTCCACTGAGAATCTTATGAACTTTAACTCAACAAATTTCTTGGTGCAAGAATTGGAAATTCTGTCAGTCACCTTACAATAATTAACAGGCGATTTCAAATTTGTTACCCTATTTGGCATAAATGCGTGCATTTGCTTTGTTTTCTTCGTATTAAAATGGCATCAACAGGCGGCAAAATAAAATTGAATGTTCACCTCAAGATTATTTTCGAAAGTGACAACGAAATTCTTATTAGCTATAGCAGTGCTGATTTTCGCTCTTCTCAAATGCTTGCAGTTCAATCAGTCAAACTCTTCCACATAGTCGGATTCATCAAGAAGAAGTTTCTATTAATTTCAGATCTATTAATTTCAGATCACTTTGAATTATATATCTGTCATTTTTCATAGATTACTACAAAAGCGTTCCCTAACTTTTTCGTAAGTGTCTCTCTCTGTGAGTGAATCTATCCCCACCACTTCCATTTTGACAGCCTTTTCCATTTTTACTACAAAAGTAAAGGAACAGACCTTATGATCATGGGGGTAGTTTTTTTTTTGTTTGGATTTTTCTTCATCTGTCATTGGGCTGTTAGTTTCACATCGAACTATTGTTTATAGTGATGATTCGTGTGGACTCTTTCTTTTCTTTCCAGTCACCAGGAAAAAAAATCGAAATCGTCTGCGAACTGCCGCTCTGCTTGATTATACGCCACAATTCGACAATTAGCTTCATTTCAAATACATATATGTTAAATTCTTTCGTTCAATTCAAAGCTAAAATGTAATCAAACGAAACCCAATTTGACAGAATAGGCGGCAGCCATATTTTTATGGAACTGTTTCTGTTTCAGTTTTGTGTTGCTGAGCGAGCAACGTAAACAGAACCAGAATTTTCTACAGAACGAAAAAAACTTATTTTCTATTTCATTTTCTGTCCCTGTTTCTGTTCTTTGTCACTTGGTGCCTTAATTGGACGTACACCTTAAAATTCCTTACGAGAGAAGAGATTTAGTGGCAGTTAACTGAGGCAGAGCAATGTCATAAAAATACTACAGTGATTGTTGTGTTTGTAGAAAATAGAAACACACTCAACCGCAGTTCAAATAACAATTTTACTTTAATAGAATAGTAGAATTAACAAACTAGGGACTTAGAAAAGTAGGTTAGGCCGAAAACCGCATGTGCGTTACTATACTCGAAGAAGACGAGTTAGTGACAGACGTCAGCTACTTGACGCCTTCAATTAGATGACCACTAAAAGTATTGCCCTGAGTACAACAATAACTAACAATTTACGGCATTTTTATGACTAGAACAAATGACAATAAAATGCAAATGCAATACGTAAACTTTGTAAATGTAATTTGTGACTCCCTCGTAAAAAATGCAATCCTGAGAAAATATCGATTTTCTTGTTTGTAGGAGTCTGAACTTTTATTTTCTCGACTATCAATAACTACGAAGATTTTCACAGTTCGACAAAAAACAAATTATAGATAAATAGGAAGAATTCTAAAAATAAATAGTCAGCAGTCAGCACTGAGACCTTGTTAATTTTTTTAAGACCTATTTTACGAAATGTTCTGTTGTTCTTGTCTGTGCTGTTTAAAAACATTCTGCTAATTTAAAATTTATCACTTGACAGATTTTCCTTTGATGTTATTATCATTGCACATTTGTCATTTAGATTTTATTGAACTATTTTAAAAAAAAACTTACTTTGCCTTTAAATTTTAAATTAAGGCTTTAAACTGAGCTCACGTAACGCACTGGTAAGGCAATAGTGAAAGCGAAAGCTCGACACTCAACATTAACAGAAAATAGCATTTGGTATGTCGTAAATTCAATATTAAACAACTAATACCTCAATTTCTATAAATCAGACAGAAATCACAGTCAATGATTTTGCAATTCAACATACATTTGAACAAACTTTTGCCTTGCTGCCCTATTTTACTAATTCACTTACACAGTAATGGCAATCGTGTCACGCAATTGTGCACTTAAAGTCATTCAGATGTAAATTTTGTTGACGTCTCTGGATAGGAAAGACTGAATATGAATTATGAATGCCATTACAATAAGCTTCACGTTCACTAACAGTCCTATATAATTATGTAGTACAGAATGTGTACTTTTGTCGCAATAAAAGCACAGGAGGCCATTGTCAGTTTCATAATGACGTAATTTTAAAATAAATTGAAATAATTCGAGTGTCAGAGGTTACATCGGATGCACTGTCATACACATATAATTTGCCAAGATGGTAGCAATATTTTCTTACAAATAAGAAACTTAAATTAAACTGATGTCAGTAATATAAAAAGTCAGCGAGTTAGGAGTTCAATTGTATAAACGTATAAATATAAGGACTTATAGGGATGACAATCAACACGGATGGCTTTAAAATTAAGTTAGTTATAGAAACAGGTTTTTACACTAGAAGGTAATAGAAATAGGTACATAAATCTTTAATGTAACCAGAAACTGGCCGCATTATGAACGACAGTCACCTCACTCGGTCGGATATAATTGGGGACGTTTGTAAAAAATTCAATTCCAACTTATTTTGTAGATTCTGCATTTTACGATAATGTGAAAATGACATTTCTTAAACGTTTTGTAAGAAAACCGGTCAGGTACTTCTCTTGAAATTGAGAGACTTCTCTCTCGGTTTTAGAGATTTGAAATTTTTCATTTTTCTTTTTCTATGCTGAAAGTGCAATGAACGGGCCTCTAGTTTATGTAAAACGTCAACTAGATTTGTCGGGACCATGAATCCAAACGCGTTGACAAAGCAATTTGAATTGTTTTTGTATTCCCGCGGTCAGCGTTACCTTTGTTTGATTTTGCAAGTATTTATTTGGAAAAGACACCTATCTCGAGATTAGGGAGCTGAACGTGCATTTGGATGTGATGACAAGGTTGCGTATTATGGAAAGGAATCACAAAACTCGTATTGAGAACGGATCACTTCCAGACAAAAGGAGTGGTGAAATAGTGATTTTCACAGATGGATCCATGATGGAAGCTGGAACTAGCCCGTCGCGTTAGCCTCGGGAACACACTTCCGTATACCAGGCTGAGATGACTGTATTGCTGAATGCGTTGGACTACTTGCTTCAGAGTCAGGTGGGGGGAAGCAGTGATTCCAGATTTTTTTTTTTTTTTTTAAAGGGTGTTACAAAAATAAAAAAAACAAATAATATTCAAAGTCTTGCAGTTTAAACTAATAAAAAATAAGTAAAATTAAAAGCAAATATTGCAGGTAGGTTGAATAATTTAAAAGGCATAGGTAATTCACAAATAACGAGGCAGGTTGAAAGTAAATTATAATTTTGAAAGGTACCTACATAAATACAAAAAATTATAAATAAAAAAATATATTACATGTTTAAGTTATAAATTATATCAATACAAGTTATTATACAACGATTGGTACACTAATCGTCATTGGACTGGTACATATTTTTATTGTGCAAAACCAAGCATTTTTATCGATGCAAAGATCAAAGCAACTTTTTGATCATTTTTGCAGCATAATTTCGTCTGTAAAATTCCGTAAAGTGTTTCAGCTTCGAGCTAAGTCGCTTAGATTCTATAAACGCGGTGATGTTTTTATGTTCGGGAGATATTTGAAAGTCAACTACAGGAGTTTTATTTTTAAATTATACAAAATTAATAAACATGCATGTATTTCCGTTTTTCCCCATTTTAAGAGCACTTTTCCCCATTTTCCCCATTGAGTCAAAAATTCCCCAAAATGGGGGAAAATCCCCACATCTGGCATCGCTGGGGGCAAGTAATATCCTTTTAGCACTTTACAGTCAGGCGGTGATCAGACGCATGGAACAAGCAAACATTACAACATCATTTGCACTGGAATGTGTACTCAAGCTCAATAAGTGTTCATCTAAAGATGAAGTAACACTGATTTGGGTACGAGGACACATAGGGATCGAAGGCAACGAAAAGGCGGACTCTTTTGCAAAACAGGGGTCAACTGACAAGTTGCTGGGACCAGAACAATTCGAAGAGGAATGGTTGAACAGATGATTCACAAATGGAACACGGCAGAATACCTGAGAAGGTGGTCAACCGTGAAACAATGTAGACGGGCTAAAATGGCAATTAAGTGGCCGATCTGCTCCACTCAAAGAAGGGTTCTAAGCATGAGTCGAGCAACTTTGAAATGGGTAGCGCTTTTATCTACAGGGCATGGTGATTTCGGGTATCGCTTAAGGAAGAAAGGGAAAATACAATTTATAAAGAAGGAAACTTATCAAAAACCAATTCAGTCTCGCTTAATGTTACAAGCTGTGAAATAAGGTCTCCCACTTGTCACATAAATAATAAAGCGAAAACTAACCACATATAGGATGTTTAATAAGTCCACCAGGGCCAGGGATATCCTGTTGTTTTACCTAACGTGAAGAAGCCTCACTCTAATTTACAATTATATTTATAGCATCAGCAGCGTAAAGCACACAATTTATCACCACCCAGTAATAAAACACGTACATAATACCCGTTGTCGCAACCTCTTGGAATTTCTAGGAATTTTCTAGCAAAAGATACGAATTTATAGAGCGATTCTCGCTCCTAAGCACGACCCATTAACACCATAACCTTGGCTGATAGACGAGACGTACGACCTACTGAGAGCAAACAAAACAACTTTCGGCCCACTATCGCATGCAGTAAATCGCCCAAAGTCAGCAGTAAGCAACAAATTGAATGACTGCACAATTGATGGAGTCGAATTACAATATATAACCACCCTCGACACTTGCATGACATGCACCATCAAAACTTTTCCGTAACTCACCACTTGGCCGTAAGTAGGTAGGTATCCACTTAATCTCAATTGTTCATAATCGCAGCAGGCACTAGGGCGATATACTGTGATTCCACCCCTCGAGTGTGTCATCAAATGGAAATTTATTCAATTAAGTGGCAGAATCACTCAGTCGAAGGTCATCCCAAGCAGAGTAAGCCCCGATTACCATATTACTAGGTGGATGGATTATCCGCAAGTTTCTATGAATAGATTTCCAAGTTGAAGGACTCCGAAGGACAAGGACACAAAAATGCAGCTCCACCGAGTCACTTGGCTGGTTACAATTAAGTATTTTATTAGTAGTCAATAGCTGCGGGAGGGAATGTCCATGTCCACCCTTGAAAGCAATTCATAGAGAGGCGAAATAGTTTCACTCTCCATGACGAGTGTACTTGAAGGGAGCAAACACTTTTCTCCTAAGGGTTGAAAAAAAAATGCAAATTTTACGCCTGCTCGTTCTTGATTTATCCATCGTGTGACTTTTGGGATATTAATCGCGCACAGTTTCGTTATCACGCCTAGAGAGTGAGCGACTGGTTGAGATATATGTTATTTTGTCTGTGCCGGCGAAGATGTAAGAATTTTCTTTCAGAATTTTGGGGATTTTTGGATATTTGCGCCGGGGGAAATGAAATGTCTATATTTCTTGTTAATCTACAGACTGGTTGCCCTGGGGTTGTATGAGTGAATGTCTTCCCACAATGATGTGGGGTTTAGATATCAACCCATCACTCAAAGAGAGAAAGTTGTTGAGGAAATGAAATTGCCAGGTAGGGAGTATATGTTAGGTTTTGCATTTGAATATATTATGTAGGTACACAAGAGTAACACTGTTTGAGAACACACTAACAAACTCATGCATTGAGTACTATAAAAGGCAAAACTCAGCCGATACTTATTTCTGGTTCTTGTTGTTCTGTATAAAGCACAAAAGGCAACTTAACCGCGCAGTCTTTGATTTATTTTGTTCTTCAACAGTATATTAGTCCAGACCAGAAGTCCGATAGGATCGTCACTAATAGAAGGTTTAACAGCAACAGCTGCTTTTCAAAACATAATCAGCACCCATTTGTATAAGTCTCCTGCTGGTAGTAAGGTTTTTTTTGGGGTGGTGTGGTTTTTCAAAGTCACAAGAAAGAATATCATGCAAAATCATATTATCCATTCAAACAGCAATGAAAAGCAAAAATTGCCTACATTGCGGAACTGTGCTGGAACAAAAATGTAAATCTACCATCTGCGGAAAGAGGTTGGTGTAAAAAAAATAAAAATTGACGGCTACCCAAAACTTTCTATCACAGACTGTTGATTGTCAGTTAACCTTTTCCGTTTCTATAATCCCTACAAAGGTTAGTGGATATGGCAGAAGCGTATGTGCAAAAGATGTTGGAAGAAGGTTAGATGAAGGACTTAAGAAATGGATATAGTTCACCAAACCAACGGTCTTGTCGAAAAGTGTTATTTAAAGAAAATTATTAAATGTTCCAGCCTGCCTTTGTGGTGGTACTGGTGATACCTACCTAAATAATGCCCTCCGACAAAGCGATTGCGTAAAGCTCTAATTTGAATAAGCAGTCCTGATGTGTATTTGCCTAACCTTACAAATCGAAAGGGAAAAATAGAATCACTTTGGCGGTTGCCGTCTTAAGAGTGTTCCATTTAATGAATTGAAAATATTATTTAAGATATATAACATTATTCGCAGTAGTAATTCACGCATATGTAACAAGCGCCCTACAGAAAATTAATTTTAAGACTTCGGGTACCAAACGAATATGTACCCAAAACTTCGCAAGCTTCCTCATACCTTGGATCGAGTCTATTGTAGATAACAGAGATTTACCACATCCCTGAAAATGCGGTTGTTAACGAAAAGCGTTGCAGCTGGAAAATTTCGAAAAGGGGAGTAAAAGTGGGAATAGCCAAAAGAAGGGGACACACAAAAAAGAAACACATTTATTACATACGAGATGTGTACCTACAACGATACCTGTTGAGAGTTTTCCGACTTTCCATTTTTCCTAAACCATCCCTGATTCAAGAAGAACAAAACAAGACAAAAATCATTCAAATCGGTTCAGCCGTTCTCGAGTTTTTAACCTACTAACGAACAGCGATTGATTTTGATATACGAGTACATAATATAGATTTCTGCATTCATTTTCCCTCAATAAAGACTAAAATCGTACTTAATGAAAAAGGGGGCAATTTTTATCATTTTTGAAAATAGTTGGGCCACCAGTTTTGAGGCTTAAAAAGGAGGCCAAATCGCAACGCTGTTAACGAACTGAATTTGAGTCTGGTATAAACGTCTAATGCCGAAGAGAAGTAACCTGCTAAGCCTTGTGCGCTTGTTTAAAATGACGCATTATCAGGTGCGTCAAATTTCAATTGAAATGTAATGACATACTACTATGATAGTTTTTTCTTGTTCAGTTCTCCGCAGGGTTAGTCATGGTCTGGCTCATACAAAATACGACAACTGAGCAGTGATCAAAGATTGGGGGGAAAGTCGGCAATTTTTTCGATATTTTCTTACAAAAGAGGAAAAAAGGGGGAACGGATTTTTTGAGGGGGGAAACAAACTAAAAAGAAACAACAAGACATTTAAAATTTTATTTAAATAAAGTCTTCGAAAGACACTATTTTTAAATAAAACAAACTCTCTACTTCTACTTTAGCTGGAATTTTGTACACAAACAAAATTAAAAAAAAGCCGGCCAAGTGCGAGTGTCACTCGCGCACCGAAGGTTCCGTATTTGGCTAAAGTCCAACACATCAGATATTATTTGAAATCTATATCATTCAATCTTTCCCCTCTTCATGAATTCATCACAATTTAGTTTAATTTAATTACTTAATATTTTTACTCTCAAAAATTACTCGCACATGAATCTCATTTTCTAATTATTACCTAGTACCCAACCCACACCAATTTTCCATTCTGTATGCGACCTGTCCCAATTGAAAAACTATTGACTAAAAATATATTACTTTTATTTTGTTCTGTACTCCCCAAAAAATGTATTATACTCCCCAACGAAATTATGAAGCGACAGCCCTGGTGTCTTTGATGGGGTCAATTGTGAACAACTGCGTAGTAGATTAGAACATAAATGAGAGCAACGTATTTTACATGGTAAAATTATCTTTTTTGAAAATATCTTGTAAACTATTAACTTTTCGGCAAAACAGTATTCAGCACATATATAGATAAGAACATGATCTACAAAAAAGGAATTTATGTATTTTTTTGTGAATCAAGAAATAAACCGTTTTTTGGGCGAATGAAAATATTTTTTTCACCAGATTACTAATTAATCCAAAACCAATCAATGTATTCCTTCCATTGGTATTTGTCGTTTAACTAGAGGTTATACCGGATGTTGTGTGTAAATTTTAGCCTCCTATGTCAATTGGTTCTTGAGATAGACCTGGTAACAAAATTGGCTTAGTGGGTTCGGACAGACAGACAGACAGACAGACAGAAAGACAGACAGATAGACAGACGGAGAGACATCCGAGCGAAACTAATAAGGTTACGTTTTTTCCCTTTGGGTACGGAACCTTAAAAAAGGGATTATTATGACTTTGTGATAGAAATAGGCTGCTTAAGACTTCACAATAGTGCAATATACAAACTTTAAGGTACTATACATTTTTAAATATAATTCCTATTATTTTGTTTGCTTAATTCTAAGATATTTATAAAACATAAAATGTTAAAATAAAACTAAAATAAATGTTTTTTGTTTTTGGGGGAAAAAAAGGGATTTTTATTGTTGAACAAGGAGGATTTTTTTGTCTTTGATCTGGGATCCCTGGAACTGAGTCGTTTATGTTTTACAACTGGCGTGCGGCTATAACAGTCTCACTTTCTACTGTTAATAGTTTCTAGGAAATCATGTGGTTCAGAAGTGTCGTTAGTTCAATCAGGTAAGAGTTTTTGTTTTTTTCCATATTTCAAAGTATTGTACTTACACACATTTTAAAAAGGAACTTGGACACCGAACAATATTCCCATTTTTTTTTTTTTTCAGTTTTTTGCAGTGTTTCTTGGATATTACAGCCCGATTCAGCCGTTATAAGGCCTCACAGGTCGGAAGCTCTTGTTTTTCGTATTCTGCGATAATGCTCACCTCATGAAAAATTCATCTGTTTTTAGTAAGAATTTAAATACAAAAAATTCTTGGATTTTTGAATGCGAATCTATAATTTATGAAAAAGTTGTTTAGACAAAATACGTGAATTTCGGAGACGAACATGTTTTCCAGTATACGCAAACATAACGACATCTGAGATCTGATGGAAACTAAACTCCTCACGTTCCCTCATTTTTGTTAAAAATCATTGACTTATTTTCCGAAATAAACGCGTTTTAAAAAAATAATATGTAAATGCATAAAAATATCTATAAAGGTTGGACCTTTACGAGTATAACAACACTTTTACTAGGCTATGTTAGCTTCCCATTTGCGTCTACAACCTCTCTGATGAAGTCCTGAAAGTACAATTCGACTTTATGAAAGTATGTACAACAAAAGGGCACAACACCTTCCTCTCATTAATTATCGAACAAAGTTAAATAGTATGGCAACTATTTGCATAATAAGCCCCAATCGTCTAAAAGGAGAACTCACGAAAAGCAGTTTGCAATTATCATACGCTGAAACTTTTCCAATTTTGAGCTTTTTAACCACAAAACATTACCGGCATCCCATTTGAGTAGGTACCTCATTTTTTCCCCTTTAGCGATGTCAACTACATCAGCGAGTATATTACAACTTAACATATATGCACATGCACAGGCTGTGCAATTGTGCATAGTATTTGCTCGCAACAATATAGAGCAAAATCAACACAAAGACATCACGTTTCGCGGTGATTTGATTTTCCAATTTATTCGCAATTGTTTTGAAGCATTTGAGATAACTGGCGCAAGCTATTTGCACAGTGTGCTGGGTGCTAGTACGTGTTTGTTTATTTTGCTGGTGTATTGGCTATACGTATTAATGTGAGTTTTATTTCAATTGGATCAATGTTTTTCCAGTTCTCCAATTCTGTTTATTCAAGTAGTAAAAGTAAGAGATTAGTTTAGAGGTTGGCTTCTGAAAAAAATTGAAACCATACTTAAATTCTGTAGGGAAATTGAGTAATTTTGAGAACCGGCTTAGGTTTGATCCGTAATGGTTGCCTGGGAATGACGATGGGTCCGATGTGATGCCTGGTTTCTTGTGACGATATCACAACCGTACTCAAAATAACCTAACCCAACCTTAGAGATAGGTAAGCAAGGTGGCTGTTAATGTAAGATTCGGTAAGGCTAGTGGGACCCAAAATAGTCCTACAAGTCACCAAAGGTCCTACAAGAAATCAAGGTAGGGGTGTCTACGAGAAACGCTAACGAGGCTAATACTCTAATCAACAAAGTTCTTCTAAAGGGTGCAGAAGGTGACAATTGGTTATTTTTAACCCAAAATTGGTCGAGTTAATTTAAGTCCCGTTTGCGTTGACGGGAAATGACGAATGGGATTTAGCAGTGAATTGTCCCAGCTATACATTGTACAGCGTAGAGTGACACTGACCATGTCAGAGAATTGGAAATCAATCGACAGATGGGTAGGTCCTGTAGAGCGGATGAATATCAATACGATCAGAAAACTCTTCGACTTCAACGGAAGACCTCACTTTAAAGAGTGCGCACAAATGGAAGGGGACCATAACCAACTTCGAGCAGTTAAGGGCCGCTATAACTCAACAGGCCTATTCGTTGAGGTTTACATCCACCTGGAACCATAGCCACTTAAATAATTCTATCCGTAAAGAAGATGTCAACATTTTTAGATGATCTACTCTAATAGATAAATATAAGTTAACTAGGAAACAGCAAGTAACTTTAACGTTATATTTGCAACAAATCTCTATGCTTAAAGAGGTCGTCCAACTCTTAGGATCTGATCCCGATACGCTGTCTTAAACGAGATTTAGTCATCCAGCTAGAAGACATAAGTTTGCCCCTCGGATAAATGCAGTCATGATATTCAAAACCAACTCAGCAGCTCCATTTGGTGGCCTTAGGCATGCTCATCAAAAGTGGAGCAGGTGGACAAATAATAAAGATAATGCAAGTAGTCCCTCGATAATGTGAAGATTAACTATTTATTTAAATCAAGGGGTTTTTGGTTTTTAAAGGAATCCACATTACTGAATATTTATTTATCCTCTTCAGACCCAGACGACCAAAACAAGCGAAATGATAGATTTTAGTGGATTTTTAATCTTATATGAGATCGAATAAGAGATTTGCATTTAAAAAAAAAATATTTTTATTATCTTTATGGACAAATTCGTGGTGTACATATGTGTACCTCAGGTCTATCATGGCATAAAACACCCTAAGTTTAATATAACGTGATACCTTTCAAAAAAAAAATGTTTTTTTCAAATGCACAAATAAAGCTGGCACTTTTAACTCTGCGGACACCTGAAAACCAAAGAAATTGGCCCACTGTAAAATTCAAATAATGGCAGTTACTGAACGCCTAGCGCCATCTAAAAATTTATTCTGCAAAAAGATTAGGTATATGCACTTGATACTTAACAGCAGCTAATTGCCCATACAAAAATCACCAAGTTGTGTTCAACTTCGAGTGAATAAAATGGGCCTTAGTGTAGCAAATAAATGTTTTAACAAAGGTGCACATTATTTGGACCTACGGTCTGAAGAGGCTATTTTTTTATTTATGTCAATTTGACTCTTTTAGACAACTTAAAACTAAATTATTTTAATATACACTTAAAACCATTATTATAATATAATTTGTTAATTACTGCAATCCAAAACAGACATTATTGATTTTTAAAAGAATTTCTTGATCAATTTTAATGACAGAATTTAATTCATTGCTACAACGTTCAATTGGTTCAATACTGCCACAGTTTGTACTATGAAACTGAACATGAAGACGAAATCTCATACCCAGAACTCTAGAGGGGAAATAAAAGTTTATCCGACTAAGTAAAATAGGGCATTTAAGGTGGTAATTTATTATATATCTTATAAAAATTATACTATATAAAATACTTGCGTCTTTTTTCAAGAATTTGCATATTAAATAGAAGCATCTAGTAAGATAGGATAGAGTTTCAATATTCCACATTAGTTTTTTGTAAACAAACCTGGTGAAACATTTTTGCACCTTTTCTATCCTATTGGAGTGGTTTTAGTAATACTGATTCCCGTTTATCTACCGTAATCTAAAACCGATCTTACCAATGCAAAATTTTTGTATTGCGCCCAATAAAACCTAGCATTCTAAACGCATTATTGACAGCGTAGTCAATATGACATTTGTGCATCTTGCACAAGTAAGGTTTTGGCATTTTGCTACATTTAAGTCTAGAAGGTTTGGTTGACACCATCTAGCTAGATTGTTAAGATCTTTGGGAAAATCTTCGACTTTGAATAGAGTGAAAGATTTTCAAGTCATCAGCGAATGAAATAGTTATATAGATACCTACTTGAATTTTGAATATGAATATTTTTTGTGGGATCATGACGTTATATAGAACAACTTAAATATAGAATGTGACAAAATCTCGAAAAGGAATGGAAAAATCTTGATTGGAACAAAATCAAAAAAGCGAAAAAAATCTCGAAATTCTAAATCTCGAAAATAAAACTGCTTTCGAGATTTCCGAAATTTACTCCGAATGTAATAATAAAGAGTTTAAAATGGGTATTCCGCAACTTTTGTTATTGACAATACAAAATATTTAACAAGTAGGTAGTCATAACAATACACACTATTTCGAAATGTAATATAACGATTCGACAGAAAATAAATTTTGCTTATTTTGTGTGATTTTGTTTGTATATCCAAACGTAAACAAATATTTTTTTATAATAAAATATGTACCTATGTTTACCTTCATACAGTACATTATCTATCATTATGTAGATAGCACATACACAAATTAAATTTGATTACAGAAGTACTCACAAGCTCAAGCTATTGTCAATGCCTCTTTAATATCCCATAAAACGTACTCGGAAAAAATATGTAGTGTCCGAGTTAGGTGACGTGAAATAAAGCCAAACGAAATAAGGCCGAATTCACAAAATCTGGCTTTATTTCGTTTTCCAAAGCGAAATGAAACCAAATTTGTAGTTTGGCTTTATTTCGTTACTGAAAACGAAACAACACCAATTTGGCATTATTTCGTTTGGCGCAGGGACATAAGTCCACGAGACGTTGGCGCACGCGAGTTGCTACCATTGTACTATGAAATGTGTTTGGGGGGGGCATGCTGCCCCCTTGCAACCCCCCTGCTTGGGTTTACTGTTGGATTACGGGGTGGGTGCGAGGTTTTTTACTTATATTTTTTGTTGAATTTTCTACTAAGGCCCAACATTTTTTCTTGGGACTTATATCCCGCACATTTGTGCACAACGGAGTGGTTTGGTCTTATTTCCATTAGTTTTTTGGTATTATTTCGTTTTGCTCTATTTCGCTTTCGGAAGCGAAATGATGCCAAATTTGGAATTTGGCATTATTTCGTTTGGCTTTATTTCACGTCACCTCCACTCCACGTTAAGCCACGCGGTGTTTTGACACTAGCACGTCAATAATGTTTTCAAAGACATGTTGTTTTTTAACTGATTTGCATCTAAAGCGAATCAAATTGTTGTTCCATTAACATGCAACTCAAATAGTTTTCCATATGAGTAAATCTTGAATTAATTTTAATTTTTGACACAATGGTTAGCGTGCGGATTTATTCAGCATTGCATAAGATATTTCGACGTAAAATCACTTATAACCGCACTTTTCTAAATACTCGCACGTACGTCCAAGCGAGTTGCAGACTTTATCACAGATATTTTTACTAAATGCACAATCCTGCAGGCAAACTTCACAACATCAGACACAACACTGCCAAAAAAGGTTAATTCAAAAAAAAAAAAATACTGTATGCATCGAGATCCCAAATTCTCTGATCGCCCATCCATAACCGGCCGCTGAAGCCCTCTTGCCCTTTCCAAAGAAACAACTCCAATTCGCATCATGTAAACGGTTGTAAAAGAAGACCTAACACTACCTATCTATATTTTAACAATTGTTTTGCTACGATGTACCTCCCCCTCTGAAACTTCCGAAAATTTTCCATTCACTGATTATGGGAATTTTCCAATACAAATTGACAAACATCAGCACTCACTGAATAGGTACTGCCCTGTGTTGTGTTCCCTTCGTGATAACGCGTTTACCTTTTCATTGTAAAAATAACACTGCACCAAAATTAGTAGGTAAGCCTCGCTTGATTCCACATGCAATCAAAGCAAGTAACAATATTCTCTATCACGATCAGCACTGAATCAAGTTTTAATTAAAATGAACACACATGGTAATCAAATTTAAACTCTCCACTTTTGATTAGAATCCCGATGTACTAGACGAATTAACTAAAATACCGCTCGCACGGAATCCAATTAGCCGCAGCAAATTTTTTAACGCGAGGCGACTCCTGCAACTGCGACACGACACAAAGCAACAGCTGTCAGCGGATTCACCGGTTGACGAATGATGACAATTTGACGCGATCTGTTTTTGCGAAATTGAAACTGATAATCGCAATTAAACGACACTTTAAGCACTCGTCTATACACTGATGTGACTCATTGCAAAGACAAACCGTCTCGGTAAACACTGCGTAAACACTTTCGATCTCACGGTCAAGGTGTGTATTCACACCTGCACATGCACAATGCACAAGAATATGCAGCACGAGCTTGTATTGGCTAGTAGTTACGAGCGCTTTCAATAGCGAACAGCTGTTACAACGACGACAGGTGAAATGATTGTCAACTAATATCGTTATTGTTAACACGACCGATGGTTAGCTCCGAGTGGCTGATATCTGTTATCGTGGAGCGAAAGGAAAATCATATCAAAAGCGCGAGGATTGTTGACAGCAGATTGTTTATTAGCACTCTGCTAGTTATTTGTTGTTTTTTTGGGGAGTTATTTCCGCCACACGAAACGATTGTATTAATTTGCACTTAATCACGAATTTTTTTGGCCAATTGGTGGATAATTGCCGTTTTGCAAGTTTACCTTACTGAAGCGATGTTGTGACTATTGATCGAACATTTTTAACACTGCCGCGATAAACGCAATCTGTCAATAACCGCAGAGGCAGTTGTCAGTTTTACTTGATTGTGTGTATGGCGATGTTAATTTAGATTATTGCCAGTCAAATGAGATTCACTTCATTGCATGCTGATTCATCTAGTGAGTAGCGAATATTACTAAACGTGTTTTTATTGCGGCGGATTGTTTTTGTTGATAAACAATAACACCGCGAATTTAGGAACGCAATACTTTTTTGCACAATATTAAGCGCGACATTGGGTGCAACGTACAAGCACCAGACAGGGAATTCCCAAGAGCCAGAACAAACGCAGATTTGTACCGGTTACACTCGGTCGGTTGCATGGAGCTGCTAGGTGTACGGTGCACATTATATGGAGTGGATGTATGTGTTTTTTTTTTTATTTGCATACTTGTTTGTATGGGGATTTCCGAGAGGAGACCATTCTTATTGTATTGCTAACTGATTCTTAAAAAGAGAACATTGGGATACTGTACTCCGTTTCTTAAATATTAAAAAAAAAATAAGTTTATTATTCTTGTACTGGGTTTTAAGTTAAAAATTGTCTTTGATTTGGCTAAGATCTGCGGACAAAAGTATAAGTTCCTGAGCTATACGAGCAGAATAATTGGAAAGTTGCAAGAAATTGCCTTTTTAGGAGAACGACGGTACATGAAAAGCTCATTTTCCAGCGAATTTGCCACCTAAATAATTGGATATTACATCACAATAGTTCCTGGACAATACCCAATAAGCTGAGATCTATACCCAAGATCTTTTCATCGACTTTAAGACCGCTTATGACAGTATTTTAATATATGAATTTATGTGGATCATTCTTGGTAAACTCATCAAGTCGTGCAGAATAAAAATAGAAAACGATCACTAGCTCCATTATAGTCGGAGATCATCACACCGAAACCTTCTGATTAAGAATAAATAAAAGCTGTCATGTGACTTGAGGTAATACCGGGTAGTGGTAGGCCGGGACAGTACCTTAGTTTACCAACTTAAAGTTGCACATTCAAAGTGGACTATATTGTACATATATACCCAGAAGCTAACACGAATAAAGTTTACTCAGAGTACAATTTACAATTTCATTTCTATGCGCTTCAATCGCCGCCAAAAAGCAATAAAACGAACCACAAAAACAACCACAACCACCGGGATTCCCAATTACCAATGAGCTGACATTTAAATTTAAATTTGCGTTCAATCAGAGCATTAAACACAACCGGCGTTACCAATTATCATCTTAAGTATGGCAGTTTGTGAAAACACTCCACACTTTCCAAAATACCTTTACCAATAAACAAGTAAAGTTGCCAGAATATCGGTAAGTGTAGAGTAAAATGCTAATGTTGAGAAAGCCATGTTTATCTCGGGTATTAGCTAAATAAATTCCTCAATTAATGTCATTTTGAAGACAAGTGCAGCCCAACAGTCCAAAATCGCGGTATTCAATTTATAGGAGTTCTGCCTGAGCGTTTACAATTTATTGTAAATTAATTTTAGTTAATTGTTATTGTTTTCTAATATTCGTTGCAATACAATAATGCAAAAGCAGGATATCGAAAAATGCTGCTTTTTTAAGGTTCCGTACCCAAAGGGAAAAAACGTAACCTTATTAGTTTCGCTCGGATGTCTCTCCGTCTGTCTGTCTGTCTGTCTGTCTGTCTGTCTGTCCGAACCCACTAAGCCAATTTTGTTACCAGGTCTATCTCAAGAACCGATTGACATAGGAGGCTAAAATTTACACACAACATCCGGTATAACCTCTAGTTAAACGACAAATACCAATGGAAGGAATAGGTACATCGATTGGTTTTGGATTAATTAGTAATTTGGTGAACAAAATATTTTCATTCGCCCAAAAAACAGTTTATTTCTTGATTCACAAAAAAATACATAAATTCCTTTTTTGTAGATCATGTTCTTATCTATATATGTGCTGAATACTGTTTTGCCGAAAAGTTAATAGTTTACAAGATATTTTCAAAAAAGATAATTTTACCATGTAAAATACGTTGCTCTCATAAGTTGTAACCTCTACTACGCAGTTGTGCACAATTGAACCCATCAAAGACAGAAGAGAGTCACTGGTGGCATACCACCAGGATTCCCGCTTGCTAATTTCGTTGGGGAGTATAATACATTTTTTTGGGGAGTACAGAACAAAATAAAAGTAATATATTTTTAGGCAATAGTTTTTAATTGGGACAGGTCGCATACAGAATGGAAAATTGGCGTGGGTTGGGTACTAGGTAATAATTAGAAAATGAGATTCATGTGCGAGTAATTTTTGAGAGTAAAAATATTAAGTAATTAAATTAAACTAAATTGTGATGAATTCATGAAGAGGGGAAAGATTGAATGATATAGATTTCAAATAATATCTGATGTGTTGGACTTTAGCCAAATACGGAACCTTCGGTGCGCGAGTGACACTCGTACTTGGCCGTTTTTTTTTTATTTCTAAGTTTAAGCAAATATTTCTGTGTTTTTTCGGTTTTATCTTGTTTAACCGCTAGTTCTTGCTTTTTAATTTAGTTTCATTTTAAATAGTTTACAAGCTATGAATGGATGCTTACTAAGCTAATTATTTTATATAAGTTTGGGATATTTCCAAGACTTTCTTGGCAGTTTTCGCAAACAGATCATTCTTCTTCCTAATTAAGTTTGCAAGGCTCGTACCTTTTATCAACAGTTATCAGTACCTTAGAGACGACACAGGTAGATATTTTGTTGCGAGCAAACCCTTATGAAGCTCTTTGCAAAAGGAGTTTATTAACCGAGAATGAGGATCTCTAATGAAACAATGGTTGATGTGAAAAGGTTCACGTAGCATAAATAAAGTTATAAAAATAGAATTAAAAGCACTCACGCCAAATAAAAAAATTTATTAACTTTCGGAAGAGTAACAGGTAGTACGAGAATTGTGTGAATTCATAGAAGAGGAAATATGACAGCCTTCGTGCATAAAAATGTGCGCTTTATATTTTTCAGCCAGAATTTAAACTTTTGTCGGTTTATAAGTGTATTGTTCACAATAGGACACGTCTTTATTATTCGCTTGTTAACAGTTCAGTCAGTTTATTCTAGCAATATGTCAAGCATTTATTCGTATTCGACATAAATTGATCATACCCATTTTTATCATAATTCAGTACAGGTTTTGTCGATACTACAATAAGTTTCCTGAATTAAGTAATAGGTCAAATCAAAACCGGAAGCGATAAGTACCCTTCCTAAGTGAGATTTTAATTTATTCTGAAATGAATGAGCCGGCTATTATTTCTATTTTCAAAATAATTGACTTGCTAACGATGCAATTGTGATGTTTTAGACCACCAATAAGTTTTTATTTGCATCATCAGACAGAATATCGCTAATAAATCAAAGCATTCAAATATACTGTGTTCCGTTAATAGAATAATAAAATGGATTTTATTACGATATAAATGCACTCATAAAACAATTTAGTGAAGTAGTATTAAAAAACAATTGAAGCGTACTATAAAAAGTACTGAAAATTGTGTCCGATCGAACGATAGGGCATTACTGATTTGCATATGATATTTTTGATAGATTGCAATTTATGTATTTCTTTTTTTAGAATAAAATCCTCGTTGTGAAAGATAACATTGACCTTGTTTTTCACGAAAGTTAAGTACAGTAACCAACGAAAATGTGTCTTATTTATTTTTTTAGAAAAGCTGCGTAAGGGTTGTGTAGGTAAGGTTAGGCTAGGGAAGGGTGTGTGGTGCGCCAGCATCATTTCCACGCGGAGGCCCTTGCCCATTGTGATTCCCTTCAAAAGCTTTAATGTTATCTTTAAATAAACAACGTGGTTTAAAAAAAAAATCTACGGGTTTCTGAAAAAAAAAATTCTCTTAAAAATGGTTTATTCAATAAAGAGTTGTCGTTTTTTTGTAACTTAGAGGTTATTAAAAAATATTAACAACATTTTTTTTTTTATAAGAAATACGTCTGAGTCGGACGATACTTTTTTGGTTATTGCGGGTTTGACTGTTTTTCCTTTGTAATTTTATTAAGTAAGTTGCAACCCAACAATACCTAAAACACGCCACGTGTTGTTAAGACTCTATCTTTATTTATCCCACGGGGCGTAGTCATTTTTCACATTTCACAGTATATGCTTAAATGTTAAATTCCCTTAAAAATCCATCGATACTTTTTTTTTGCAAAAAAAATCGAATTTTTAAAGTAAAATTTCTATTACACGGAAAAAAATAATATTAGATAAACCTTTAGTATGAAAATCGCAGATTGAATTACTATGACTATTTGTGGTGGTACTAAAAAATATTCATAAAAGACAATTAACATAAGCAATTTTTTACTGCACCAAAGAGATTTGTACTCTGCACCGGTGGGAAAAATCGGCCGACATCATGCAAGGGATTTCCGATTAGACTGCGACAAAGAAACTTTGCGTTGGTGACTTAGTAATGTCAACAAATTTTGTGAGGACCAAAAAGGTCTCAGTTGGGACTTGGATAAGCATTTACGCATCAGTAGACTCCTACGTCACGTACAAACTTTGGTAGCATTTTCAATGAACATTGGTTGGATAGTGTAGCAAAGGCACACTTTAGTATTTTATCTATCAAATAGCTTCGTTTTGCTAATTTTTAATTTATACCAAATAGATAAAGAAAATAAACAGTTCACTACGGAACTAGGCCAATCTATGAGATTATTGACTTCTCCAACCCATTACATAATTCGGATAATATAGATTGAAGGTGTACAGAAATCAACTCAATAGTTGCTTCATGTAGCGTGGCGTGATATTCTTAAAAGCCAAGTGATTGCAAATAAAAGCATTTTTTCGCAAAAGGATATCACAAAGTGACAAAGTGTATAGGTACTCAACTGCGTTTAACAGCCTCATGATTAGAGTTCTTTAGATTGTTTAGGTGGGTTCAGTTGGAATGATACCGATATTAGTTTTAAGAATTATTGTCAAAGTCCATTCTATTAGATTTTTTTTAAGATCGCGGCTTAAGACCAGAGTTATTCTGAAGGTTTGAGCAATGCCGAGCCTCTATATGATAGACACCTGGATCAGACAACCTTGTTTGGTCCGTTTTCGTCTCCAATTGGTTAGAGACGCTCTTTGAATTTGAGTTACTCTTTCATAATTTATATATCGATTTACGATGATTTTTCAAGCTAAATTTTAAAAAAATCTTCCCAACTGAAGCGGCTGTGAATTAAAATGTTGCTGCATCACCCGCAGTGAAAAAAGACTCCCACCCCTACTACCAGAGGAGCAAGTGAAACGAAATGCGTCTGTTCAAATCGATTTTTTATACATTAATACCCACATATCTTGCGGAATCATCTCATATTATTTATCACCCCTGACGCTTCCTGGTCGGCTATCGTATTTGGTGATTATAGTTCCACTGAGATATTTCCATAAGGCGATAACTCACGTACGTCACGAACCACACCTTTCTTCATTAATCTGCAAGCAAATCTCAAATACAACCTACATGTGCCGCAAAGCGCACTTAAATTGATTAAACGTCTGTAATCGAATGTAGATTACTCTTTGTTTTTATCTGCAATCAAATTATATACTAGTAGTCGAATAGCTCAGGCGAGATTCTTGGAAACAAAACCGATAAACGTGCCAGCTGAGTTTCACTATTAATACAAATTAGATAGATTCGTAGAAGAGAGTGCCGCTATTGCTGTCATTTTTGTATAGGTACACATGTCTTGAAGTCATTTAACATTTTTGTGATTTGTTGACGTTCATAAATTAATTAATAACTTTTGGCAGCTGTACGCTAAGTGGCATTCTGTCAATCAAAACGTCGCAAAGCGTTCAACTGTGCAATGTCACGTTTTCGATAAGTTCGTATATCGCTAAAGGTCACCATACTACAATACATAATCGTAGTTAGTTGGCTTGCTACGCTTCAATACATCCAGATGTATGAACTGTGAATAATAATTAATTAGCGAGCAATGTGAATTTTTTGCGTCTTGATCTTGAGTCGAGGTTAATATTTTTTTGATTGGAGTGATCATTGTCAATAACAGGATTTCTTTTATACGAATTGGAGTAAATAATTGAACTGCATACTTTAAGATGTACTTGTAAATAAAATAAATGCGCATTTGTCGGATCTGTAAAGCAAGGAACTGTCAATCATATTTGTTGGGGGCGAATGTAGCACAACATGGATAATCATTTCCACCTGAGGGTTGTTATTTAAACTATGGAACAGCCTTAATTTGTCAGCCTAAATCAAATCTAAGGTTAGGTTAGGTTAGAGGGGAAGTTTGCATTATATGAAATTTACAGTCAGATGTCATTGAGGCCTATTGTGACAAAATTTTACTAAATTCAATTGAAGTCAAGCTTAGTCTTGGGTTTTGAAGATTACTTTTTACCATCAAAACCCCATTCCTGGATTGACTTCTATCGACTTTACAGCCCACACCACCTATTTCCTCCTTTTTCTTCCGTTCTTCGAAAAAGTTGGTGTTCTTCTATTCTCTTTTGTCCAATGTGAAGATTTTTTCTCGGGGCTGGTCCTTGTGTGTAACGAAATTTCCCGGTGGTGTCCAAAAGGACAGCCAAACATCTGCGAAAATGCAGCGGAAAATAATTTGTGGAGTGTTCCATCAGCTGCTTTACACAAGTAGGAGTTTTACCAGCATTTATCTCCGAATTGGATACTCGAACTTTTCGCTCTTTAAAATTTTCATTTGGTAATTGTCCTAATTTAGACTACATATTTACTTTAAAGTTTGGTGATTTTTAGGCTCCTTAGGTATTTATAAAAAAATACATACTTCAATAACGAACGTATTCTTTACGCATTGGGTCCCAGTTAATAGCCACAAGCACGTAAGATGAAACCATAAACCTTTTTTTTGTTTTTTTTTTACCACTTAAATTTGATGGTTGGACTCAATCTTGGTCTCAAATGTTGCTTAGTTTACCTATCAAAAAAATTATCAAATTATTTTTCAAATTTTCTAGAAAAAGAATTTATAATTTTTTCCTTTAGAAATAATTGTTCCGATTAATTTCTCAGTTAATTTCACAAAAAAAAAATCACTCCACTGAAAATATTTACTGTTCCATCTGTCGGAATTTTTGCTATGATCGCCAGCTTTTAATTTATCACTGTCGTCTTGAAAAACAATTTAATCAGAACAAGTGTGCCCATGAATTGCATTGAAAATGTGCAGTTTTGATCTTCATATTTGAGTTAAGGTATTTTTGGCGCCAAAATTTTCCAATTTGGCTCCATACCTCTTATAAAATCTGGCAGCACTGGAGTAAAAATGTCAAATTTTCGGCAGCAAAAAATGTCCCGCACAATAAACGTGTGCGAAAAGAGGGTGGAGAATTGTACCAAGAAATCTACTACAACTATACACTTTCCGCCATCATTTCGCAGCAGCTGCGTACCAGCTGCGTACTGAAAAACAAAATTTTTCGTTCATGATTTCGTTGTGTCACTTTTGTATGGGATTTTTCGTTTCGGATCATCTGCGTACTACGCTTAACACATTAAATGCAACACTTGTAATGACTTCCTGAAAATACCGCTGTGTACTTCTGAACTTAAATCTAGCGATACGAGTCCTTGTTCTTAAGGAAAACGGTCGACAAAGTCTTTGTAAGTGCAGCCACTTTTATAAAAATTATTAAAATCGCCCCTTTTTCAGTTTAAGTAAAATGAGGAAAATATTCTCGTAATGAATACATGACTGTGTATCCTTTTTTGTTTGTTATAAACGTGCTCCCTGTGCTTCATTTTTTTTTTGTATATTATTATTTTATGTGGAGTCCGCATTTGTATTAACCTCTTTGAATGTTTTCGGCAGCAGTGCTGCTCTCATTTATAGAATTAAGCTTTACGCACACGACGCAACTCATGAGGCACTAAAATAATATCTCAATATTTTTCTTTATATACGTTTATAGGGTCTTTGTCGATTTCTTATGGGGCTAGTCGTCGGAAAAAATATAGGACCGTTTAGGTACCTACAGTTTATGACATGCGTCGTTACGTTAATAAAAAATGCAGAATGCAGAAAATGATACAAAGCCACGGTAAGAAGATTATAAAAAAAATAACCGTGGTCTGAACGCGATGATGGCATAGGATTTCGGATTAGTGTCTTACTAAAGTAATTAATAAAGTACAAATCCTTCCTCTAAATGCGAAATATAGCTCTCCTTCTCCTCTGTGAAGTCGGTATTTAGACCAATACTTGACAACTACATTTGGACACAGAGCGAAAACGACCACCTAAAATAGAAGAAAAACAATAAGATTTCTCTATGGTTTTCATCCAAGAAGAAAGTCATATTAAAGCAATAGAGAAAATCTTATTAAAGTGATGGTGAATTATCTATAAGAAAGCCACATTTTTTTAAAAAGATATCTTATTAAATGTTGATATGACGGCACCTTGAAACATTACGAAAACTTATTAAAACTTTATTTGCGAAACTATAACTATATGTACAATGTACATCTTAAAATTACCTATCTTAAAATTATAAAAATGTTGTATTTAGAATTTCTGGTCTCAAAACGACAATTCTTGACCGCAGATTTTCCTTCCTTTCAAAGAATGGCAGCCTTATTCGTTCCTTGTATCCTTTCTAGAAGCGAATAAGTTGAAGCAATAAATGCACCAGGAGAAACGTGATGTAGTCTTAAATCTAAGAAAATATTAAATTTTGTAATGGTTTAATGTTCCGATTTATTTTTATACAAAAGATTACCTGTTAAATCTACATCTTTCTTCACACATTTTAGCAGTTCCTTGTTCCTTTTATCTTTAATTTTCTCTTCGAATTACAACATCAATTGGGGAAACATTTGTCGTATTTAGTGAAAAGTAACATTTTTGTCTCAGGATGAAGGGTTTCGAAATCTAAGATTTAAAATTGTTATACTTTATATATATTTTTAAATGCATTTATTTACTTACCTCTTCATATCCATTATCTAATTACTCCGCTGGAAATGTAAATTGTTTGGTGAAATAGATCTACTAATGATTACACTTATATGTATTACTTTCACTTCGCGACACGTGGACTCAGCACTTTTATAAAATATTTTAGTTCTAAGAGGGAATTCTTATTGACTAATGACTATCACTTTCAAGAAGTTCGTCTTCTCAGAAACGAATATTAATAAGGTTTTCATATTATTATATCATGCAATGTGAAAATGCCACTTAAAATTAATGAGATATCTCTTTAAAATTTTAAAGAGAAATCTTATAGATTTGAGAAGATTTCCTTTGTGACGTTTATTTTAATAAGTTTGACTTCTTAAAGCCAAATAGTAATAAGGTTTTCCGATTATTAGTATTATTTAATATGATTTTGCATGTAAAAACTATATGAAAAACTCTTAAAAAAAATTAATAAGATTTTCTTCATTAAATCATTAAGAATTCTCTATGGAAATATCACATTATTTATTAGTTTTAATCCGATTTCATAGTAAAGTAGTCCAATAAGGCAATCTTATTGATTTTATGTAGTCATTTTTCGCTCTGTGGACAATTCTAACTTGAAGACAGCTTTTGTTTTAATCATCCCGCACCGTCACATAACAACTGGACAAGTGTACACAACCTGGAAATGGTTTCATCATGCGAAATGTACTTCTGATGTAATGAATTCACCGCAATTTTCAATTTCGAGTCCTGTCGACTACTGGTTTTCGATTGAGAGCTTAATTGATACGTAAAAGAAAATCAATATCAAGTGCAGACCTCGAGGAATGTACGAGTATACAATAGATTGTAAGTACATGTGAAATACAGCCATTTGAATAATTTTGTTCGAACTGTAAGGTTAGACAGTTGAATAAGTTGAACATGCATAAGTATCTACGTGTTCGTCCATACACAATTTTGTTCTTTTAGGGCACGTGTCTGTAATTTTGTTATTCGATATTTCATTTTTGAAATGATTCAGTGAATGGAAAATGTGTATTTCGATGAAGCCATTGACGAATATTGAGCTCCATCGAAAGTTCTTAAATATCTCTCGATGATGTTGTCATCGCATACACAGAAAATAACGGCTTTGATTATATTTAAAAATAAAGTGCACGACTGGGTCGAACGAAACTTTCTCGATACTAGACAAAAGAAAACAAAATTCTCTTTTGGATATTCATTTCATATGGCAGTTACAATATAAAAGAACAATTTAAGTTTTTAAAGGTTAAAGCTCTCAGTAACTGGCAATGTCGCAAGCTTTCGGTGTTTTGAATTGAAAATTAAGGACACAATAGTTTTGAAAACATCAATTTGACTCTAAGTTTGCATTTTGGTCAAAATCGTTATTGCCGTTTTAAGTTGACTAGACAAAACTATATTTTTAAAAAATTAATCTTTTCATAAATCCATTGTACGATAATATAGAGAAAAACTGAGGTTGCTATTAAGTTATAAAAGAACACATTACCTTAGAAATTAATTTTTGCTACAATCCTATAGACCGTTTTCGAGATATGTCGAAATTTCAAAAGTTCCGTTGTTCGAATTTTTAGCCAAAAACTGGGTACGCAGTCATGGTAACCTCACCTACTTAAGCTTAAATATCGATTTTGGTTGAAATCGTTAGAGCCGTTTTCGATCAAATCAAACTGGTACGAAAATGTTGTATGGGAAGTACCATTAATATTGAGGTTACATTGAAAAAAAAAAACACCTCCCGAACTGTAAGCCCAAAAACTCCAAATCCGAGGTTTGAACGTAATCCGGGAAGCCGTTTAGACTGTAGGCCCGTGGAAGGACGGACAGACGGACAGACCGGACAGAATTTTGCGACCCACTTTTTTGAGTTCCTCTATCATCGTAATATCAGAATTGATTAAAATCTCGAGTTCGAAATTTTGTACGAAACCAATATCTTTCTCTTACTACGTAATGGAGAAAGTTAAAAAAAGTTGTCAAACTTCATCGATAGCAAAAGTAAGTTGAAGTGCAAGAAAAAAAAAGTACGACTAATTACAGGTGTTCTGGTGTTCCACGGCTCCACGGGGTTCTGTTTTTGAGCCTGTCCATTAGGATGTCAGCAAATATCTAAAGTGGCTTAATGCCAAAATAAGCTGAAGTTAACTGAAGTTAAGTTCTATAAGGCAGCCAACCAACATTGTTTAAAAACTTTTGGATAAGGCCTAAAATAATGTAAAACAGATGCATGCAATTTATTTATTTTTTTACAAACACAGAACAGCTCTCTTTCATTCGAATGCTCAGTGCACCTTGTTTCAATATTCAAGGATGCTTGTAAAAGGAAGGATTAAAAGACCTCGACTTGGTTTGACTTCAATATTAAAAGAGAGAGGAAATGGTAAAGATTGACAATTAGTTCAAATAAAAGTAAAAAGTAATAGATTGCAAGTATGTTATATGTATAACAAAATTCGTATATAATTCAGAGAATTAGATTTAAGCTTTAGCCACAAATAAGTAAGCTAAGTTAAAATGAATGTTGTAAATTTCAACACACCTACTTATATTAAAAAGCAAACAAATAAGTAAGTTCTGAAATTACTTAACGCATGGTACATCAAATTGGGAACTGCTGTCCACTGATAAACAGTGACAAAACTATATCTCACGCATAATTTATACGAAATCAAAGGAATGACTTCATGACACTGGGACATTAATTCACTAGGGGCTGGTAGCAATAAAAGGAACTAAGAAACGATTGACTAAATTGAGTAGCGAAAAACCAACACAGAAAGGCCATTAGGCGAAGAAACCCTCCAGGTTAATGAGGAAAAAAATTCGTCTGACAGCAAGATCAACCAGTCATATGGTGACGATGATGGATTTGAGGATACCCTGTATGGTCGTAGCAAAATTCCGAATACGACGGATTCTGTGATAGAAGTAAATAATAAATGCTACTAGTGCGACTGCTACAATTTCGTTACAGATAAGGGTAAAACCATAATGACACGACGCTAGTCTTCCGCTGCTCTATGTCTTCATGAACCTTTAAATACTTTTTAAATCGCCTTTCTACATCTTTTATCACTAAGGAATTCGATATCTTAACTAAACATTTAAGGCCTCGCCCGCTAATCTACTTATTTGAGAAGGTCCACACACTTGAAAGGTACGTGCCACTAGACGGTCAACTTCCGTGCATCTACCCGATTTTCCAAGCAAATTTTGGATGACTTTGCAGTATATTTATTTAATTAAATGATGTGGAAACTTGGATTCTTTTCTATGTCGGGAGACAGGAATTGAGTGATTGCCAAAATGAGAGAGTTGTAGTATTTGTTCAAGGGATCATTATCACCTAAGATAAAAGTAAGAGAATAGAAATTCGTCGGTACCTATAATAGAGAATTTTCTTTTCTTTCCTTGGGAGGCAGGAATGACCCAAGGAGAGGCACATTTCGACCAAATTGATAGGTCCTTTGTTGTACCACATGGGGGAAGGAATAATCTTAAATTTATTTAATTGGCAGGAGATGAACTTTCTCTGTACAGAAGAAACAGAAGTGATTTTCGTCAATTCCCATATGGTATTCAATTTGATTGATAAAAATTTATCAACTATACCTATGATGTCTGGGAAAAGGCTTTAGAAGGTTTTAAATCTTGTAGCTGGACATTTCCAAGAGTTTTTGGACCCAGAACAAGTTTATCGACCACCAAGTTGCAGTCATAAGTATACTGGACTACTTTTACAAGTTCAATCCCACGAAAAACACAGAAATTTTCATCGGAATGGGAGCTACTGGGAATGCCCCAAGGAAATACTATTAATGAAATAAATATGCCACGCAAAAGTGAGACTGCAGATAACCGATAAACAAAAGTTTTGCCTGACTTATATGGATGTGTGTACTTTCAAAGGCAGGCATGGACATAATTGTATTCTACGTCGGAATTTTTTATTGGAATCGAATAGTCGCTGATGAAATTTAATGGATTGCATGTCAAAGTGAAATACATGTTAACATACCTTCCCTACATACAAACACCTGTCAGTCAAACTTGAAGAACCATTTACAACACTACTAGAGTTTGATAAACAGGAACGTTGGGACGGTTCACATTGAATATTGCATCACATATAATTTGTGCACATCTCTCTGCAGCCTTACAAGAATTTTAACATCTGGAGAGGAGTAAGGGATTAAAAAATTTTAATTAAAAAAGAAAAATATTCCCACCACTTTAGTACAAGTGTCCCCTGCAAAAAAAATTCAAAAGAAAAACTCATGCAATCCATTTATATGACATTGCAACGATAACAGTCATTCCACTCCTCATTTACTCTTTCATATGAGTGGTTTTATAACTATTTGTGTAATTTGTATTTGCTCGTGGAGTCTATATATTTACATTGAGTTCAAGTGGCAGAACAAGAAGTGTACCATGCCGTCGGCGCGTTGGTACTCAACTCAAGTACTAAGGGAAATAACTGATTACAAGTCAGCCATAAAAGCTCTTCCAAAATATTATATTTTTAATCTTTATTGCAAAAGTCACGCTTACATTAGGGCTAGGCTGGAATGTGGATATGGATATCAAACAGCTGATTAGAAGGCCGAAGGTTATGAGATTTGGAAAAAGAAACGAGTTTTTTTTTTGCGACGCGGAAGGGTACGTTAACTCCTCGTCTCCACGAGACTGAATTCCGTCAGACTTTTATGTCAGACCTCTACTCTATGTATTGAGTTTAAAGTTGGATCGAATCCTTTTATTGATAGGCGCAACACGACGTCTTGGCGAACCACAGCTCACAACCGATGTTTTGATAAAAGGTTAGATTTGTCGTGCTCTGTCTGGGTATTGAACCTGAGACCACTCACTCATAAGTCCAGCAAACTAACCACTGGACCACTGCGCCTACTGAGTTAAGCTCTAAGGCGCCTACAACCGGTTATAGAAGACAATAATCTTATCCCTGACCACCAGTTTGGGTTCAGAACCAAGCACTCGACGATTGACCAAGTGAATCGAACTTCCTACGTTATCGAGAAAGCATTTGATTTGCTCAAGCGTTTTCCTTGACGCTCACAAGCCTTTGATAAGGTGTGGCACGACGGCTTAAATTACGACAAGTTCGCCCCGCAAGCCTATATGATATTCTAGAATCGTGTCTCGGAAATTGACTCTTCCGTGTTAGAAAGGGAAACGGATAATCCGAGCCTTAAGGAAATTTCGGACGGTGTACCGCAAGGAGGCGTTCTTGGGCCGTTTCTCTTTTTGTTACATACTCGCGATACACCGAGGGAATATGGAACTACCCTTGCTACGTTCGCCGTATCCTAGCAGTAGGTACTAGGTATTACAATCGAAGAAACGACTACAAAACTGCAAACCGCACTGAATACGGTAAATGAATGGACAAGGAACTTGCGGATCGCCTTCAACGAAACTAAATCTGTTCACGTGAATTTCATGTATAAGAAAACTAATAACTTGCCAATTTTTCTAAATTTGGGTCGAATACACAAGCAAGTGCTAAAGCCGGTGTGGACCTACGGTATACAACTCTGGGGTTGTACCAAGAAAACAAATGCCAACATTCTACAAACTTTTCAAAATAAAGTGCTTAGAGAAATTGTACAAGCCCATGGTATATTAGAAGCGGCGATATCCATAGGGATTTTAAAATTCCAACAATCGAAGCTGAAACCAGAAGCTTCACGAGAAAGCATAGAAACCGACTAATCGGACATATCAACAATACAGTCCGACAAATCTTGGACGAGAGCAATTTATTGCGCCGACTACAAAGAACGAAACCGTTCGACTTGGCAAGATAAGATTAACCGCGTCTAAATTGCAGAATACGTAGGATCTTTCATTTTAAAGTAACCTGTCAAAAGTTGTTAGCTGCTGTATCTAACAATCTTTAGAAGGGTGGTGTTTTTAGTCAGTAAAAATCTGACACTACTATGAGCGTGCGCTTGCTATTCTCATAGTGTCTTTGGAAGATTTTCACCTACCCTCGAATGAGAAAAAATTTTTTTTTTGAAATAGAATAAATGTTGAACGGCATTCGGCAAAAAGTGTGCTGATTGTCATGCCTTTTTCAACATATGGCTCAGTTGAGGGAGAAAATTATTTAAATCCAATCTGCAACTATAGGTATATGGATGCGTTTTTGAACCTACAAGCTACAACCCTTCAAGTTAAACACTAAGAGCATGATAGCTAAAGACCCTGTAAGTTTAAGACAGAGACTTGTTTCGTGTGGTCAATTCGGCATACTTGACATTTTTGACATAAGTGAACTTATGTCATTCACAGACAAGAAATAGCTTGAATAGAAAATTTGTGGTCTTAATACCTTGAGAGAGGATTGGGCCTCGCCCAGACCAAGAACTAAGAGGAAGTTGCAGCAGTAAATCATCTCTATTACATAGGAGTAAGGTTCTTAAATAAATCAGGCTATATGTCAAAGATGCCTCTAGCAGGTACAAGAAAATTTATTATGAAGCTCAAAAGGTTATATTTCAGTCATATGTTTTGAAACGCATACTAGGTAAACTGTGGGAATTATTTCAGATTGAAAGTTGCACAAGATTGAACTGCCCTTCGAACATAACGAAACCAAAACTAACCTTGGATTTAAAGGCAATTCTATAGTAAAGCTATAGTAAAGTTGCCTTCAACTTAGGAAAAACTTACAAGGCCTTGCAAATCGTAGCCATTTTATAAAGGTCTGAAGCAAAAATCCACAAACAATTTTAAAGGAGAAAATTCAACTCTGAATTGGTCAAACTCTAGATACTTGAAAATGAGTAGAATGTCTAGGGTAAATGGGCATCGACGACCCGGCCCGTAATGTCCTCTTATGTGTATCCCACAGAAAGTCAACCAGGATAGAAAAGGTTTCGACTAAGATGGAGCCCACATGTTAACAGTAGGTAATCTCAACTAACTTGGAATGCCCAAATTAAAGCTGTTGGTTTTTAGTAACGTGATAGCTGAATATAGTTGCCATTCAAGTTCATTCGGAGCATAGAGTCATAAGAAAAATGGAAGATAATCATTGAATCATTTTTAATTGAACTGCCGGCAACTATAACAACTTTCGAGCCAGACCTTACTATTGCGATAGAGCTTAGATTTTATTAAGTCTTCTAGTGTTTGTTGTTGAGTTATGTGCTGTGGTATGAAAAATCAAGTTCGTCAAGATATCATTTCCACCTTCAGTTTCAACTTATTTCCAACTCCCTACATAATTTATTCTCTTCATCCTTCACGGCATAATGTTTCCCTCCACGGTCCTTGATCGTGCATGAGACGTTATTAGCTCTGCCTTAGGCACAAGACTTTTCTCTTGAATGGGTGTTCTGTTATGGTTATGTAAATTCAGTGAAACATTATAAATACGAAAATCTCCTTCTTTAATAAAGTGTTACACTTCCAACATCCACAGGCAAAAGTATAAATTTAAATGCGAGATATAATTCCATCAAGTGGTTCATCCGAGGGACTTTTAGGTAACACCAGCGGGTGTCAGCGATGATGACAGTAATTGCCGCCCATATCTTTTCCCTCCATGTGTATTGTGTATACCTACTTTTGAATCAAATCATATTTTTATGTTAAACTCGTTCCTCGGATTTCAGCAAGTCTCGTCCAATAAATAGAACATACACGTGTCATGACTTCAAGGACGAGCAGAAAAATTGCCAAACCTCCCTTAAAAGTGTAACAGGTTTCTCGCGACGAAGACTGCTCCTTTCTATAGTTCTCAATCTCACTGCTTGTCTAGGAGTAAATACTATTCCCCTAAGAAGTTAAATTTCCCCAGCAATTAATCAGGTTTTTCTTCGTACCAAGGAGAAAAGTTTGCAACCACCCCTGGCGGTAATAATCGTTTCGCTATTAAAAAGGAACCATACCTAACACGAGCGTATAAATCAGTATAAAGCAAGGCACGTTCGAGTCGCAGCTGTGGCGATGCATATGAACTTGATTGTGAATATTTCCCTTCCGTTGAATAAATAATTAATTGCTTCCATTGTAATGAGTTGATGTGTAGCAAACGATATTATGATTCCCCTAAACAACATTTAACGTGTTTACCCTAATAGGCAGGTGTAAGAAATGAAATGTACAGGCAATCAGGCGTTAAATCGTTTTGTCAACATCTAATGGACCCTCGGCGTTTCATAAGTATTTTACAAAGGACCGTATCAGTGTGGAAATATATCTATGGACTAAGTTGATGGTTGCTGGTTGCTGTGTGTTTTTAGTAAAGTGGCCTTCTTTAATTGCAAACAATTTACTAAAGTGCGGATTTGCATTATAAATTGCTGCAGATTAGCATTGGGGTTACCTAACGTTTTACACAGTCATTCCAATGACAAGGCTCACCGGCATACAGCTCGACACGTAAAGGTATAGCTATTGAAAAGTGTTTATGGAAAACTTTTTGTTTGGGGCCCCCAATTTTCACTTTTGAACTTTACAAAAACGAGGCTTCTGTGAGTTTTATTTTTGGGACCAACTTATGTTTGTTTACCTTATCCGAGCAACCTTTAGGTCTATCCTCGGATAGGTGTCGAAAGTGTAGACAGCTTAAATTGGAAATATGTGTCCACCAGACGCGCGCTTCTTAAGTTTTCTCGTCGTCTATCCGATGTTTCGTAAACATGATGTCCTTATTACATATATATAGTTGGCGCAACAGGTCCGTAGGAACCCTAGGCCAAGCTTCTCTCAACCATTCGTTTTGTGTGAGATTTCATTTTTCGAACGAAAGGAAGGGATCTACAATTTTATGCCGATTCCAAACGGCTAATTGAGAAGCTCTTTCAAGACAGTTATACTCTCGGATGTTTGTCAGACGTTCGCGAGGGGTGGCGCAGTGAAAAAAAAAAACCCTGAGTTTGTATTTGGGTTTTTGCGGGATTCAAAGCCGGGACCCCTCGCTTAGTAGTCTGTGGAGTATAGTGACAGATACAGTATAAATGCATAAATAAAATTATTATGTACTAAACTGGGTTTATTAATTTGCTTTAATTAATTAAGACACGTGTCTAAGAAAATAAGAAAAGTTGTGTTCGCCGTCCCTGTCAAAAATGTAAGAGCCCGGAAAAGGCCGATATGACAGCCGTAAGCGATGGTTGACAAAAATGGATGATTGTGCTGTTGCTGCAGTGGATGGTTGTGGTGTTGTGGCTCTGTTCGCTGCAAACGTCTAGAACTGCATCGCCACATAGTCCAACACACTAACCACTAAGCCACTGCGCCCTTATTGGCTAGAGAAATAATTGCCTTAATATTCTCGGAGCATCTGTCCTGATACAGAATCAGTTTGTGTAAGCGACTAGTCTAGAGAAGTCGACTAGTGAGCTAGAGGCTGAAAAATTGATCTTAGCTTGAATAGATAAACCAAAACAAAGAGCCGAGTAATTTTTTGGGCCGTTTTGAAATGATTTTGGACTATTATTTTGGGGACCTTTTAGAGCTTTTTATGGTCTTTTTCTTTTTTTTTTACCAAATTTTTGAGTCTTTCCGGCTGTTTTTGATTAGGACATTTTTACCATTTTTGAGGCGTTTCCTCAGTGTTTTCTAAGTAATATTTGAAGAGTTTTTCAGTGCTGTAGTGTTTGGGGCGTTTTTTAGGCGCTTTTCGTGTCATTTATAGGGTCGCTTTGAAGTGTTTTCTTTAACAGTTTTTGCGCATTTTTTTGGGCGAATTTTCGAGTGTGCTTTGGGTAATATTTTTGAACTCAACAAAATACTTTATCCACGATTGGGCAGCCAGTAAAGGTCATTAAATATACCTACATCCTACATAAAGAAGCTATTTATATGTTCATGTTACAGCAGTGGGTTTTGGAATTCTAACAGTGTTACATTGAAGACCATAACCTTGATAACGCACAAGGCGCCACCGAATATTTGCAATGGCGTACGACTTCATGAAGTGAAACAAGAATATTATAATTAATTAGCTCAAAGCTTATATAAATAGCCGGGAAAGATGTCTATGTTCCTAGTATTCCTGTTGGATACAAAACGCTTTTTCCCCTCTAAGATTAAAACGGCTTAGGGATAGTCGTCCAAATTTATTGATGCGGATCTTACGGACAATGGCTTTTTCATGGCAAATTTTGTCCACAGTGGTTTCAAAGAAAAATCATTGTTATGTCTTCCCGTACCTACACACGTTGTTGAAAAAATGTGTCCAAAGTTGTCAAAAGTTTAACAAAGCGTGTGCTTAGTGGCAGTCAAATTGTTAAAGAAAACTTTTCAATTCAACATACATGTGTGTGAGTAGGTATATCGAGGAAGGATATTTCATCATCCTTTATGACTTCCACTTCCACGGTCCTGTGTCCTTGTTAGAGAGAAATTGATCGAAACCCTAGACAAATGATAAGAAGAATCCGCACACAAGCGTTGAATTTAATGGTGATACCCTTTGTGACTTACTTCATAAGAGCAGCAAATCCACTTATAAAAGAAAAAGAACAGCACAACTGTCCCTCCCGTAAACCCCTTATGCACGCTTAGTAAATCGTAAAAAGTTGTTGCCTTTTTTTCCGTAGACCGTCCTTTGTGCAAGTCCCCGGAACAGATGCGGAAGTGGAACATTTAAGCACACCCTCCCTCATTCAAACGAAGCTGAGAAGGAACGCTGTATTGTCTCCTTGTTTCGGCTTTGTTTACACTTCGCTGTGCCCCTCGGAAATGATTGTCATTCGGTTCTTTATTTTCCTCGGGTAAACAGGAAAAAACACACCATGAAAGGATGCAACAAATATTTTGTATGATTATCAAACAAGTAGCGCTTTGCAAGGACAACAGTGGAATAGTATGCTGGGAACAATCGAGTTTGCAGTTAATAACGTAGAGGTAATTCTTCAAAGGACCTTTCACTATTCGTTTTTAATGAAGTACTCGGGCGAAGAATTAAGTTCCCAGATGTGGGAGACATCCGCAAACTACTCTATGTATAGAGAACCCTTTTTGTTCTAGAGAAAGAGGAAAACTGCAACTGACTGGGGCATTTGGAATTGCCCACATTGCTCGTGCGGTCGCGTCCCCGTAGCTACTTACTTGTACTAATTACACACAGCCCACTTGGGTGGCAGTTTGGGTCAAGAGGGTGTAAATCTGTTTTTTTTCTCATTTTATTGCTAAAGCACCGAGGACGAGGCCGGCAATCATAGGTTTGCTGCCATCGCATCCACGTCATGATCGTAAATTACTCCGTGAGTGAGTTAGTGGTGTGGTGATATTTCACGTGCAGGCTGAAAAAGTAATTGAAATTGAAAACATCACCACTGTTGAAATGAACGCGATTATTCAGAGGACTTCTTTTTTTATTGGCGGTAAGCGCTCCTTGCGAGGAGGCGACGCAGTACTTTTCGGTTTGATACCTTGCGATTACACTTTAAGTGGATGAAAATCATCTGGGGGTGCTTTTAATTTGTTTAATTCGAAATTAGTCCTTGTCGTGTTGGGAGAAGAAAGCGTGTCGCCGCAGTTATATAGGTAGGTATATGCTCCTGAGCAAGTTTGTTTGTAAACTATTCAGATGGAAATATTTAAAAGGACATTAAATAGTTTTGAAGTTTAGCAAAGTTGATAATGGATTTAGCTTTAAAATTGTGTCGAATCATCGTTCGTCGGAAAAGCAAGATGAGATGTGCCTTTGGAACTTAACGGAAATAAATGCTAACAAATTGTTTGAATTTCAACGAAGTTACCCATTCTTTGGATTGACAATAAATTTGCATTTCGTTTTAGTTTCCCGAAGGTGTCAATGATCTATTTTTATAATATAAAAAACCGGCCAAGTGCGAGTGTCACTCGCGCACCGAAGGTTCCGTATTTGGCTAAAGTCCAACATATCAAATATTATTTCAAATCTATTATAGGTATCATTCAATCTTTCGCCTGTTCATGAATTCATCACAATTTAGTTCAATTTACTTACTTAGTATTTTTACTCTCAAAAATTACTCGCACGTGAATCTCATTGTGCGATTAGGTACCGCAGAAAGGAAACCCAAAAGCAGATTTTGATCATTTAATTGCTACCTACACAATCCTCACCAAACCAATTTCCCATTCCCATTCGGTATCTGTGTCCCTTAATTCGGTAACTCTCTCTTAGTAATGTGCTGTATTTTCTCTTTCCTTTCCTTCTTAATGCGAGTCTCGAAAATTCGGCGAAATCATAGCACATATAGTTAGGTATAGTGTACCTATAACCACCAGTGAGGGTCAATTGTGCACAACTGCGTAGTAGAGATTAGAACATTTATGAGAGCAATGTATTTTGCATGGTAAAATTATATTTTTTGAAAATATCATGTAAACTGTTAACTTTTCGGCAAAACAGTATTCAGCACATATATAGCTAAGAATATGATCTACAAAAAAGGAATTTATGTATTTTTTTGTGAATCAAGAAATAAACCGTTTTTTGGGCGAATGAAAATATTTTTTTCACCAGATTACTAATTACTCGAAAACCAATCGATGTATTGCTTCCATTGGTATTTGTCGTTTAACTAGAGGTTATACCGGATGTTGTGTGTAAATTTTAGCCTCCTATGTCAATCGGTTCTTGAGATAGACCTGGTAACAAAATTGGCTTAGTGGGTTCGGACAGACAGACAGACAGACGGAGAGACATCCGAGCGAAACTAATAAGGTTACGTTTTTTCCCTTTGGGTACGGAACCTTAAAAATGGTGTGAAAAATGTATAATAATTCATCAATTGAGAACGGCTGGCCCGATTTGGCTCAAATTTTTTTTTTCAGCGGTTTGTAATTACATATAGGGAGAAGTTCTTTACGAAAGAACATTTTGGAAAAACCATCCGGAAAAGTCGGGAAATCAGATAAAACGAAAATTGATTTTTTGTTTGGAGTTTTGTGTGCAATTGTTACGGAATGTCTTTTCAAATGGCAAAATAGCAAATTCTTAGTGGAAAACTCGGAAAATTCCGGAAAAATCTGAAAAATTTAAATATTTTTTTTCGACGAAATTTTGCATACGGTTGCCACTTTGGTAATATTTTACCAAATTTGGTAATTTTTTTTTGCTTTGTGATTTTTGGTAGTTTGGTAATTTTTATCGGGTTTTGGTAACTTTTTGAACAAGAGCACCAAACATACGAGTTCGATATCACCACATGTAAATGCTGCTTTACTGTTTCTGAGTGAACGCATTACACATGTTCCACTCATGTAAACATGTTTTATTCAAACAATTACATAATGCAACTTGACTAATGTACCTAAATGAATTACAACCTTATGTTTTAAAAATATATTTTATAAATAAAAATTAAATGATGTGAATTATACGCTTTTCTTAAAACTAAGCATGTGTATACATTTTTCCACTGCTGTTAAATGTTTGCGTATTAAGTTCGTTAATCTGAAAAAACTCTAAAATTTTATTCATATTGGCTCAAGAAGATAGGGTATGTATTTTTGTCTCTTTCGGTGTGTTTTATCAAATTTCGAGATTTTCGGTAACTTTTAACTTGACGTGGTAACTTTTTTTTTCAATTTTGGTCGCTAATTTTTTTTGCAAGTGGCAACCGTATATCGCATGATTTGGATTTTAGATTTTTTTAATTCTACGTGTTAAACCCAAGTAAAATTTCAGTATTTTGAGCATTTGTAAAATTTCCTATGTCCAATTTTAATTTCAAGTTTATTATTTATTTATAATTAATTCTTACGTTTAGTTTGGATTCTTGGAATAAACAATGTTGATTTTTACGCAAATTAATTGTAAAAGATTTTTCATCGATCCCGCTCAAACACGGATATTTATCATTCACCAATCGCAGTATTGAGAACCGCGGCAACATTGGCGCTATTGAGTAGTAAATGGCGCCATCGAGAAGTAGATTTATGGAATTAGGCTACAAATTACTGCAGCATCCACCGTATTCTCCAGATTTTCCTTCATGTGATTTCTTTTTGCATCCAAATATGTAAAATTGACTTGGCGGAAAGAGATTCAAAGCAAACAAGGAGGTCTTTGTCGAAACTGATGCATAGTTAGCAGAGCTAGACAAAACCTCTTTTTCGGAGGGTGTAAATAAGTTGAAATATCTTTGGGCTAAGTGTGTCGATGTTAAAGCAGACCATGTCAAAAAATAATATAAAATTGACTAAAAAAAATATTTTTTCTTGCTTCTACTTATCAATCGCGACTCGTAACTGGAAACCAAAAATAAAATCGAATAAACTGTAAAAATCTTAGAATAATATTATGGATAACAACTTTGTATACATCCAACCTCGCACGTACTCTTAGCCCTAAAGGGTAAGCCCTAGCAGTCGGCACTGGCAAGAGCCAGATGGCGCACACTAAACCCTTCTTTTGACGACCTCAGCGACATATCGAGTTGAGGAATATTTAAGGCACTATCCGTTTTTTCAACTCCACAGGTTGGTCATAAATATCGACTGTATAACATTCTCATAAATTATCACAAACTAGGTCACACATTACAGCGCTACTTTGGTTTATGCCGAAGCACCACTAATACCTATCTACTTATTTACCGCAAGAAGGGGTTTCTAGGGGGCGTATATATATATTTCCTCTGTTTATGAATTGTGGGCTAACAGATGTCCTCGCGTGCTAAGAGAAGCTATTTCCCTGTACCAGTAGCTTCAGAATTTATAGCCTCTAGCACTACAACAAATTGGTGTACAGAATGGCAGAATGTCGACTTTGACCAAACATCAAAAATCGACAATTGACTCCATAAAATATTAAAAAAAACAACGAATGCTGACCGTCGATCGTAACGACCATATTTTTTGACGAAATTAAAAATGCTCCGTGATTGAAGCAATATCTGGAGGAAGATTGTAGATCCTGAAGGACAACAAGAGGTTATAATTTGTCAGTGTGTTACTATTTTGAAAAACGAAAATGAACAGAATAAACGGACCGGACCACAGATTCGTGGTCAATCCAACTTACGATTTCTCAAAGATTTACAAATGAACGCATTTTACACTACAAAGAGAGATCTTCATAACTAAGGACATCCATATGGATGGAGTACTTTACATTTGTCTTACAATAGCCAAGCTTCATTTAAATCGTAAGAAATTTTTTTTTACTTCGGTTTAGTTATTCAAAAGAACTTGGCGAAACAAGTTAAAAACAACTTTTTTCGCATTCGTTAATATCAAAAATATAGTATACATTCTTCTGTCTACGAGACATAGTTTAGAAGCTTAGAAGCATTTGCATTATTTGTAGTCTGAAAAGTGTGTTTAAGTGGTCATTCAAGGACGAATTTGTTTTGTTTTACAAAATGTGTTGAACCCACTCTTGACTGATTTACGTGTCTGTTGAATCTTGAAATCCAACATTTTATATGGTTGGGTTTTTTTCTGGTTGCGGGATTCAAGAAACCTGTTGATATGGGATAAACGACCGATCTGTTAAAAGATACAAAGAAATGTGGGGACTGAAATTACCTGAAATCATGACTCGACAACGAACGTTTATTTAAAGATTGTGAGAAGCTTTCGTTGATTTAATACTGTGTCCCATACGTCTTTATTTTGAAGTAGGTATATATACTTAAGTCTGAAGAATGTCACAATAAAACCATCTGAATCCGGCTCCGGTATGATCGTACCCAAAACTGTTGATTGCAAAATAGCGAACCAACTCTGGTACAATTTGAATGACAAGCCTCAGGTGGCAATGTGACATCAATGGATCAATGGAATAACTCGAAGAGGTTATGTTTCGACATAACGTATTCGTAGTTCCTTTGTCCTTTTTCAAGCCTAACTTAAGAGACTATCAGCTTCTTACAAGCGACTTTTTCAACAAGTGTTGAACTTAGCTGCTCATCGCGTTGAGCACATATTTGACAAAATTCGTTCCACATTATAGTCTTCTTCAAGCCTTGCTCAACGGTTCAGCAGCTAATTGCTAGTTGCTTTTGCCAATGCTGCTGCTACGGTCGGCTTCTTTTACTTGTATGTTCGCTCGCATTTGACTCCAATCACATTCAAGTTGTGCTACAGCTGTCAGCTGCGGAGTTTGTTCAATAATTATCTCAATATAAGATAGCTTAGTGGATCTAGAGTTCTAAAGAACAAGACTTTTGCGTTTGTCCTTGCAGTGGACTAACACGAGTTCAACATGAACTTGTTGAACTTTGAGTCGTTGCTCCTAAGCGAGAAAATGTGTAGTACTATGAGTAGCCGATTGAACAAGGTTGCATAAACTTTCTGGAGCAAGCCCTCGATGTGAACAACAGTATGTCTCACTAATCGCTATCACATTTCATTCATTACAGGGGTAACCACACGCCAGAAGAAATGGACGAAACTGCTGCCGTAAAAACAGAAACATGGTCTCATCAGTTTCCATAACCCACAACCGTACATATAAAACTTTCATCGATACTCGGACGTTAAATCGTTCCCCTGATAGGGGGCATTCATTTTCTCACACCCTATATATAATTGCCTTTTTTGCGAAAATCTGTCCATAAATCTTATAGACGCCGACGGCTAAATTTTGTTACCTCCTAAATTAGGCTCTTGCATGCCGCTAGTATCGCAGCTTGACTGCAGGGGTTGTTGTTGCGGCAACTGCTTAGAGCAGATCAATTTATTGTTGCCTCCCTATCGTGGGTGGCAATGCCACTTTACAATATTAAACCTACTAAGGTTAATGCACACGAATTTGGCCCCTTCGCTTTACAGTGAAAGACGCCTTCGCGTTCATAGGAACACCCGAAATACTTTTTTTTTAAACGTTTGACAGTTCGTACACAATATACGTTGTTTATAACCAAATATCAAAGTAGCAAAAATCCACTCGAGATGCTATTGCCCAGGGCCAACAGATCCACCGTAATTACTTTTCCTATTCTACGATGCTACGCTCGTGCTCCCTTTACGACACTTTAATGGGGGCGCAAAAATTTGCGAGAGCACTTCCCAGAAGCTTTAAAAACCCTCAAGATACTGCCAAAGTCGTAGACATTTTCTTGTTATCCTTGCATTAACATTTGCAAAATTTAATTGTCTAATTTTGTGTTTATTTTCCGGTAAAGGAATTGCGGTTAAGGAGGAATTTATTTCTATTTCCACACCTACCCCTTGTGGGGTATAAGTATAAGTTAATTTTCCATTTGAAAAGTCACCAGTGAAATTTGAATAATAGCAATGCCAGGGTATTTGTCAGGGTTATCCTCTTGTCGCCAGGACTATTCTATTTCCTGTGTACCAAGTATTTACATTACGCTCGAGTTGGTAGAGGAAAATTGCAGAAGTCTTCAAAACGTTTCCACTTCAACGGCACAACCATTAAACTGATAAGTTTATCAATAAAATGGAATTTATTTAAAAGTATTTTCAATTGTAAAAGGAATGGAAAATTTCGAATGAATTTATTGTGGCAGGTACACGTACAGTGCATAATATGAATGTAAATTGCGTCCCCAATCAATAAGAAAAGATGCCTTTAATACTCTTTGACAAGTTTAAGGGAAAAGCCTTTGATTAAAACCTCCCTTTCGTAAAATTGAATATCAGGCTGCTGTGCATAAGAGGAAACCAATTAGCTTAATGAACAGGATTTGAGGACTACATGAGAGCTGTAAATATATAATTGGCGTTTCAAAGAATTGACCTTTTACGTAAAAACTTAACATAAGATTACCGACAACAGCGAACAAAGAAACGAGGAAAAGAGTGGCCAACTAAGTGATATGGGGTTCACTAAGAGACCGATGTATTGATGATAAGAACAATATATTTTATTTATGAAAATTAAATGATTAAACTGTGGAATACTTCAAAATGATTTATGTTGCACTTAAAAAATTTGAATCACCATTCACATTCAACTTCTCTTGCAATAACTTTTCAGCAATCATTTACAATGACACACATGGGCTGCACTCATTTCCATTTTCAGCAATCAACTGCATCATTTACAATCATTTGGTCTAAATAAATTACAATTAGGAACGCTTTCAAAAGTACCATTACTTGGTGGGTGGGGAGTGCTTATTAGAGTGTCGAAAGGGTGAGAGATTAGCTTTCACACTGATACCGAATGATATCCTGAGCGCTGTAAAGCTGAATTAGTAAATTCTTATTTATCTACTGCCACTCTAACGACTGTTATTTTTAGCTCGTAATTTTCAAACAAAACCAAATGACCTAATTTGAATTTATTGTACAGGGTTTCATAAATAATAAGAAGAAATCCAATGATTGGTAATGATTACTAATGAAGCATTCTTGTCCTCATGGAAAGGCTTGTAACCAATCAAATGATAAAAATGAATCTTTTTGCATAGCAACCACCAAGAGTAATTAACCACTCTTATATTGGTTGGACTTGGAATTATTTTAATTTGCATAGTAAATACCTATGAATGAAAAAAAAGTAGTGCGTAATATTTAGGAACGAAATATAAGATATGCGTCGCTGTTGTTGTATTTAAATGGAGCTGTGGTATTGTCTTTTAAAAAAATGTATGAAAACAGATCGACTTTTGGGTAGTCATTTTTGAAAAATAGTCAAAAAAACTGATTTATTCGAATTTTTTGGAGAAAATCTAAGTACGGGATCTTAATTAGTATTATTTTATTAACCTAAATATGTATTTTGATCAAAATCGATAGAGTGGATTTTGTAAAATTATTCAGACAAAACAGTAGCAAATATGGAAATGATTAGTTTCAAAAAATTCAAAAACTATATTTGGATCAAAACTGCGCATTGGAAATTGTTCGGGATGTAAGCATGGCTTGGTTTTCAACATTTTATCGAAATCGAAAATGGGCTTTACGAGATATTTATGAGCAGTTTTATAAATTTGAGTTTTCGGTGATTCGCAAGAATTTTGGAAACATCAATTTTACTCTAACTTTTTTACTCATTTTGGTCCAAAATCGTTCTTACTGTTTTTCGGTAAACTAAAGAAACCCAAATTTAAAAAAAAAAATATTCTTTTCAAACATCCATTCACAATACAGACAAAAACTGAGCTTGTTGTTATGTTTAAGTGACCGTATTACTTTACAAACAACATTTTTTTATAGTCGTATGGACTGTTTTTCAGATTCATATGTCCAAATTTCAAAAGTGCAGTAATTCGATCTTTTAGCTTAAAACTGGGTATGGAGTCATGGTAACCTCATCTAATTAAGCTCAAATATCAATTTTGGTTGAAAATGTTAGAGCCGTTTTCGAACAAATCAAACTGGTATGAACATTTTGCATGTAAAGTAGGTACCATTAATATTGAGGTAAATTTGAAAAAAAAAATGTCCCATGAATTGTTAGCCCACAAATCCAAATCGCAACGGGACATACGAACAGACAGACGTACAAAATTTCGGGAGCCACTTTTTTGAGTTCCTCTGTCATCCTAATGTCAGAATTGAGTTCCAGATTTTGTACTAATACAATATATTTCTCTTACTGCGTAATCGAGAAAATTAAAAATTTAGCTACCTTTAGCAATGATTTTAGGGTTTGACGTGTGAGATGCGAAACTGTGTCGGAATACCTACCGCGCATAGTGGTCCGTACATATTACCACCACTTTAACGACGTTTTCTATGTACATTATTATAAGACTTCGTGCTCAATTCGTCAGATTCATCGACCTAGTCTTTGTCATTCAGATGTCTTACTCCATTTCCACCCGAAACGAGGCAGAGTACCTATCTATGTTTGGTCAATTCGAAAGTTATCGCATTCTCCTCCGCACATAATAAGAAAGAACACTGATCTGAAGATGCAACATAAAACGGCTATTGAAAAAAAAAAAAAATGTTGGTTAAAGTTCTCAATTGTTGCCAAAAGTTTTGGTATATATGCGTAGAGAGCTATGAAAATATTGAATTCCGAAGGCAAAGATAGGGTTAGAGATAGCAATTGGTTTGGTATTTCGTTAAAAAAAAACTTGAATCTAAACATAGATTACAGTTTGCAGCACAGAGCTCGTCGTAAAAGAATCCTGATTCTAAGAGATAAAATCTCTATACATACTCTCATGAATGAAGAAATTATTTTATTTATTTTATTTGGTTTTGATTTGCTCCCACTTCCTATGGGTAACAAGATGCCTCAGAAGGAAGAATTTCTTGGAAAATTGTGCTTAAATGCGATTATCTGCAATGCCTCAGAGGGAAGCATTCACTTTGTTATCATAAGGTAGGTATAATGTACACAATGATATTTCTTATGCTTAAGTTTATACCTATAGCGTGCAACTATGTCTTTTGGCCACAAAGAGCCATGCGAAGGTTAATACAAATCTACAATATCGCTCTAAAAGACAACGATCAAAACCACATAAAATTACAAAACATGCTAAAGAACTTCAACGGGATGAATAATTTCGTATCCGTTCAGTTAGGGTCACAAAGTTCCTAAACGATATAGGGTAATGGCAACAGAAGTCAGGCTTTTAATTTATTTTTTGTGTTTGATAAAGCAAACAAAAAATCCCTTGTTCAACTATTTTATCAAGTATTTGGTTTATGTGGATGTTGAAAAGCATAGATTGGGAATTAATAAGCTTATTCAGAATATTAGAAAATTTTTCGAAAAATTCTAAAGTGTGTAGGTTTGATTTTGGAGTTGTAAGGTCTTGCTCCTCACTCGATTTTTGAGTACAGGACAAGCGTACCTAGTAGCAGTTTCTGTTTTTGACCTAGGATATGTTTTATATATTTTGATTGGAGTATGATATAAGTTTTCAATTATTGGAAGTATTGCTCGTAATAGACCGATATCTTAAGATAGATTATGTAATAATTCAGGCATTTGTGAACTTGCATTAGTAGTTATAAATTGAATATCCCGATGCTCGTGTATGCGGTGCAAATGAAGTTTTTGTTTTTGTAAAATTATCCAGATACCTATAACAGTTGCAAATATTGCAATATTTTGTTGGAAAAATACTATTGCGTAACTATTAAGCTGAAACTGACTGTATGATATTGCTCCGGATAAAAGAAATACTTCGTTTTTGACATTTTATCGAAATCGAAGATGCGGTTTTCGAGATATGAGCAGTTTTTAAAATTAGCGTTTTCGGTACTTTGAATTGAAAATTAAGGACACAATAGTTTTGAAAACATCCATTTGACTCTTGGTTTGCATTTTGGTCAAAATCGTTATTGCCGTTTTAAGTTAACTAGACAAAACTATATTTTAAAAAAAATTACTATTTCCATAAATCCATTGTACGATAATATAGAGAAAAACTGAGCTTGCTACTAAGTTATAAATGACCACATAACCTTAGAAATTAGTTTTTGCTAAAATCGTACAGACGGCTTTCGAGATATGTCAAAATTTCAAAATTACCGAATTTTTAGCCAAAAACTGGGTACGCAGTCATGGTAACCTCACCTACTTAAGCTTAAACATCAATTTTGGTTGAAATCGTTATAGCCGTTTTCGATCAAATCAATGTGGTACGAAAATGTTGTATGGGAAGTACCAATAATATTGAGGTTACCTTGCAAAAAAAAACAACTCCCGAACTGTAAGCCCAAAAACTCCAAATCCGAGGTTTGAACGTAATCGAAAAAGCCGTTTAGGCTGCAGGCCCGTGGAAGGACGGATAAACCGGACAGAATTTTGCGACCCACTTTTTTGAGTTCCTCTATCATCGTAATATCAGAATTGATTAAAATCTCGATCTCGAAATTTTGTACGAAACCAATATATTTCTCTTACTACGTAATGGAGACAGTTAAAAAGCGAAGAAAATAAACTAATAATTAAAAAAATATAATAGTTAGTTCTTTCACGTATTTTGCTAAAGTTTTCAGAACAGAGAGACAGACAGACAGGAACTAAAACCAAACCAAACGTATTACCTCTTTGACAGAAAATTGACAGGAAAACAGAAATAAACATTTAACGTCAGAAAATTGTAATAAATTTGGAGTTTAAAGTAGGAAGTTTGATGTAAATCTATTTCAATTGAAGTAAAATGGTATCTCTGACTGGAGAATGTCTAAAGGCACCGTGTCGTTTATAGTCAGCATCCGTTTCTCTAGTAAAAATGCAGGAGGCTTACCGCTAAAAATCAAAGAGAAATTATCGAATTTGGTAGCGGTGTCAAGGAAGTTTAGATTTTCCATTCATTTTGCATAAAAAACAAATTAAAGTAGAGGTAGTAGGGCTGAGCCTAGGATAATCATAAAAATAGTGTCTCATATCATAAGGTTACCCTCCTAATTATTAAACAAAAAATATTTTTTAACATTTTTAGCTAAGAAACTTTCAATAACATACAAATAATCACAAAATGCAAATGGAATAGGCATACTTTTCTAAAATCACTGCTATGCTATTTTTTTTAATACCACTAATTTTCTGCGCTTATGAAAATTGTACGTAAACATTATGTACCTTTTACGTGCGAAGCAGGATTGTTAACAGACCACAGATAGAAGAAATTTTAGCTAAGGGAATGCAATTTGTTGCTTGAAAGAAACACCAAAGGATATGATACGGGTGCTATACTATTCCAAATGCTTAGTACTGGCGGTGGATGAATTTACACCTATCAAACAACCGGTTTCAGTTTAACAGCTTAGGCTTGGAAACTATTTATTTTACGATCATTTTTTCCTGTATCTGTCATCAATATTGATAAATGCATAAAAACTGTGCAAGTTTCAACAATAAACCTTTTTATACCTACCTATATAAAAGAAAATACCAAACGGTTTAAACATTTAAAACTCCCATGTGCATGGATTTGAATTGAACCCATATGGAACCATAATGCAAACATTTCCTTGAACGATTTTTTAAATGGTTTACAACCCTTACACCCAAACATACCCATTGATTGTACCGCCATAAGCAAAGTAGGTACTAGCTCCTATTTTCCTACTTTTCCCCACTTTATAAGAAAATGTAATAAAAACAGAATCCAACATACCGAAGCAAAAGAAAACGTTTCCCTTTCCCATTTCTTCACCACCGCAAATGAATGTCAAGTTCAAACCCCACACGTCTTGGAAGCTTTGCTTTCCCCCCTTTCACCGATTCCTAGGACTATATGAATATTTTTATACATACCTTTGGTTGTTGTCATTCCATGCTCGATATTAGAGAAAGAAACTGTGAAAGCATCGACACTCAACGCTGTTCAAGGACTCACACGGAGAATGAAATTAAAATTCAACACGTCTTCTCGTTCACTGTGTGAGCTCACTCTACAGATAGCACATAATACACCAACCAAACCAAGGTAACGAACTTTGTTTAAAAAAAAAAATCTTCACTAAAACAGATATTTGGAAACGTTCTTCAATGCAAGAGATACTCGCAAACAGACGACTCAGGCGTGTTGGTATTTCCTTTTATTTGTTGTTGGCTTTAATAAGAATTTCCGCGAATAAATTATGACAAAAGTCATTAACCCAAGAAGCAGTTCACAGACACAAGAGCAGGAACGATAATCCCATGGGATACTATATACTGAATCTGAATAGACACCTCGCGTGATATCCTGTTCCTTCCGACGAGTGAAACTTTCAACAACAGCAGCTGCTGCCGATGATGTCGTCTGAATGAAAGGAAATCTCGTGTTCTATGCACGAGATATTCACGAAATACTATTCTTATACGATACCCCTATGTAGATTGAAGACGTCAAACCTGAGCATAACCTGACGGCGAACAGAGCAGTATTTTTTGCACAAAGTATCTGGAGCACGATTGAATCACGGTAACGGTTGCAAACGTACTGATCACCGAGAATAAGTCGATGCCCAAGCACCAGTACCAGTGATGGACCGGCTTTCGAGTTGACAACGTGAATCACGTCCCATTTATTCGGGGGGATTCTCGCTCCTCAACACACGGGGTGAGAAGTGGGGTGTGTGGAAATCACGAAACAAAAAAAAATCTAATATTCACCACTAATTGGATAATCGCGGGCGAATTTGCTTGCGAGCGGCACTTAGCACTGTGATTTTTGTGTGAATAGCAGTCGTCGAAATGAGTGCTCCCTATATAATACAGGGACTGGAAATTACAAATTAAACTCAACCCGGAAGCGCCCTGGAAAAACGAAGTAAAGTAAACGCTGCTGCTCTCCGAATGCAAAAGGAATCGAATTTTAACACAGACTGGAGACGTTGTTACGTTGGAGATGACTTTTATCCCGCAGCAGCGTCGAATCGGAGCATCAGCCACCCTATTGTGTGTTGGGGGTGGTTAGGGGTTAGTGGTACCAATTTTGAGAGAATGCCATCTGCGCAGATACAAACAAACGTCGTGTTTCTCCATTCCAACCATAACCATAGTGTCCCGGGTCCACGGTGAGGGTGGTAGGGTATTTCTCAGACATAAGGATGCCAATTGCGAGGAATTGCCAGATGCAAACGGGCGAAAGACACTTTCTTGAGGGGTAGATTTGTTGGATGGCTGTCCGGACAGGTTCAATGTTCTTTAAGTTTCGCCATTCACATGTGGAGATAGACGAAACTCCTTCGACTGGAGGAAGGGGTTGGTTGTGGAGTTTTTCGCTTCCGCTTCTCCCATTCAATAATAATAACTTGTATTCATATTACGTCCCGTTGCCATGTAAGTTCGCACTAGGAATTGTGTCATAATGTTAACGCGTGTCGTGCTCAAGAACTTAGTAAATCGCATTGCGGTGAACCTCACTCGTATTTGAGATGTGAACAATTAATGGTAGGAGAATAAATGGAGATGCGAGTGCGTTGGGGGATAAAAATAATTGGAATAATTTATGGGATACAAATACAATTAAGGGATTTGGTAGGTTATATTATTTGCATTAAACGTCAAGGGGATTTGTTGTTTCCCAGTCCCATTTGTTTCCCCTCAAATTCGGATCCCAATAATAATAATTTCGTCTGCAGAAGATTCGGAGAAGATCGTAAAAGTGGTAGGCTCTACCTGCAAAATGAAAATGATTAATTGATATTTGCCTAGTCACATGAAGAAGTGAGGGATAAGAACCATGTTGCCGGTTGTAGGCCCAAGAAAAACGTCTTTATATTTGTACATGTCATACATGATGTCTTATATCATCATACACCTTTGTCGTACCGTTTACGGCGTTTTTTACCAGTCGATTTTAATGAGGCAAGGCGCAATGGAAGGGTGGACTCTCGAAGAAGGGAAGAATATGCTTTCTTCATCATACATACATTTTGTCACACGTGATAGCAATTAATAAAACAGAAGAGAAGAAATGAGACTGGCAAGATTTTAACTGAACGACAGTCTTGCGAAAAAGACTTGGAACGCCTTTAAAAAAATGTTGCCTTAACCCTTGTGTGACTGAGAACAAAAAATTAAACTTAAGAGTGAGGGTGGTACCCAGATACTTCAGTATATTTCGAATGAAAATGGTTTGCTAATTTGTGAATTATGATTACAAAAAGACTGTCTTTCAAAGCTAATGTATATAAAAGTTATTACAAACAAGAAATAATAATAATAACAGTTACAACATCTATGGATAGGCGCGACGCAAGCGAGGCTATTTGCAAAATTTTTCCAATGCTGATCGCATACAGGCTTGGTGCACCACCTACACTCCTTGTGTATTTTGGGTTTACAACCGGCAATACATTTTTGGAGGAATAAACGTTTTATTATGGCGATCGGTGCCCACCAATGTCAAATTCTTAGCAAGAAAGTATTTCGCCACGCAGTGGATAATAGTTTGACGCTTTCTTTATTAGATATTTAGAATTTGGCTGGCCTTGAATGCGTATAAAAACAGCTGTTTATAGACAGATATGTCTATCGATGGCTTGTATTTTTTATACGGCTGTTCGTTCATTAGGTTCCAAAATCCAAAATTGGGTTGGCGTTGTCAGTACCCCATTCGGTCAACTCTAGTACGTATATGTTATCGAAACGTATAAAGCGCGCAATTGCACAATATCGGCAAAGGAAAATGGATAACAGAGTCCGAAATCCAAAGGACCGATGTATGCTCCACTCGAATGATGTACCCCGCCCATAAAGAGAACATCCAAGTAAACCTTTAACTCTTGGACAGTGAGTGGTTTCCATACCTTTGGTGGTCTATGCGAATGATTGGAATTGAACGACGCATAAACATTTAGAGCTTTTCGAAAAAAGCCATGAAAGTACTAGCTTCAGCCTTAATGTCGAAACCAGCAATAGACCTCTTATTTTGGCGAATAATGTTATGCGCAGGGGTTCGAACATTCGCATTTGGCGGAACTGTACTCTACTGTGTTATTTCATCTTTACCAGGCATGATTTCGCATCCATCGGGAAACTCTGTAGGTAGTCGCATCCTCATCATCGTCGTTTTCAGCAATTTCAAACTCGACCTCAGGCTCGTTTTCTAGATCAGAAGCCCCACCTATTTCTTCCACTTCGACACTAATGTTACCACCACCGAATGACATAGGTACCTGTTGGTGGCGGTACATATAATCGTCTTCAGAACCATAGGTAAAATCACCGTCATCACTGTACAATAATTATCCTGTAGGTACATTTAGTCTGGTATCCGAAAAAAAAAATTAATATTACTTATTCACTGCGCGCTGAACGAAAGCGAATTTGTGAACCAAAGCACCAGATGATGAGGCCATATTTTTTTGTTTACAACGTCTGCTCAGATCTACTAATTTGAAAATGACATGTGCAAAAAACAAAAGCTCAAACAAAAGTTCAATTGTATTAAAAAATAAAGTGCTCGACTGGGTCGCATGAAACTTTCTCGTTTAATGCGAATCTGGCTGACTTTAAGAGTGATCAGCAAATCAAAAATTGAAGACACAATAGTTTTGAAAACATCAATTTGACTCTAAGTTTGCATTTTGGTCACAATCGTTATTGCCGTTTTAAGTTAACTAGACAAAACTATATTTTTAAAAAAATACTCTTTTCATAAATCCGTTGTACGATAATATAGAGAAAAACTGAGGTTGATAATAAGTTATAAATGACCACATAGCCTTAGAAATTAATTTTTGCTACAATCGTATAGACCGTTTTCGAGATATGTCGAAATTTCAAAAGTTCCGTTGTTCGAATTTTTAGCCAAAAACTGGGTACGCAGTCATGGTAACCTCACCTACTTAAGCTCAAATATCGATTTTGGTTGAAATCTCTAAAGCCGTTTTCGATCAAATCGAACTGGTACGAAAATGTTGTATGGGAGTACCTAACCTACCATTATTATTGAGGTTACATTGAAAAAAAAACGCCTCCCGAACTGTAAGCCCAAAAACTCCAAATCCGAGGTTTGAACGTAATCCGGGAAGCTGTTTAGACTGTAGGCCCGTGGAAGGACGGACAGACGGACAGATGGACAGACCGGACAGAATTTTGCGACCCACTTTTTTGAGTTCCTCTATCATCGTAATATCAGATCTCGAGTTCGAAATTTTGTACGAAACCAATAAATTTCTCTTACTACGTAATGGAGAAAGTTAAAAACAAATTTAATGTATGTATGTGCCTATTATTTTTTAAGTTTTATGGAAATATTTTTTTTATTTTACATCGCACTCGCTATGGCTGAATATGAATATGATTTTGTTGTTGTTGTTTTTAGCAACTTTCGAGCTGTTTTAAAAAAATTACAGTTTTGGTGCCCAAGAGGTCAAAATTAACGCTGAAAATTTTGAAAACAGTGCTCAAACGCCAAAATGACTTGGCAACGCTGATGGTGGATCGCTAAAGACCTATGATAAAGAAGTTTTGCTGATTTTAGATTTTTTTAGATTAAATGATTTTTTATTAATTCCTTGCAAATTTCATTTAAAGTAATATACAAAATCAATAATAGCATAGCATTGCCGTCTGCCGATTGACATTATTTTATTTAAAAAGACATATTTATAATTCTCTATTATTTTCTACGTACAAATAATTTTCTCACAAAAGGGGGCGCTTAAAAGCTATCAGTGAATGTCTTGTTTCTGTAATGCCGTTTTGCAGTATCCGTATAGTTTGGAAACATTCAAGTAATACCGTATCTGGTAAAATATATTTACAACCATAGATAGTAGGTAAAACTCGTAACATCCCTGGAAAATGTTTCAGAGTGCCGATGGAGAAGGATCGCTGTCTATTAAGATCGAAATAATGTTCACCGCCACTTTAGATGTTGACAAAGGATTAAGGCTTGCTTAACGTCATCCGCTTTGAAAAATCAAACATGCAGACTTAAGTACTTGGTAGTCTGTAAGTATACCTACCCTCTCAAATTTATGAACTCACACACTCTACCACTCTATTTTGAAAGCGTCATTAAAATATTAAATCAATTGCTGTAGCACAAGGTAATTTCACAGTAATTGCAACTGATTTTCAGCTCACCGAAGTGTATGCGTAATAAATTAATCCGAACACCTATTTACCGTAACCATTCGCAGTGAAATTGGTTGATTAAATACCAAGCAGTTTCAAAATGGCAAATTTATTTGTACAAAAATAAAAACTGCTGACGCAGTCCCTTCACTATAAGAAAAATTAATTACAGAAGTACCTCACAAATGTATGTATAATTATATTAAAAATCAGAAATTCATTTGTCGCTAAAAGTACAATCAAAATAACCAATTATTCACACCTCTGTGTGGAGCTCCACGTGAGTTGATGAAAAAAGAGATGTTTAACTGGTAAATGGAATATTAAGTAGCTACCAAGTGCGAATTTAAAACATTTATGGATGGCACTTTTTCTAACTGCAAAATGATTACCTCCGATGGCCTCACCGTTTCAACCACTGCTGAAAAAAGGCTTAACTACTATTGTAGATTTCAGTGCTATTTGACTTTCCCGAGTACGCAAGTAGGTACCACTTCTCAATTTTGAGTACAAGCTATTTGTACTTTTCCTTGTTTTTGAAATAGATCGAACAGAAATATGAGGTTATTTCACTTACGACCATGTTAATCACTCAAAAAATTTCACCCAGGTCAATGATATTGAGTCTTAAACCCAAACATAAACTCAGTTTTTAAACTTGTCCGCGCTTAATTCGATTAAATGTAAACTGAATTTCGGAGACCAGTTTCAGTGCTTTAACTCGGTTCAAAACTCAATTTCACATCATCAGTTCCTGAGTTCTTTATTATCAGGAGACAGGAAATAAATAAAATTCAAATAAAATATAAAAAGTGAAGCAAGAAGCTCACAAAATGGATGTCATTTATGAAGTGGATGAAATGTTGATGGCTTCGTCTTTAGCAGACGAATTTAAGAGGTGGTAGAACAGCAGATGGTGAATCATGGATTTCTTGCGTCAATGATTACGATGTTGTGGACTTTCGGAAATATTTTCGACTAAAAAGGGTGACATTTGGTGGCTAAATTCATATTTAATACAATAAAAATGAAACTCGACACACAGTAAATAAAATCAATTTCCAACTAAAGAGAAAAAGTATAATTTTACAAAGTCATAAAATTTGACATTACGTACGGTTTAAAACGGGCTAAAGTTATTTTTAATTTGTGGCTGTTTACCACAACTTGCACAATTGGCGATTCGACGACAGGGATAAAGTTATGACGGCTTGCAGCTAATTTGGCCAACGGACATTTTTTTTTTTTTTTTCGTCTCGAGGGTCTTGGTTGCGAAAAAATGACATATTCGCCTTTCTTTTATCATCGAAACTTCGAACGCCTGGATATGTGCCTCGGGCTGAACAGCGGTGACTACGAATAACCATATTCATTAATTTTGTACCCTGGATAAAAGTTGGAGTTATAATTTGTTCTCCTATCAGCCATGATCTATATAGATCATCGATTTACATGCACTTACAACAACAGCATATGATCCTGCTTCTCATCGAGATCATATGATCTGAAAATTATTTCTACTATTGCTCGCAGCGCTGTTTGGCGCTGTTTGTTTCATTCTTGAATGTTGGTGTGCCTGTAAAAGATAGCCATACAGTCACGTTGCCAGACTAAAAAATTCAATACTCTTCAGCACAAAAAATCAATAAGCATTTTTTTTACACATCCAATAAATTTCCCGTCCTTGGAGATTTTGCTTTTTAATTCTGTAAAGGTATGACAAACCCAGCGAAATATTCCATAATTTTTTAAGTAAATGTTTAACAAAAAATGTTTATGAAATGTGTCGCAGTTCGTAAATAATAATAGTTTCACAAGTTTTCCGGCAGAAAGGTGAGAGTTGTTTTTTGTTTTTACATAAAGTACAAATCAGGTACAAATGTCCAGAAAATCTCGGAATATCTAATGAAAAATGTAAACTAGCATGCTGCATAAATTTAAACTCTTTTATAACTGCAACTGTTTTCGCCGAGTTTTTTGGACATACAGCTTTAAATTTACGTGAAGTGACGATTTCATTTTTACAATCAAACGTATTTTGTGTGTGTGCAGAGAGAGAATTATGGTATTATTATGAAAAGTATAATGCTTTGTCTAAGAATTATTCCAATCTAAGCGGACCAGATGTGTAAACTGCGGTTTTCATTATATTTCGAACTGATTGTAAACACTTTAAATAAGTTCTTAAAAAACTCTCGCCTTCAAAAATTAAAAAAATATTAATTTGATTGATATGGCAACACCCCCGACAAGCAACTGAAATGTCGTTGTACAGAATGTTTGCAATATGGCTGGTGGCATGGTCGTCTTTTGAAAGCAACTGTTGCCACAACTCGTCTATGATCCGTATTGTTTTATTTTCGTGATCTGATTCGGATCAGATCACGCTGATAATAAAACACGGCTATAGTAACTGGGAAAGCGAGTTGCGTTCAATTACTTTTTTATTTTCAATCGAGCAGCACGCAACCAAAAATTGTTTCAAATCCACGTTTAAATGCGTCTTTAATGCGTTTAATGCGTGCTTAAAATTAATGTTATGGATATCAATTATAGGTTTATATCGTCGGGCTTAAAAAATGAATTTACACTGGGAGTGAATAATATGACAGTCAGATTCAATAAATTATAATATATTTCTTTTTTGAATGCAATATTTATGTTCTGGCAGTCAACAAAATTATGTACGATTCTGTACCTTTCAGTACTAGCTTTGTATATACAAAGGTACTAGGTATTTCTTTTCAGTTTCCAGTACTATTGAGAAAAGTCGATTTTCATCGCTGGTTTTATCACTGGTATTAGGTCCGTTCCTTTACTTTAAAATCTTACGAATTCTAACTAATTCTTACGAATTTTTACTCAATGTTGTTCCTTAACTCGAAAAATTTTGTAAAAGAGAGCGTCGCCGAGAGAGCAAGATATTACCCCTCCGCTGAGAATCTTACGAATTTTTACTCATCAAATTTCTTGGTGTAAGAATTGAAAAAGGCTGTCAGTCACCTAACAATTAACAGCTGATTTGAAATTTGTTGGCCTATTTGGCATATATGCTGGCATTTGTTTTGATTTTTTGCGTATTAAAATGGTATCAACAGGCTGCAAATAAAATTGAATTTTCTCATCAAGACTCTTTTCGAAAGTGGCAACGAAATTCTTACTAGCTGTAGCAAGGAGTAATCTCCTTAAATGCAAATCTTAATGCAGTGTTGCTTTCTCCTCTTCTCAAATGCTTGTAGTTCAATCAGTCAGACTTTTCCACACACTCGGATTCATCAAGATGAAGTTCGATTAATTTCATATCACTTTCAGCGCTACTTAGATGATGTAAATAATTTTCTTACTAACTGGCAAATTCCTCGAGTTTATCAGACTTTTTAACGACTTTTCGTACCACTTTTTTGAATATTTGAATAATATGTGTCTGTCATTTTTCATAGCTTACTACAAAAGCTTTCCCTAACTTTTTCGTAAGTGTCTCTCTCTGTGAGAGAATTTATACCCACCACTTCCATTTCGACAGTCATTTCCATTTTTACTACAAAAGTAAAGGAACAGACCTAAAATTGCGGCCTGTAGTTGGCCTACTTAAAGTTATACACTGTGATTGTTTTTATTTTTTTAATTTTTACTGCCTGAACTTGAGCACAGTCAAACCATATAAATGAGAAGAGACTGCGGACGCAGTTCGACGTCGTCGTCGCGCCGCTTTGCTGTGTAGCTGGGTTGTGTTCCCCATCACTGAATTTGTGTGCATTTAACGTGTGACAATTCTGGCGAGCTGCAGTAGCTGCAGAGTGCAACTTCATTAGGCGTTTTTCTTTTTTAGTTCAGAGCTGAGCACTGAACAGAGTTCGAGCATTATGAGCGCGCTCTGAACCATGCGTGCTCAGAGCGTTCAGAGGATGTTTTGTTTTTCCTGTTTTTTTTGCCCTTCAAATGTGACTGGATAGGTGCATGTACATGTGTACTCAGCTTTTTACTCAGGATGCTCAGTCAATTTATTCTGAGCTCATAGAGCGCGCTCTGATCATGCTCTGAGCGAAAAAAGAAACACAAATTCGAGCTCTGAAGTGTCTGAGCTAAAAAAGAAACACGAACTTTTTGTATAACAGTTCAGGTTGTGCTCTGAACTAAAAAAGAAAAACGCCTATTGACTAGGTATGCCGTGATGCTCTTAAAAGAGTGCTACAATATAATAAAAGTGGAGATTGAAACCTCTTAATGGAAAAGATTAGCCCCTAATATCATGCAACACATCTTTATTGACAACAGTAGAGGCCTGTGGATAAAAACAAAGTGTTATAAAAAATAATTGTATATGCAGGTAAATTTAATAATCAAAACTTCTTTCTTTTTTTCCCAAATTCTAATGGTAAATAAATATAATATAATTTTTGGCGCAACAGGTCCGTAGGGACCCTAGGCCTAGCTTCTCGCAACCATTCGTTTTGTGTGAGTTTTCATTTTTGGTACGAATAGAAGGGATCTACAATTTTATGCCGATTCCAAACGGCTAATTGAGAAGCTCTTTTATGACAGTTATACTCTCGGATGTTTGTCAGACGTTCGCGAGAGGTGGCGCAGTGAAAAAAACCCTGAGTTGGAAATTGGGTTTTTGCGGGATTCGAACCTGAACCTTCTATGGTGAATTCTAATGGTAGGTATGAAAAAAAGTTTTGTATTGAGAAATGGAGGGTGTACCCTAGCGGCCATAATTTGAACCCTACTAGACATACAAGTTTGACAGATCAGCGAAAAAATATACGTAAAAGAAGCTAAGCGAGATTAAATATTTAAATATTGTGGCAAATAAATACATTTGTTAATTAAAAACATACAAATAAATTTCTAAATATAGTTTACAGTGTTGGAAAATAAAGAAAAAGTGTTGGATCGAGTGTCTCATTGTGGTGTACACAAGTGCAACTCATATAGAGAGAACATGGTATAACCGTGTACAAAAATCCAAATGAAGTTTAAAACTCGATTCCTTGTAAAAAAAAAGTGGTAAATTGTTCTTCGCATGGAAAAATAATTTCCTAAGTTCTTTAAAATATGTAGTTTACATTTTAAAGAAGGCAATATATTAAAGCCAATTGCAAGAGATAATAAAACATACTGCACGCGTTTGCTCGAAGTAGCATTTCCCAGCAGAAACCTTCCAAAATTATCTTATCGAGAAAGTCTGAGATAAATCTTGGCTAGTTGCGTCAGCTACACAATAATAGATACCTAATGCTGCATAATAAATAGAATATTAACAACAATTCGAAGTACTTCAAACAGTTAAAAAAGAGTATAATCCAAAAATAAACAAATTGTTTACACGAAACAAACACACATTTTTCATTCCACTTTTAAACGATTCAAACATAATTTATTGACCCGGGGTTATTTTATTTTCCCTAAACAATACTTGGATTTTAGACTGACAAGGCATTTATATCAATTAAAATAGTTTTTCATTCATAAAATAAATAAATTACTTTTGCAAAAATACATGTACCGCTTACCGATGACAGATTTCTGTATGTCTGATAGGGTTCTTTTCTTTGCCACCAGATATCGCAGGCCAACTTGTACATTTGTCAATTAGGTTCCTAAATGGAAGAGATGACTCATCATTTTATAAGCGAAGTAAGGCGCATGATTAATTGAAAACAGTCAGATAGTCTACTCGTAAGTGGGTACATAGGAAATCTAGAGATCGCAATATATTAGAATAATTGTCTTACAATATTTTTTTTATAAATTGTACTGAAGTGTTCCTTAGATCCTGTAAAATAAAGTCAATACCTTTGGACACTTTGAGTCACTTTCTCGCTCCATAATCAGGAATAGAGCAAACTTACAAGAATGGCTTTCAAGGCTATAGTTCATCCGCATACACTCATTCCGAGAGTCTGACAAGTGACAGTCCCTAACATTTTTACTACCTCGCAGATTCAATATTTGCACGATATAAACCGCCACAAAATTTGTATTTTTTAACATTCGCCCAATCATTCGTCAAAGATTCGCCGGCTATTCTTCCGTTTGTAAAAAAAAAAAAAAAAACACATCGAAAAACAAACATCGGCAAATAGTACTCGAGCTCGAAATTGTAATTTTCTGGAGCATTGCAAAATGTTTTGTCGTTCAAATGTAGGTACTCTAGGCCTATCTTCTCAAAACCCTTTAGTTTAGCATTATTTTTTTTTGTTCTTTGGGACGAATGGAAGGGACCTATAGTTTTATTCCGCAGTCTGAACGGCTAATTGAGAAACTCCTTCATGACAGTTGTACTCTCCGATGGTTGTTAGACGTTCACGAGATGTAACTCAGGGGAAAAACCTAAAGATGCAATTTGTGTTCTTCGGAAATGGAATCTCAGGCTCACAGTTATTTTTGTATTTTAACATTTCCATCGTTTTGACACAGATTTGACATCTTCAATAATATAAATGTTCCCTTACTGATGCGCCATATTTCTCATTCATGAAAGATCAGTTCAAAATTTAGCATTTGTGTAAACTAAAAGCATTCACTTTAAATCAATTTTAAATCAATAAACAACTCTTGGCCATTTATTCTTTGGATCAATTGGTGGAACTCCCAGACAAACATTTCTCCCCGAAATCTTTACAAAAAATCCAAAAAATTTAATTTCGCAACATCAGCTGTTTGATTCTACGACGAGGCCAATTTTCGCATATTCACATGGTGCGTTCAGAACACTAGCTTATTTAGGTCTGATAGCCATTTACTACTTGTTAACTTTTTTTATTTTTTTATTCATAACGTACAAGAAGTGGTGACAAATCAAGATAAGAACCATACATGATTCAGTTCACATTTCGATTGAAAGTCCCCTGAGGTACCTACCTACCTATTCTCCAAGTTAGTTTTTTTTTGGCGTTCAGAAGCAATCTAGACTTACGAATCTTAGGATATCTAGAATTTCGAATGTGCCCACATTATTTACAGAAATAACAAATAAGTAGACGCATAAGAGAATTCTATTTTAAAATTTGGGGCTAGAAATCACATAAGTGGGCAGAAGCTAATTTAACGAAGGATTCATTGTCTTAAGTCGACTAGATTAAGTTGGACTAGTTATATCCTAAAAGTTAAAAATTAGATCGGCCAAATTGGTATACCTGCTCAGTTAAGAAGTTCTTGACAAGATTCGTTGGCTTGCCCTCCTTAAACGTCAACTAAAAAAAACAGTTCACGAAGTTCTTGACTAGATGCGTTAGCTACCCCTACATAAGCGTCAACTAAAAAAAACAGTTCATAGGTCTTGCATCGAAAAAATCCTATTTAAAAAACCTCAAAACTATTGAAACCACGTTTGTTAAACTGAGAATGGGAGTTCTTACAATTTGGAATTTTAGTCGAATATATAACTCGATTCGAAAGGTTAGTTGGAAAAGTGTCTGAACTATATGAAAGTAATGAGACATATTCCATTCCCTTACCCTATGAACTGAGCGAATAAATTCCCTGCAGTATTTGACGCATATTATGTCATTATGTTCTAGGTCAATGCATTGGAATTTCAAAACTTCCTTCCATTTGGCATACTCTTTCGTTAAACTGTCACATGCCACCAAACTGTATCACTGGCCGAAGTGAAACTATCTATGTCAATGACATTGCATACCTTCCACAAGAAAAAGAAGCAACAATACCTACCTACAATTGATGGCAAATTAACTTTACCGCAACCATCTTCACCCAGCTCCAGCGCAATGACACCACCAGTAACTTCGGTTCCAACTATATCGACGCTGGGGCCGCGCGCCGGTCGCCATGATCAAGGTGTGTTCGACGACGACAAGTAGTGTATGTTATCAGTAGCCCATTTCCAAATGGAGTCATTAAAAAATTTAAGTAAAGTCATTTAACAGTTAGTGCACGGTGTTGCACATGTTGTAGTTGGCTGTTATTAGGGCCAAGCAAAATCAATGCTTTCGATGTACTGCCAGTCCTATGTATTGATGGAATGCTTGTATTGTTGCGTTATACGAGTAATTCAAAGTGAAATGCAGCTAAGCGCTGCGATTGAGTGATTACCGAAGGCCACATAGCAAACGTGTATTTATTGCCAGTGAATCAGCTACCGACCGGAGTCTGACGTCGAGGTGATCGCTTTGTATTTATTGGATGTTACGCGAAGTGAAGATCAATGCACCCAGATATAGGTGACGGAGAGGAAATGCTGACTCATTGGACGAAGAGTGCAGCGGCAATTGTTGGATGTTCTAATTCCGGAAAATAGTGTTGGAAGACTCAGTTGCGGTACCTATAAGATCAATATCTATTTCCTTGGATTTTAATACTCTGGTTTCTAGTAGAGCAATTTAAGTGGTATTTCGGTGTGGTCATCTTGGCGGAATCGATTAAAGTACGGTTCGGGTAAATTAAAGCAATTTGGGCTCTTCCTGGAAAAATCAACTAGTCGGAAAATAAGAATACAAGAATTCTTTTGGGTTGTAGGCTCAATAAAGTTACAAGGTCTAGTTGTTGTGGGGGCTTGCAGCGAATCTGTTTGTGTTTATTATACAGATTCTTCAGGTCATATAAACTTAGTATTAAATAGACCGTCAGCTCAGTCAACTTAAGAGAGTTTGCCTGCAACCTCTGTTTTCGGTGTTTCTATGTGGGAAAGTATGTGTGCCATGTAAAAGTAAACTAGCCGCGCATACACTTGCACATAGTAACCTGACAGATGACTGACAGTTCAATCTGTGGTGACATTGGATATAATTCAAATAATTGACCGTTATCTGGACGTGTAAGAAATCGGTGGATGTAGTGTGGTGAATTTCGTACCTACTGATATGCCATTAAATCAAATATAATATAAGGATTTCTATTATTTAACTTATAATCTATTATACACAGTAGGGGACGTTTAGTATTTTTTTCGTTATACTTCATCTACAAGACAAATTCGATGGACTGATTTTAAACTACAAACTGGTTGGTCATCAGAATTTCAAAAAAAATGTCTGCTATGTCCTATTAATAGGTAAATGCTATGAAGGTTGTATATTATTTTGGAAGGTAACATTTCGAAAAGTAGTGATATTACGTATTATGTTTAGTCATTGTATTCAAGGTTTTATGGCGACAACAACGTTTTACAAATTACCAAAAATCCAATTACATCATCACAAGAAATGGTTTCCGTAAAGAAAATTTCCGAAATCATGAAAATCAGACAGAACTTTTGACAAACACGATCTCACTGTGTATTTCGACTAATGTCGTTTTCCATTGGTTTCACTCGGGGATCCACTCATTCTGTAGTCCAATGGAACAAGAAAACTGCTTCTGATTGAATCCACAAGCGTATTGGTGAAATGCCAAAAAATAATCTACGGCAGCCGTCAGTTGACTTCTATAAAATACACAAACTACACTTGTGTGAGTGCTTCTTGAGTGGATTCTGACTTCAAATCCAGAAGCGAAATTCTCTCCTCAGAATCACCAGAAGAGTATTTTTTGTGCCAATGGAACGGTTTCAGAAGTGATTTTTTCGATTCCGGACTCTCCCGGACGCTTCTTTTTGCCCAATGGAAAACGACATAAAAGTAAGAATGATATCACAAAACAGACACCTAAAGTGTCATGGATGTTCTACCTATAATTATAGATATGTAAAATGGAAATAGACATTTGTCCCGCCCACCAATTGCAGAAAACATAATCTATTTCTGATTTGAAACACGTGAAATGAGATTGGTAATTATTACTGTCATTAAATTAAACCAACAATTCACCAATCAGTTACACGAAAAAAATAAAACATTAATTTCCTTATAACTCCTATCACGTAAACAAAATGGCTGACCTAAATACGTGTCACGTTTGTTTGCGTGTTATTGGCAGAACTTAAAATTCTAAAAGAAACGTCATTTCGGTCAGCTGTTGGTTGGTTTCGTTGGTTAACATTTTTTGCAATTGTTTGTGTTTGAGTGTAGTAGGTAATGAAATAGTATTTATACGAATATTTAAATCAATGCTTTCTTAGAGGTCACACAAAACCAAAGAACAAATTAACAAACTCCAGAATATTTACTTTATTTCTTAAGTTAATTCTGAGCAATCGGATCTCTTTGCAATAATTGTCTTTGTTTCCCGCTGCGGCATAGATTGATTCATTCCATTGAAGTAAACATTTCGCTAAAATTGATTTATATTTTTCATTTTTATAATTTTAAAAAATTTCGCTCACAGAACCTTTTGGTGGAGTTAACTAGAGCCAACCTACATTGTTCACGAAAAAGACACAAAAGGTACCTACTTCTCGAAACGTAGCTAATGTTGAAGAATTTAGAACTTCGATAAACAAATCACTTTGATAAAACTATGCGATAGGTGTATAAAAATTGAGACTGTCACTTATCAAATAAACAAATTATAAAATTTGTTCACATTATTAGGTCTGTTGCCTTACTTTCTGGTTAAATTTTGGCGATATGTCAAATTTCTCTCATTGCGAGAGAATTCGATCACGGAAATGAAATGTAGCCAAAAAGAAAAGGAGCGCGTTGAACCGCAAATTTGAGTCATGGCCACAATCATTCCCAAGCTAATTCGCCGCAAAAGTATCACCTACGTCGTGCTAAAAAATAAAGGGGGCGATCATACTTGTCCTTCTTCACCTCACATTTTGATTCTTACTGCCCTAAGTGACGTTAATTCAAAAGTGTAAAGTAACCTCAAATCTGACCATAAGTTCTAGAAGGAGTTTTCGAAAATTGGAGAAACTCCCGTGAGGTATCGCAAACGGTTGAAAAATTATCTGTCAAAAAACGAAATTTTCCTATTTGCCTAACTCTGTATATTTAATTTCAACCTCAAGTCCTAAGCTCTTCAAATATCACCCTTCCTTTATACCCTATTCACACACCGAAATTTATAACCCAAATAGCTCACACCGAAGTTTCAATACTAGTGTCTCACAACTGACGAAAACTAGTTGGTGTTCGGTGTGAATACATCGACATGGTTTTCGGTTCTGTGTGAATAGGGTATTACCTACAACAGACCCTCTTTCTCAACCTGAGAATATTCACAGGTCCAAGGTTCTTGCAGTTTTCTATATGTGTAGGCCCAATGCTAGCTTCATCAATTTGCATCAAAACTCCTCCGAAATTTAACGACAATCATCTTCAAACTCCTTGCAGACGCAAACAATCATCAGAACACCATCCGATATCCCGAAACCATTGCCAGCAACAAAAAAAAAAACAACAACTCACATATTACCAATTCCACTCTGGCGAATTAGTTGAACAAGTCATTATCCAATGAAAGCCTCGAGCCACCCGCAATCAACGGTTCTCACTGTCAGTGGCATATATACATTATACATTCGTACCTACACAGAAAACCGCTTAGCACAACAAAATTAATTCCAGCAATTTTCCACCTGATACGCCCTCCTAACCATATAAACAAAAACACTACACGCACACACTCAGCAAGCAAGCGGGTAAATTCCCTTCCGCGGTTCACCACACTTTTCCACAATCGTCATCATTTTCGTGAAACTCTCATCCGTGCCCCATACGAAGGAAGGAAATTCTGCCAGATTCTGCTGCCTAAGCGTCAAATCAATTAGCAAATCCCATGAACATCAAAGACCGCACACAGATGTGAACGGTGTACGGTGTACCGCACAGGCCAGACAGCAAAGTCACAGCGTGTGCAAAATTTACGAACGCCACCAAAAACCTGCTAACAACAACAACAGTTAGCCACAACAAATGTGGAATTTTCTCCATTTGAACGGTGCCTAACGTCTCAGCCAAAACAATTTCGAATTCCCAACCCAAGTCCCAACCTTAGCTCAGCTCATCTTGATTCTTGACTTTGTGCGCTCAGTCGCTGTAACTAATCCACCTGCAGTCGATGTCTCCACTGTCAAATCAGTTGAACTATCAAAAAACAAAAAACCACACACTCCAACCGGTCTTCCCCACCCCCACCCCCGTATCCTCAGCGTTCGGTTTGGTACACACCATCGCGCATCAGCTGGGCCCAAACTACTGTAGTGGTCAGCACAGTTGATGTCCGGTCGCGCGTATAGTCTTCCGTAGACTCTCCAAAGCCTCACACGTTTGTCACACAAACGCGGCCGCGAACTCCGTCTCCGTGCGACTCAAAAAGTCAAGATTTCGTGTGGTCCACCGTCGTCGTGGGGCATTCGCAACTTTCTTCCGGATATCTCACCGTTGTGTTGTGTTGTTAGATAAATTCCCATGCATTCGCAGTGCAGTTGTAGAGCATTTGTACATGGGTTTGAAAATAAAAGAAAAATAGTTTCGGTTGCCAAAAGAGAGCGAGTTCACGTAATTTGTTATCGTATTGTTTGTTAATAATTTGTGAGTGAATGTGCATATGGTTGTGTTAAAAAAGGGTGGCGAGAAAATACACACATTTGGAGTTTGAATGCCGAACGGAGTCCTACCTTGCACAGGTTAGTTCACGATTTACTGTCAAAATAGTCATGTAAACAAATGGGTTATATGTGTCACTGTGCCGATGACATACTGCGATAGTGATATAGGCAACCGCAACGCATTACACGAATGGGGGGCGGTAGCCTATCTACCAGCAGTACAATCAATTGGTCTTTAATTCAATTTACGGTTTGATGACTGCGCACCGATGTTGATGTTTCGCCTATTGATGACAAAAGTGTATTTTTATGCGTTGAAAGTATTTTTAGACCTTTGGCTGGAAAAGGAGGATAACGATACCACTGAGTGTGCAAATGTCTCTTTGTAATCACTTGTCTTGTCTGGCTTGTAGCTTCTTCTGTAAGCGGTGCGGCGCTTGAGGTTTATTGCTCTTTCTCTGTTAATGGCAACTGGTTTGGTCTGGCTCTGGATTGTTATCGTGACAGTGCTGTTAAACAACGGTGTGATGTCATAAATTATTGCAATATTAAGTGTTTAAATATGAAACGTCCAGTGCGAGCTGAATATGGTAGAGTTGCTAGTTGTTAAATTGTTGTTGCCAACCTCTTTTGTATAATTGCACTGTCCATTGTCAGCAGCAGTTATCTTGTTCTTTGAAATTTCATCGCCACACAAAAGTGTAATATCGACCTAAAAAAGTATAGAGGTTACACGAGAGATGTAGATTTAATTTTTAATCAAACTACTGTGAAAATGTGACTGTCGAAATCAGGCTAGAGTTGGTTCATGGCACCGATTGCCATTTGCAATTGAACAAAGGAAATAGTTTGAGGACCAGATGTCAGTTGAATGCAGTGAGTGGAGCAGTTAGTTGTATAGCTTGTATTTCCAATTTCCAATTAAAATCATTGAGACAAAATGATTTGCCAAAAAAATGGATCTTTTTCGAAAGTGTACGAAATTTCTTCGAGTACCTACTACAGAGTGGCACATTAGGCACATTTTGATCTGGATAATTTATTAGTTAATAGATTTTCAAGCAAGTCAAGGGAGAAATGGGAAAAGCCTTCAAAAAATAGCATTTTTTTTCTTTCGTTTTTTTTTTTCTCGGAAAGTGTAAAAAATGTCAGAAAACTCATTTGTCGCAGTTTTTTCAGTCATTATTTTCGTTGTGTTGTCTTTTGATGGATTTTAACCTTTTGTTTTAATTTTAAGAGTGGCAGTGAATTGGTATATCCACTTACATCAAGATAACCATAAAGATGGAACGTTTTGCTTATGAAATTATTTCCGGTAAGCAGGGACTTTTAATAGGTACATGTGGTTGAGCAAAAACAATTAGTTTAAAAAATATTATCATAAGAATATGTTTAACCTACATAATGCTACATTAAAAATTGCGATGCAAACAATACACAGTACAAAAAGTGAAAAAAATGTATTCAACTTTTTTTTTTAATAATTCCATAATCATTCGTAAGGAGTTTTCCTAAACTGGCACATATTTTTAAAATTATAGAAATTGGTGGTGCACAGGATCAACAAAAAAAAAATTAAGAATTAAAGTTCTCAAGAAGCACAAGCAATTAATTTAACAAAAAAAAAATCCAACTTTTCTCCAGTTTATGAAATTATTTCGGAATAGTTCTATTATTAGCATGATTCAGTGTTGCCAGTTTGGGGGTTTTCCTCCAAATTTAGGGGGTTTTTAGGTCGACGTGGCGAAATCTGGGGGGAGGAATTGTTTAGGGGGAAATCTGTTTTTTTTTTTTTAATTCTACATATTATACTTACTTGTTTTTCGTTGTAGTATCGCTTTTGGTAACCTTGGATTGTGAATGCTATTTTAAAATGCAACTAAACAATCAATCGATTGCAAGATGTTCTCAAAATGCAACATTGGGGGTCTTCGAGAATAATAATAAAACGCTTTCTTTGATGGTTCATTATCTCTTTTAAAATTAAACGGACAACATGTCCATTAGTTATTCTTATTAACTATTATTTGACAAAACAAAACTTACTTCGTGTTCCTTCTTCAACGGACGTCTGGGGAGTGAGGACTTGGATCTGTTTCTTTTTATTTTTGACAGTGACATATTCAAAGGTCGTGTTCAGAAAGTCATCACTCCAGTGACGTTAACAATTCGAATCAATAAAAATTTTAACAAACATGCTTTGACATTGCGATGTATTTATTTTGCGCACACTTTTGCATTCGGAAAAGCAAACTTAATGCGATTTTAACGCCACAATGACATTATTTAACGTGGCGGTACGATTATTTGAACGGAACGTTCCAACCGCAGCGTTAGAGGACGTCAAACAGAATTGTAGCTGTCATATTTTTTTTGTAAAATGTCAATTAGCTCGGAAGAAGTGTTAATATTTCAAATTGCAGCCCTACGGTATTTGCGAAAAATAAAAAGGATTATAAATAAATTGCGCAAATGATTCGAGAAAATCCTGTACTTTGCGTTACCTCTATAGAAATTTAAATACCTAGTAAAAATACAAAAAAAAAAAAATTGAATGCCTTCCGTCCTCGTTCAATTCTTTTGAAACTGCTTCCCATATTTCTCCCTTTATAAGAATATTTTCGTACATTTCATCACCTATATCGTATAGACTAGACATATATAATTGGTACACATTATTCCAATGCAGAGGTGAACTTGACGCGGAGAAACGTACTCTTTGAGACAGGCGATATTATTGCAGTATTTATTACATCACAACTGTCAAACGTAGCAATAAATTGGGTTCTGTTTGACAGTGCCTTTACATGTTCGTGTTTCAATTTCAAAATTTCTTCTTGTAAGTCGTACAATAACACGTTAAAAATAAAGACAAAAAGTTGCGGGTTTTTTCGAAAAAAGTAGTCAAATCTCGAAGGAAATATTTTGACCGTCTGGCAATGCTTATATGGGGTCTAATTTTCATTCGGCTTCCTTGTGCTTTTTCCGCATATGTCTGGTATAATTTTCGAAATTTCTGGAATGTTTTCCAAACAAAACTCGGCTTATTTTACCAAATATTTTCTACCTTTTTTCCATTTAGCATTAAATAAATAATTTCTGGTGAACCCATTTTATTTTATTCAATTCTTATGAACTGTTCAGCATCTAGTGTCAAACGTGCACTTGTCCGACAACAACGCAAAAAGATCGAGTAGCTTTATTCAATAGCTTGGAGAGTTCCTTATTTGCTATGTCTAAAGTCAGGAAGGTTTCTAACAATCTCTTGGATAAAAATATAAATACCTAGTTGGCGGAAGAGGTCCATGAAGAACCCTAGGTGTCTCCTTTCTCGAAACTTTTTGTGTGAGATTTTGTTTTTATATTTCGGACAAATGGAAGTTCCCTACAATTCTATACGCGTTTACGAGTTTAAAAAGTTCGAGGTTAATCTTATAGCCCCAGCTATGAAAGCCTTTCCTGTTGAAATTTCTAGATGTGGACGTTACCAAAGTTTTTCCGTGCAGCTCTTTCGATTTATACGAATAAAGAAATCGTTAAGGGCTTTCTACTTGTAGTAACATTTTCAGACTTTGAAAGTTCGCTTAAACCTTGACTTCCAAAAACCCCAAAGAAAAATCCAAAGTCGCTAGATCGCAACATAACGACTGCCCAATTCTGATCACCAAAACGGAGAAGTACAACGCCAATTGACTCGAATTATTTCTCTGTATGGAATACGTTGCATCAAAATTGGCACTTGCTAATTTTATAAATAATGTTTTCGTAAATTTTGCCAATTAGACTTATCGACATCGTTTAAGTGTTACAAATTGCTATAGCTGACCAAGTCATCATTATTTCTAAAGTCTTTCTGAGCAATTAAAACGTGTTGTTCCAACGCTTGACTTTCACTCTGTTTTTGTTTTTTCGTTCGTTGGACTTTTGTGCAAAACTCAAATTTAAATTTTCGGACACCTTTTATAAAAATTTGGCAACTTGACATCAGGCTTTCAAATTCAAAAAAGTTTCGTGCCACCCAGTGGTGCACTTTATTCTGTCAGAAGGTGTTCTTATGAGAATTGATGTTGAATAAATGCATAACGCTTTGCTAATACCCTAGAATCAAATATCTACTTATTTATACTTAAGCCGACCTTTATAGTTTTTTGTACAGCCTAGCCTCTGAACATGCCAAGTACACTAAAACTTGTAATCTCGTTATAATTGCGAATCATACAAATGTAGTTGCCAATTTTTAAAAGCTGGCTGTGTTGTGTTTATGTTGTATTGTCTTCAAGTTAGAAGTTAGACTCGTTAAACGCTTCCGCTGCTGTAATCACTATTAACTTTGTGTTTTATTATGATTATGTCATTCCAGTCACGAATGTGTTAGCTGTAAACTTGTTGGATATCTGTAGATGGTTATGTATAATACACTCGTGACACCTGTCTAATTATTTACCAATTAGAATTTGGTATGAAAAAGCCATTTTATTTGTAAGTTGTGAACCGAGGTTGGAGTAGCTTTTTTTAACTGAAAGCGGATAAGACATTAGCTCGTAGCATTTTTGACAAAGACTATCCAAACTAGACGGTCAACTTCCTTGCAATTTTTGAACGACAGCTACAGCTATCTCTCTCGCGTTTTTTTTTTTTCTTGGTGTCTGTGAATATACGTGGTTTTAATGGCCACCGGGTGGCAGTCTTTCAACAAACAATTTGTAAATGAATTTATAACAATAAATGTTAAGTATGATTTGTAAGATATCTTTACTTGTTCTATCCATCTTGGGGGCCTATAAATGTTCATTCCATGTTTTTTTTTAATTGTCTTTATATGAATAATATTTTTGACAACAGAATTCATCCAGCTACATTGAGGGTTGTTCCATAAATTTGCTAATATCATGCAAGTTAAACCAAAGTTTCCGCTATATATATATTTGAGAGATGTTCGAATCAGACCACCATTGACGGGTCTCTTTTCGTCTAAGACATAAGTGAAATTTAGAAAACATTTCCGAACATTGAATAAATTTCTATTAGGCTTGATGGGTGTTTTCCAAATTTATTTATTTAGCACCATATTTGTAAGAAATCGAAACATGTTCGAAAATTCTGTAGTTTAATAACACTGAACAGTGTTTGATATTACTTAGGTAAAAATGCAAGTGTTATTTATTATTTAAAAACAAAGACGTATTAATATCGAAAAGCAAGCTCGTAAAAATACAAAAAGAATATAATGTGGTATTTAATTAGCTGTTAATTGTTGGCATTCCCATGTTCTGTTTTGTTTTCTATATTATTATCTACTCTTTTACAAATTTTATATCAACAAATTTGTATAATCAGCTCCATATTTCAGAATCTGTATAGGGATCAGTTCAGTGATACCAGATTTTTTTGCCTAAATTCCCCATTTTTGAGTAATTTTTTGAAAAATTTCCAAATTCCATATCCGTTTTTTCCCCAATTCAATTTATTGAAGTAAAGGCACATTTTTAATACAATAAAAATTTGTTTTCTTTTATTAAGCCATTTTTTTTAAAGAAGTTAATGTAAAAAAAAAATTACATTCAAAGTCTTTCAGTTTAAATACTAATGCAAAATAAGTTAAATTAAAAGCAAAAAATGCAGGTAGGTTGTATAGATTTAAAAGGCCAATATTTCAGGTACTTCAGTTATAAATTATATTAATTCAAGTTATTAAAAATATCGATACACTAATCGTCATTGGACTGGTAAATATTTTTGTTGTGCAAAACCAAACATTTTTTTTATCGATGTAAAGATCAACGCAACTTTTTGGACATTTTTGCAGCATACATACATTTCATCTGTAAAATTCCGCAAAGTGTTTCAGTTTCGAGCCAAGTCGCTTAGATTCTATAAACGCGGTAATGTTTTTATTTTCGGGAGATATTTAAAAGTTAACTACACTATTTTTATTTTTATACTATGCAAAATTAATAAACATAAGCACTTTTCCCCACTTTCTCCATTGAGTGAAAAATTCCCCAAAATGGGAAAAAATCCCCACATCTAGCATCGCTGTCAGCTTCATATTTTTATATAGGGAGACAACTGATTTCAGACATCACTATCTAATTGACTAGAGTGCTTTACGTTTATATTTATAAAATTCGAAAATCCTCAGTTATATTTCACGATATTGAACTGACGAGCAACACTAGATTTTTGGTTGTAAGTGCAGGCCTATTAAAAGATTTTCATTCCTGTCCTCAGCGTCTGCTCTTCACATAGCTACAGAGACACATTAAGGGTCTTTTGATCATTTTAGATTTATTCCCCTACAATAATTATGAAAGCCATCGCAGAAGAGAAAGCCTTAAAGCGACCTGATGATTATCTGATTTATGTTGTTACCTTCCTAAGGCGACAGACTGTTTAATCCGATTGTTGCCACCTTGAACTCAGTTCCCTATCGCGAACGCCTGACAAACATCGAAGAGCATTACTGTCCTGACTAGGCCTCCCAGCAATTAGATTTTGTAACAAAATTGTAGGTACCTTAAAGCAAAGAAAAACTGGCCTAAGGTCGTAACTAGTGTTTTTTCCTTCTTCTTTTGTGGATACAGCTGCAAAAAAAACATTATTCTTTGTATGTATTGCACTATGGTGTCAATGTTCATTGGAGACGGTACGATAAATATAACGGATAAAATGACAAGGAAATTCAACCACCCTATTGGGTCTCTCTTTTTAAAGCTCCTCTGATTTTTTTCCAGGGTATCTGTTTAAGGACTATCTAGTTCCGTATGTGATTATCCAGCCATTCCAAGTCCAATCACCTTGCTCTTCGCTGGCAAGTGCTGAGCTATGGCAGTAAATATGTCTCGGTTAGTCAAAGTTTTAATGACGTAAACTCTGCAAAATACATCACTTAGAAGTCCGATTTCTTCTTGAGGAACGTGCCATTTTCGGCAAGTACCATTCGTTCCATTCTTCAAATTCCTGCTTCAGCAGGTAAAAGCAGAACGCCGAAAAAAATCAAAATTTTAAATACATAAACACCAAAACATCAACGAGTTAACAGCATTTCAACCGAAATGATTGCATACCCACCGGCTGATTCGGAGCACTTCACTCAAGATGACTCTGTTCAACCTACTTCACTATAAACCAAATCTTGTTTCAACCTATTATTTTTGTCGACTCCTCTGCATGCTATTTCAAGCAATGTTAGCTGCAGATCATTCAGAGTCGCTTTTTACTCTGAGGTTTTCGTTCCTAGACTTAGATGGCAGTCGGTTTGAGAAGCCCCTGCTTCCGTTCTTACTTTCATTGTCATTAGTGACATCTCCATAACTTGTTACAGAAAAGTTCCATCCCCATTTAGAGTTCGGTCACAGATAAGTAATATACAGATGTCTCACGCCAGTAAAAAAATGCTGTACTTTTTGCGTTCGTCCAACAAAGATCGTCCAACAAATCGATGGTGAAAACCAAAACCCACCACACGTCATTCGAAAAGTGGTTGATTTTTTGTTTCAATGAATGCTACTTTTAGTTGAATTATGACCGCACGCAGGAAGGCATGTGTGCAGCGTGATGCTTTATGGGGCAGGTAGATTTAATTCCACACTGAACAGTGGGTTAAAGGGTAAGGAAAGAAAGGATACAAGGAAAGCGGAAGGACAAATGTCGTCTTTCGTTGTTCGTTCTTTGGTATTGTCAATCCCTTATGGTTATGATTGTGCGCCGGCGGGGGGGTGTGCAGTGAGGAGATATTCGGTGATGTAATGCATGATGGTTTTTGTTGGGAAGAGCAGCCGATTTGGTTTTGGATTCGTTTTGCTTAAAAGGTACCTCTTTGCGATACCTATAAACATTTCAATTTGGGGATATAATTTGAATGTTTTTGGTTGGGTAGGTCTAGGTATGCATTATTGTGGGTATTCGCATTATTTTTAGGGTTTTCATTAATAGGTTAATTAATAGGTACCTACCTACCTGTACTCTATTATAGGTATCAACAATATTATCTATATTGGAAAAAATTATATATCACTTATGTCGTTTTCGATTTGGTTTTTCAGATTTTGATCTGAGATTTCAGATTTCTGCCGGCAAATCGAACATGAAACTGAATTTTATTGGTTTTTGTGTGTATTGGGTTGGCAGCAAAACAAATTATCTTATTATCTTATTTTTCAAAGACATGACTGTTGAGCTGTTTGGTCTCTTCCCTGATAACAAAAAAAGAAATTAACTTTTTCTGTAGTTACTGTTGTATGTAGGTAATACGTGGGATTGGATGGATCAGTGCTCAGTAGGTAAGGTACGTACCTATCTACGATTGCACCTACATGTTAATACCCACACACTACGTAAATACACTGCTCTTAGCCTACTTTTGTTAAGGTTAACCATAACTGTCAAGTATCATTAAGCTCTAATTGTGAGCAGCTCACATTAGAGCTACATTAAAACTTGATTCTTTACAATTATTAGCTTTCTGACGCCATATCCTTAACTAAAGTAGTTTCCAGGGGTCACGAACGTGGACGTGGCAGAATAAAGACCCCCACCCCTACCCCTTAACAACTATACTAATTTAATTATTATGAATTAACTTACGTTGTAAGTGTATCTATCACAAAAATAAAAAAATCAAACAATGGTATTATTCAAAAAATAAGCGTAAATAAAATAAGAAGACATTATTTCTAAACATAAATTACTAAGAGTAAGCATATTTATAAAGATATCACAAAAAGGTTAAAACGAAACTCAGTTAAGATGGTGAATTCCCAATATTAATTTAATAAGCAAAAAACAAAAATTAAGCACAACTTCAAGTAGGTATCTAGCGAATTAAAAAATAAAATTAGTTCAAAAATGTTCATATCACAAAAAAAGAAACATAGGTACAAGAAATTAAATCTTTACAATGACTACGATATATAATGCATATCACCATAATTACTTATTCATTCATAAGATTCTTAAGTTTTTGTGGTTTATGCTTCGCATTTCTAGTCTTTTTAGGTTTTTTGTCCATAAACCACTTGCAATGTTTCCATAATAAAACTTTCAAAAGAAAATGGACGGTATCAATTTTATGCTGATAGCAATCACTTGATGTTTCAAACCAATCCGGATAATGTAGGTCAGTTACTTCAATACATTGCTTAACAAGATTTTCTTTGAGATTGGAAGCGAATGGAAACTTCTCAAAGACATTGGAGAATATATTTATATGTAGGCGGCATATTTCAAAATATTTATCAGTTGGCCATATAAGTATTGTTCTGTCATTATAGCTTTCATATTCTTTTAGTTTTATGAGAATCTCTGACAAATCGAAGTTCTGATTATCCTTAGACATTTCTTCAATACAATTTTGGCAAAAACTATTATTTTTTTTTATAGTTTTAAAAAAACAGTAGCCTGCAAAATACCTGGTTGCTATGTCATTGACTTCTAGCATTTTAGTACAAATTATGTCATCAGGTGTCGTACATTCCGCGTTGTCTTCAAAATGCTCGCCAAAGTCAAATGTGTCCTCACTCTGTGCATCTTCTTGAGCAATGACTATAATGTTTTCATTTTCATTTTCCAAAACTGCTGTCCAATCTAATTCAAGATATTCAGAATCATCTTCTTCGCAGTTCGAAAATTTAGATTTAAATAAAAATTTTAAAGCCATAACTTTTGCTAGCAAGGAACCAAATTCAGAAGCACTAGGGTTACTTTTATTTATATTTCGAGCTCTTATTTTCCCAAAAAGATTTTCGAGTGGATCTTGATTAAATTTGTTTACATATATATAATGCAATGAGACGTGATCAGCAAATAATTCCTTCCTTATACTAAGTATGCTTTTAATAGTCATTATTAAACCTTTGAAACAGAATGGTTGTTTTTTTGAATTTACTAGTTCCAATTCTTTGATGTAAATTTGCATTCCTTCTAAAAAATTTATGTTGCTATCATTTCTGTACAAAGCTGGTTTTCCATTCAAAAGATCAAACATTTTGTTAATTTTTTTTATGAATTCTGCAGTCGGTTTCGCAAAACCAATTATGCTTTGAGGAAATTTATTTAGTTTTATCAGCGCTTCAATACCACAAGCAACAGATCTGCTCAAAACTTGTGCTGCCAATTTAACGCTCATTTTTTGAAAGTTGGTCGGATCAATGTGTGCAGATGTTAATTGAGGACATATTTTTGTGGAATTGTTCTTTTCTGTGTTATATATGAACTCAATTATTTTCCAGCTTATAAATCCATCCGAGGTTTTTATATCGAATTTTAAAAGGTTGTTTCGAATACTTTTAATTAAATGTGGTACGTCGTACATTCCATAAATTGTTTTCCTTTTATATGTAAAGAAGAAGTTGTCCTCATTCAAACTTAACTTGTTAAATAAGCTTCTATTTGTAGGACCTTGGTCGCAGCAAATTGCTTTTACATTTAGTCCTAAATCATGACATATGTTAATACAAGTTTGCAGTTCAATTTCAAGCTTTTCTGTTGGTATGTTGCTTGGACAAATAACATGGTAAAGAACTTGCTTATACCCTCCACATATACTACGAAACATAAAAACGCAAACAGATTTAGCACAAACATTAAACCTTTGATCTCTCCCGTAATCAACAAATCCTTCAATCAAATCCTTATATTTGTTATAAGTTAAATTTGCCTGTATACTCATTTCATCAAATATTATTATGACTTCTTTGTCTTTTGGTGTAAATGTTGAGATACTTTTTCGTATTTCCTCTAAAACAGTTTTATTCATGCCAGGCGATAAACTTTTAAGTTTTATCCACCTGTGTAGAGAAGAAGGGTGTGGCAAGTGCAATTTGAGTTGATCCCGTAGAAAATTGTATCCAGATGTTGAACGAAAAAATATACACTGCGACATCCATTTTTCCTCTTCGGTAAATTGCCGATTATTTTGCGAAAGGATGAGTTTTGCCAATGTTTTAGTATTATTATTAACATTTCTTAACATGTCTATTCTTACTTCTATTGATTGTTTTTCTAACTTTTGCAACATTTTGTTATTTTGTTTCAATCGACGTACTTGAATTAGCAAATTTTGTTTTATTTTATAATTTTTTCGAGCCCGCAATTTCAACACATTATTAATTTTAACAAGTTTATTAATTCTCTTAATGTAAAAATACTGTTTTTTTGTATTGGATATACAATTCGTGCAAATAAAATCTGTGCAGTTATTTTCACTATAATCCATAGTCGCTGAAACATTATTCAGTTCCTCAATGCTTATGTCCGTCTTCTTGGTTCTTTCTAAGCGGTTATGTTTTGAGTAAGAGATTGTTGCTTTATTAGTGTCAAATAAAAGATCACTATTTGAATCACCATCGATTTCATCTGTCATAAATATGTCGCGTTTTTGCAAAAAAAGAGTAGGAATCGCATTTCCTTTTAATTTTTTCTTTCCGAAATACTTTTCTTCAAAATGTTGACTACAGATAAGGGGACGTTTATGATTTTCTATATTTTCGCGCGACTCTCCTACCAGTTCCAACCAATCACTATACCTTTGAGTACCTTTATTTGGAAATTTGAATAATTTTGTATGTGGAGGTTTCGCTGCAGTTGCATTACAGGTAGTAATAACGCACTTCACTCTCCACGACATTTTTCTAGAAATAAAAATAGTCTCCGTCTTACCACTGCACCTATTTTGGCATTTACATGACTGTAATCACACGAAAAAAGGGTAAAAAAATAATTTGCTCACCCTTAAAAATCAATCAAAACGCGCTGATTATCTATATCATGAATCCCACCTTTTAACAAATAAAGCTAGATATTAAGTATTTTTTTGACTAATCACAATGACAACTTTCGCAGTACCGTCCTTTAAGACAAATTGTGGTCGTTTGAGATAATTGTATGGGGTGTGCAACAAAGGATAATAATCATGAATAAAAAAATAACTGTTCGCCTCCAAAATCCATGTTCCTTTTGGTCAAGCAAAACAAATGCAAAAAACGATCGGCGCCTCTTCCCAACAAAAACCATCATGCATTACATAACCGAAGACTTACTCTTTCACACACCCCGGCGTACAATCATAATAGGTAAGTCATAAGGCATTGACAATACCAAAAAAAGAGGATATAGATTGTGGACAGATTTTTCTTTCCGATTTCCTTATTACCTTGTATCCCTATCCTTACCCCCCTTTAGCCCTCAGCACTTATCAGTGTGGAAGGAAATCTACCTGAAGCATACCGCAGCACGCTCCACACATGCCTTCCGCCCCGGCGTGCGGTCATTATTCAACTAAAAAAAAGTAGCAAATAGCAATCATTCAAACAAAAATTAACCCCTTCCTTTTCGAATGAGGTGTGGTGGGTTTTGGTTTTCACCATCGATTTGTTGGACGATCTTTGTTGGACGAACGCAAAAAGTACAGCATTTTTTTACATTGGCGTGAGACATCTGTATATTACTTATCTGTGGGTAAGTCATAAGGCATTGACAATACCAAAAAAAGAGGATATAGATTGTGGACAGATTTTTCTTTCCGATTTCCTTATTACCTTGTATCCCTATCCTTACCCCCCTTTAGCCCTCAGCACTTATCAGTGTGGAAGGAAATCTACCTGAAGCATACCGCAGCACGCTCCACACATGCCTTCCGCCCCGGCGTGCGGTCATTATTCAACTAAAAAAAAGTAGCAAATAGCAATCATTCAAACAAAAATTAACCCCTTCCTTTTCGAATGAGGTGTGGTGGGTTTTGGTTTTCACCATCGATTTGTTGGACGATCTTTGTTGGACGAACGCAAAAAGTACAGCATTTTTTTACATTGGCGTGAGACATCTGTATATTACTTATCTGTGGTTCGGTGGTACCTAAGAAGCAAAAACTCAAATAGGCTGTTTTTTATGAAGTTCGTACTCTGCGTCCGTGGCATGTACAATCGCGACTTAAGCTGCAGCCGCCGCCAGATTTCCAAAATGCCTTTAAAGAACATGCTAATGTCATGCCCCTTATCTCTTTTGTGCCTTTCTCACCATTTATCTGCCTACAAAGTACCACACATGCGTTAATGAGCGTTCATTCTTATGATGGCATCATGACGTATGAAAAAAAATGGCTGCCTTAAGATTATGGAAAATATTTTTGGAAATATAGTCGGGGTATGAAACTAAAAGTGTTGTACCTATGCCTTTCACAATTATTTAAATTAATAAAAATAGTAAACACCAGTATCTAGGTATGTAGGAATGGATAGTCTTCAACTTCAAACTAACAGGAAGATAATATCCATTTCCATTTCTTTATCACATCATTTGCATATGAATTGGAATTCTTTAGAACCATAGATACCTCTACCCGACTCGTCTTCATTAACATTCCCTGCTCCCATTCACTGCAACGGTTCAGACTGACAGGCAGCATTGAACGTTTTATGTTGATTTAAAAATCGAACCCCTCGTCGAGTTTGAGAAGCCAATGACGATTTCAGAAAATAAAGGGAATTTGCATATTTTATCTGCTAATTACGCGGTGTCACTAATTAGTCTTGACCTAAAAATTAAACAAAAGTGCTCGTAGTAACTTTGCAACAACTGCTGTACGGTTTTAAGAGCCCAACACTGCCACCGAATCACACCGCCTTCCCCTTCTCTTAATTAATGTTAATCCAATTTGATTTGATTTGATATAGAAAATCCGCTGATTGCTGAAAATTAGAACCATTCAAGGTCGTGTTATTGTTAATTTCCATGGGACAGCAAAAAATTTGGCAATTCGAGTTAAAAAAAAAGTTAGTTGGCTTGAAACTAATAACGCGTATGTGTTGTGTGCTTTCTTTTACTTGTGCCAGTAATAAAAAACAAGGAGATTGTTCACCTGTGCGAAATTCAGACGAAACCCCAGCTTTGATCGATATACGTGAGTATTTTGTTGAATCGCAATCTGTAACTGTATCTGAATGTCACATCTTATTCGTGAATGTATCCAGTACGATTAAATGGCACGTTTGGAAAAATACCTTCAGACGTGTACGCCTGTACGGGTTAACTAATGTATAACTCAGTTCGGAAAAAATGCAGATGCGAAATCAAATAAACAATGATTTGGTAATTTGCAGTTAATATGTATATCCTGCTCTGCATTATACGTGCGCAATTGATTTTTCATTCAATTTCATAACCAGCTGATCAATTATAAGTGGTTGTTGTGAAAATGAACGCAATTTGACTAAATAATAGCAAAAAGTCGCAATCCTAAAGTAGAGTGCAAGGTGACATCGTATTATAACCCCACAAGATGTTTCGAAAGCTTGTATTTTTTGAAATTTGCCTTGAGAAGTTTCGACATGTGAAACTATTGCCGATGATCATATAACATATGAGTATTTTGCTTCCATTATTCACAACCACAACGCCAATCATAGTTTTGAAAATGCATTATTACTTACCTACTGTTACGTACAAAACCATCATTCAAGTTTCCAACAAGCTGTATTATAACTCTGCGGGTTATGTGGTCCTCGAAAGACGCAATGAAAGGTAAGAGAAAACCCCTTAAAACGACTCCAAAAAATTTGGAAAAACGTTCCAAAAAAGAGCATAATCTTTAGAAAAACATGCCATCCAAAAAACCAACAAGAAAATATCTCATAAACTTACTTCGATAGCCGGTAATGAAGCCAATATGGAAAACTATGTTTGGCTTCTCACATTTGTGCAGTTAGTACACAAACTTGCGTACTAATAGGAAGTTTTTTAAATGTGACCGATTGTAGTACGCAAATACATGCTCCCTTCAAAACGAATAAAGGCATAACTGGTGCCCCTTTCTAGCAGATGCATGCCCTGTGTTCACATCCAGGAGATAAAGGAAGCATATCCTTTAGGTATGCAAGCATTTAGTACCACAGAGATATGTGTCTAAATTCACTGCATACGTAGTTATTTCACCTAGCCATAAAATTCTATTTGTTGCAAAGTCGTTGGAGACGTTCGGATAGCTAGTTGAGTAAGTCTAGTCCTGTGAATAAAACTTTCACCTTTTGTTCATGACTCTAGTCAATAAAGTCCTGCTGCCTATTAGTGGACATTTTGAATTGTCAATATACAACAGACTTTTACCCAAACAAATAACTTCTCGGTAAAGTTAAAAGTGCACAAAAATACAACATCTCTTAACCATTTGGAGTAAGCCATGCTTCATGACTTTTCGACCTTTTGACCTTTTGATCTTTTGACCTTTCGACCTTTGGAAATTTTGACCTTTGGACCTTTCGACCTTTCGACCTTTCGACTTTTTGACTTTTCGACCTTTTGACCTTTTGATCGTATGACCTTTCGACCTTTCGTCCTTTTGACCTTTGGACCTTTGACTTTTTGACCTTTTGATCTTTTGATCTTTTGACCTTTCGACCTTTTGACCTTTTGATCTTTTGACCTTTCGACCTTTCGCCCTTTCTACCTTTGGACCTATTCACCGTTCGACCTTTTGACCTTTTGATACGGCAGTAGCCATTTAATTCCAATAACAATGCGAGTTTTTATAAATTGAAGCTCCCAGTAACAGACAATTGTCGCAAGTTCTGTTTAGAGAGTTGTAAGCGCCTGCTGTACTATTCTTTTGCTCTTACACTTTTTGATAACAAGGACAAGCGTAGGAGCTTCTGTTTTTCGATCTGTTGGGCAATGCTATTTTTTTTGTAATAAACTAGATCACTGAACATATATTTAGTAACCATCTTTGAGCAACAAACAAATTCAAAGACAGAGCAGCAATGATTCCATAACAATGATTCAATCAACCTTTTGACTAATTTGCATACAAAAGCTCTGCAGATTTTGACCTTGCCTTAGACCTAATATCGAGTTGAACAATATAAATTTAAATTAATACCTATTGCACTCGAGACTAGCTACTAGCCAAGCGCAACGCCTTGCATCAGCTGCAGTTCCATTTCGATGTTGTAACCCAACAAATTTCCGTTTAAGAAAACCAAAATAAATTAGGCAAGCACCCGAATAAATTTGAATAAATATCAGACTACGTTCGATTAATTAAACAGCGTCCGTTCATACAAATATGAAGCAGGCCCCAGCGGCTAGCATGACATAATACCCCCGATGCTCGGGACTTCCTTATACAAGGTGTCTTGTTATTTAGTGCTGCATCTTACATGTCATAATGGATGTAGACAGTTATCGCTGATTTGGATTTTCTTTGAAAATCCATTTCTGACATTTTTTACATTCACATCCAAATTAGCATACGATAGTATCATAAAGTCCGCTGGGGATACAGAGCACGTGTGAACTTGATTTACGAATCAGATCTGTCTGTGGGACATTAGTTGCAAAGGAAATTCACACAAATTAGTCTCGGAGAAACCCGGCCTCCCATTAAATCGGAATCACTTTGGGCGCTTTATGTGCTACCTATACAGGTACCGCCCATAAGAAGAATACAACAAAAACACGCACAACAACCACAGAGGAAACGATGATTAAGCCTGAGGTACCCTTGCGTCTGTCGGTGTCGTTGACTTCTATGGTCGTCTTGTACGAGTATCTCTTCATCATTTTAACCAAACATAATCAGCGAAATTTTTATTCAGATTTCATCTATAGAATTCTTATGCAAATCGGAAGAGGTATTTGGTACCTTTGTACAAAAATCGAAATCCATTTCATTGAGCTGAATTAAACACTTGAACAGTCTTAAAACTATGAAGCCTGATCGTGTTTTGTTTAAGAATTCATTTTACGCTCTTTCGGTGTGCCAAAGTAATCGGTTTGGAAAGTGAAATCAATATTTTGCCACCTGATACCTGCAAATTAAATCTGCAAAGACTAGTATTTTAGATGAACATAAATTAGTCGACTTTACTATGACGGTTATGATGGCATGTATAATTGGTTATACTTTCAAAAACTATTAAATTTTAGTGGCTTCGAGGCATGGAAATGCGAAATAGGAGAGTTAAGAAAAGGGTTGTGTTTCGGTGTTATATAAATTTCAATTGCGTTTGGCAAATTTGACAGGTGATTGTAGTTGCGGAGTCAAGTGTTTGAGGGGAGCTCCCTTTATAGCAAGTAGTTGGGGACGGATTAGATATCAAGGCCATTAAAACCCAAGATGACAAGACGAACTAAGCTAGCCTCGGATATTATGTCAAGTCTGTTGAAAAGGGGGTATGATCATAGGGTTGTCAGTTGGTTGAATTGCTTCATGGTTTATCGAACACGGCATCGATTAGGGGCAGGAAAAGTCTTCACTTTTAAATATGTACTAGATATGGTCGCTTTCGCCTGAACAAAGCGATGCGGCTTAAGAACTGTGGGACGGAAGCTCTTTATGTTAATATAATAGCCCTATCAGCTTCTGGCTCCAGGCTGGAAGGCCTTATAGGCCTTAAAGTTTATGCTGAAACGTCAACTCTAGCTGTAGTGTTGATTTCTGTACAACAGCCTGGACCAAGCAGCCCCCTTGGGTGATGAAACTGCGCTCGAAAAGGTGCCAGTTTATTCCATCCTGATGTGTGACTTTAATGTGGGTATGGATGTGTCGAAACGGATAAACGCTGGAAGAGGTTGAATACCGACAATATACAGCAGGAATTTGCAAGGCAAAGTTAGAGCTTGACCAAAGATGTGCAAGTGTTCTAGCAAAACTATGCACGTCGCCTTAGAGAAGAACAAGGTCGAATATCATGTAAGACGTCGAAAGTCCAAGGATGGTCCACTTTTCGCGCAGATGGAGCCAGCACTTTTCGAAAATGGGGCATTTGGCAGCGCAAAAGTTAGGTTAAATTTTAGGTCTCCGCGAAAGGAAGCCCCAGAAAATAAGATCCAAATTAAAAATGAAATAAGCCCCCAAAAATGCGCTTACAAAACAACAACGATTTGGAGTGCAATTTTACTTTTTGGGGCCTTCTTTAATTTTTTTTAATTTCAATGTATCAAGACCCCCACAATATTTTTGGGGGCCCAGTTTTATTTTATTTAAAACATAACATACATTGCTGACAAAATTCAGTAACAGGATAGCTAGTTGAAAAACGTGATTTATTCAGCGCAGTTGGTTTTAAAATTGAGGCTTAAATTAATGTGTGCGACTAACAGAGTAGGTATAGCTTAATAAATCAAAAGATTAAATAGTAAACTTCCCATCAACGTGTAATCGCATAGAGGAACAAATTGCGCGATTTTTAAGCGAGGCTTGCATTTTATGTAAGCGAGTATTTAAATAAATGAAAAAAATCGACCGTTCAAAACCATTTATTTCATGGGGGCCTAGTTTCCATTTTAAAATAATTTCAATATAAAAATGTAGTCCAACTTCGGGTCCTACTCTCAATTTTACTTTCTGGGTCTTATTTCCTGGGATCTATTCTCGCTGAGCCCAATTTTATGATCAAATACCTAAAAGTTTGCAAATCTGTAAGGCCTATATTATGGCCTATAATTAGGCCCAGGTCCACCCTGGACTAAAGCGCCACCTAGATCCCTACAAATCTTTGCCAAGATGCTGGAAGAACTTTGCAGAGCTCTGATCAAGTCACAGTTGGGCAAATTGGACAGTGGGACAATCAAGACCAAGCAGCTATTTACGTAATCTTAGAATAGAACTTGACAAAGCTGAGGTATCGGAATCTCTGTTCATAAAAAATCCCAGGTTCGCAGATCGGAAATCGACCGTACTACTTCCTTTTAATCAATTTATTTTATGTTTCCTTTAAAGCCCTAAGATAAAACTGCTTTGCTAATTTTCGAAGAACAAAACTGTGTCCTTAGAAGATGGCTCTTACCCATGTAGTGATAGCCAACGAGGACAAGGCTATAACTTTTTGGGTCGACCGAATTAAGCTACGCTACAAGAATGGCAAGTGCGTTCTTCTCTCCCCACTTCCACCAACTTTCGCCAGCATCCGTGACGGGATTGGTCTTTTGAAAAAAGAGATAAGAAACCTCCAATATGTATCTACTGCATCATTCACCATGAAGCGCATTTATGCAATCAACTTGCATTTCACTTGCATAAATTATTATAATTCAATTAGCATCCGGAGACCTCCAATACAATGAATGCTAAATCATCGCACGTCATGGTGTACTATATACTTTCACTCTGTCCAACAACGTTGACCTTGCCCGGTAGTGTAGGTACAACATAGACAGATGCACGCCTAATACCATCAACATTAACAATTGATACGACCAGGGTTGTCAGGTTTTTAAAATCGAAATCGCCAATCTTAAATTTAAAATCGCCAAAAATCGCCAAACTAATAAATCTCCGTCGCCATAAATCGCCAAATTAAAAGTATTGTAAAATGTAATAAAACTAAGCAATTAATTATTTAAAACACAAAAAATAACTTTTTTATTAAAAAAGAAACCGAAAACAATTTATTTGATACAAACTTCAGCTAATATTGTTAATAAAACAAAAACAACATAAAAACCAAAAGATCAGTCTATTATTACTCATCTATTTCATCCTGAAAATCATCTTCCTAAATATTAACATTAAATGCCAAAAGCATTTCTGACAACCCTGGATACGACTATATTCGTTAGAACAAACTTAGTAGCAAAATAAACTCATCTCTCTCTAAACACTGCGATGATGGCAGCAATACTACTGTGCCACACATAGATTAATGGCGAAACCCATTATAAGTATGATTGCATTAGGTTTACACCTCTCTTGCTAGAGAATTCAATTTTGTGATCATTTATCCTGTTAGATAGTAATTAAGGTTTCGAAAAATATTGTGAAAATATTTTAATTGCAAAACACGCGAGATACAATTAGATCCTGCGGTTTTCGTTGTCGGTCGAAAGTTTAATGCAATTTATTTGGTAACAGTGTATGGAAGCGCTAAAGGCGATACCATAACCACCGGAATTGGGAACATCACGTTTCCGGCATACATCAGTGAATCATGAGCTATTTAATGAATAAATGAATACTATTTACTATAAGTGCAATTATATAACTAAGTTTATTATTTAGACCATTAAGCTGCGTTCCAATTCAAACAAAATGTAAACAAATGGTTTATGTGAACCAGACAGACTCATTAACACATGAATATTGACAGGGAGTAGTCACCTTGCCCACCAAAGCCGACTCTACTCTAGAGCAAACAAAACTCCAAATATAATTGCTTAGTGTCTGTGGTTATAGTTTGATTCATGTTAAACTCGTTCCACTGTCAGAACGCACGTTTATGCCGGTTCGAAGAATAAATCCGTCCCTTTAAACAATAAAAAAAAATACAGTCAGCAAAATGAGAAAATCCAGTTTAACTTTTATTCTATCAGCGAAAAGTTCCGGTAGCATCGTCAATCTCGCAGTGTGACTTCATAATGCTGCAACCAAATGAAACGACTATTTTGAACTGACCAATGTAGACGATTCTAAAGACTTTCTATTATAACGTCTCAGCTTGACTTTATAAAACATTTGGCCTGCTCACACTAATAAAAACAAAAATAAAATTCCACTGGTTTGCTTCAACCCTAAAAGGGTATATTTTAATCTAAAGGGTAGCATAAATCCATTCAAAGTAATTCATGGCAAGGAATATTTTTTAAATTAAATTCGAGCATAGAAATCCTAAAATAACTTAAATAACTTTTTTTGATTTATTTCCACCAATGGGTTTTAGTAAAAATAATTTTAATTATAGGTGGGGTGAAACGATAACAATAAAAATATATCTACTTTATCCAAAAAATATCTTTATATAGGTATATCTGGGTATATAATTCCTTCGGGGTGAAACTCGATGACCTCATAACTCCGTAACCGGTGGGCCGACTTTCATGTTTCTTTGTTTTTTTCTTTGCTCGCATTGATGTATTTCAGGTGAACACAGAAAGAAAATTTTGAAAATTGCATCACGTTGGGTGGCGTTGGGGGTGTCAACACCTGACAGTTGATAATGCGGTCAAAATGGAGATACATATGCTGGGTCCAGCTAGTAAAAAACAAAGGTAGCACATATATGTGGGGTGGGAAGGAGGGCGTGAATTTGTGAATTTCCGGGGAGGCTTCAACGATAACACGTTTCTTTCAAAGTTTAACAAAAACTGCTAAATACAATTTAAATGCGAAAATTTTATGTTAAATAAAAGTTAGTTCAGATTAAATAAAAGTTAGTTCAAATTAGAAATTCTTTTTGTTTGAGTTGAACATGATGGGCACATTCTGTCTACATTGAAAAATAAAGTGCACGACTGGGTCGAATGAAACTTTCTCGATACTAGATTAAAGAAAACAAAAAATTGGATATCTATCTCAAATGGCAGTTATATAAAATAGCAATATAAGTTTTTAAAAGTTTAAGCTCTCAGTAACAGGCAATTGTCGCAAGTTCTGGCTAGAGGGCTATAAGCGGCTACTGTATACTATTTTATAAGGTCTTACAACTCACAAGATATGGGGCATGTGAAAATACATAGATCGTGATTTCTGTAGTATATTTTGATAAATAATTAAAAAAACTCACATCTTCGAATTTTTTGAGAAAAGAAAAGTACGGGATCTTATTAATAATACTTATATTATCTTTTATATGTATATTGGTCAAAATCGTTAGAGCGATTTTTGTAAAATTTGCCAGACAAAACAGTACCAAATAATGATATGTTTAATTTGAAAAATACTATTGCGTAAATATTTAGGTGAAAACCGATTATAAGTTATTGTTCGGTATGTAAGCATTGCTTCGTAGTTTTATTGGAATTAATGATGGGGTTTTCGAGATATGAGAATTAGAGTTTTCGGTGCTTCGAATTTGAAAATTAAGGACACAATAGTTTTGAAAACATTGATTTGACTGTCTGCATTTTGGCCAGAATCGTTGTTGCCGTTTTGAGGTAAACTAAACAAAACAAAATTTTAAAAAAATATAATTTTCAAAAATCCTTTGTACGATAATAATGAGAAAAACTGAGTTTGCTGTTGTTCTAATGGACCACATTACCTTAAAAATGAATTTTTGTTACAATCGTATAGGTAGACCGTTTTCGAGATATTTCGAAATTTCAAAAGTACCGTTGTTCGAATTTTTAGCCAAAAACTGGGTACGCAGTCGTAGTAACCTCACCTACTTAAGCTTAAATATCAATTTTGGTTGAAATCGTTAGAGCCGTTTTCGATCAAATCAAACTGGTACGAAAATTTTATATGGTAAGTACCATTAATATTGAGGTTACCTTGAAAAAAAAAACACCTCCCGAGCTGTAAGCCCAAAAACTCCAAATCCGAGGTTGGAACGTAATCCGGGAAGCCGTTTAGGCTGTAGGCCTGTGGAAGGACGGACAGACGGACAGACCGGACAGAATTTTGCGACCCACTTTTTTGAGTTCCTCTATCATCGTAATATCAGAATTGATTAAAATCTCAAGTTCGAAATTTTGTACGAAACCAATATCTTTCTCTTACTACGTAATGGAGAAAGTTAAAAATAATATGACAAATCCACAATTATTTGATATTTTGTATTTGTATGTTTATAATTTATGTCTTATAATAATTGCATTTGCAAACGAAATTCGTTTGCCGCAAATTTACACAACATGCGAAATGAATGCACAAACAAAGATTGGTTCCACTGTTTGGTTTTGTTTACAATTCATCCAAGATCAAATCACATTTTAATTACACAGCCCTAAAGCTATGTTGCTTAAGTTTGAAAAATTGTTGTAAGCAGACTAAGCTGGGTTTATAAATAAGGCTGTAATTGTTCTTATTGATTTCGACTGCTTCTTTGAAGGCGGCGAGTCGAACAAAAATCACGAAAGCACGTACACTTACAACGTTCGAAAAGTTCTTACTTAAATTATACATTTAAATTAGTCTGAAATTAAGATTTTCCGATCTCATGAAAAAACGTCTTTAATGTTCTTTAAAACAGTGTCGAACTGGACGAATTTACGTATCATAAAAAATTATGCAAAACATGTCGATTTGTTTGCTATTCTAATAGGTGCTAAATTCACTGAATCATGCTCGTTTAAACAACTCCTCAGCACACAAATTCATATTGAAGAAGTTTGAAATAAAAATTACAAATTCTAAAAATAGTAGGGCAATTATTGATTTGATCAAATATTTGTACAGAAAAAAATCTTCCCGAAAGACTTTGTTTTTATACGGCTAGCTCTTTTTTTAGAAGTAAGAAAAAAGCCCAAAGTATTAAAACTCGTCAACTTTACCGATAGGCGCAGTGGCTTAGTGGTTAGTGTGTTGGACTACTAAGCGAGGGGTCCAGGCTCGAATCCCGCAAAAACCCAAACTCCAACTCAGGGTTTTTTCACTGCGCCACCTCTCGCGAACGTCTGACAAACATCCGAGAGTATAACTGTCTTGAAAGAGCTTCTCAATCGGCCGTTTGGAATCGGCATAAAATTGTAGATTCCTTCCATTCGTTCCAAAAATTAAATCTCACACAAAACGAATGGTTGTGAGAAGCTAGGCCTAGGGTCCCTAGGTCCCTAGGGACCTGTTACGCCAAAAATTATTATTATAACTTTATCGATTCAGAAACATTTTATGCCTCAACTGTTTACAACTGCCTATGTCATCTGCTACAGCAGTGAATTGATATATACCGGAAACGAATTGGGTCCCAACACAGAACCCTTAGGTACCCTCGGATCGAAAAACTTAATTTCGCTCTCATTTTTACTAATCTTGACGCCTTGATATATATGTATCTAAAATGTATACAAACAAAATTTTAACCGCGCCAAAAAGACATACTCGTACCTACTAAAAACTAAGCTTTATTGGAGATTGAATTCTGTTTTTGTAACGAGCTGTACAGCGACATCGACCTAGTGGAAAAACTGCGCATTGGGCGCCTAAGATTGGTAGGACATGTAGAGCGAATGGGAAACAACGCTCCGGCCCGCAGAGTTTTCGACTCTACCACAGAGGGACGACGCACTCGAGGAAGACCTCGCCTTAGGTTGCGTGCACAAGTAGAACACGACCTCTATCAACTAGGAGTGCGCAACTGGAGGCAGCTAGCTAAGGACCGGGCTAGTTGGAGAGGCATGTTGATTGAGGCCCAGGTTCACCCCGAACTGTAGCGCCACCTAAGTAAGTAAGTAAGTAAGTAACAGCTGTAATTATTACTAATAATACCTACTATAAACAGAACTTCTGTCATAAAAGGATCAAACGCTGGGAGGCTTAATTAAAAAGTTTAAGGTTTGTGTTCAAAGTCTCCTATCCTAAAGAGTGTCGGATTTGCAGGTTTCGATGAAATATTTTAGCTGTATAAAAGGTGTCATGTCCCGTATTGAATATTGCCCAGAGAATGTTGAGTCATTTTCATTAAACTAGATTTTAAGGTCCAAATTTGGGAGAATTGGCAACCACATATAACGTTTTGAATCATTTTTTTTTTGTCACGCCCCATATGTCCAATGCGACGTATAAAATAGATCCAGATTGGCGTATGACAGGGATATACTTGCAATTTTAAGCGCCCAAAAATGCGATTGCCATTATAGATAATTTACAAAAAGACACCGCACCTTATTACGTAGCCCAAGAAGGCTGAACGCTTCCCGACATAAAGAGCAGCCTTATCGACTTCAAACACTCATGTAGGACCTACCGTTTTTTTCGCCCACCTCATAATAATCGCAATCAATCGATATTCCATCTACATGTCCAATATTTTGTCATGAACATTTTAACATTCATAAATATCAACCTAGTCACTATCACATTGGCCTATAAACATTCTCACGACCTGGATTCTCCATTCAAGAATGCAAACACACCCACACCGGCTTCCTGGGCAGCTTGTCCAAATTTCAATCAACAGAATTTTTAATCGAGGGCAATAGCTACATCTGCGTTTGATTATTATCGAACCGAAGGAATTCGAAAAGACCATTATCTGCTTATCCGAAATTCCAATCTTTGCAACATCATGCCATATTTATTCGTACAAACTGAAGAAAGGCAACAGCAACAACAACAAAAAATAAAACAGCGGATTCCCATACTTTCCATCTCAAGATCATTAACAGTTCATTTATTCATTTTTGTATCTTTACTCATTCCACCCGCCGCCGCTTGATCAGTCTTCTCGTGGTCACCACGAGCTGAAATTGCAAATGCCCCCTGGCGAAATGTTAATTTCGTCTTTGATTTGTGTGTGTATCAATATAAAATAATAATTTTATTCTAACAAATAAAATACGAGTCCAATTGCATTAACCCAGCGCGCATGAAAATCGTTACCGTCGTCTTTGCTTTCGTTTGATGGGAACCGCGTCAAAGAGTGAAATTTGAAGAATCCATTAATGTTTTTTTTTTGCGAGCGCGACTGTCAGCCGTTTTGATAGTGGATTTTTACTTGATGCCAAATTGTGTAACAAATTTCTTAAGTAGGTAGCCGACTAAAAAGTTGGAGAAAGATACAATTTTTAGTACCACACAGTGGGTTGCAATTACTGGACAATTACTATTATATTGTTGCTGGTAATTTAGGGAGCTTGCATTAAGCTCAACCTTAATGTGTGTCAATTGGGAAAAGTTTGGGAAATATAATTATATTTTTTTTTTAATTTGATAGAAAGAGTAAATTACACTCGAGGCTATACGAGGCTATTTGCAAATGATTTGCACAAAATTAGCAAATTTTGTTGTGAAAATTTACCGGCTAGTGGATATATTGTTTTTTTAATGATTATTATTCTCCAAGGAGAAATTTAACTAGTAACATTAGATAATCGAACTTACTTTTTCTGGAAAAAAAATTGGAGTTGCGCAACACTGCAGCATGCTGCCGACTGACTGACGTTGACTTTGATTATCGACACGGATGCCATTTGGTGGTCAATGATGATGACATCTTCAGTTATCTCTGCTTCTTCAAAAAATTTCACAAGCAAAGCACTAGACTTAGTTATCACCTCCTCAAAACGTGAAGAAATAATACTTACGCACGAGGCTCAAACTGCTCTTCTGAACTACTGCAATCTATATCGAATCCAGAGGAATCTGTCAAAGAACTTCTACAACATAAATTGAAATGGCAAGATCTCTTATTGAGAAGTTCTAAATTGAAGAAAAAATGGTGCTCTGGGTTTTCCATGGCTACCTTAATACAGGGAGGGGTCCATGGTTTAATGAACCGGGCGGCAGAAAAACTCGCCTACAAAGCGGCGATTTACAGAAGTTAATGGGCGGCTCATGACTTCCGCAAAAGAATAAAAAAAAAGCATGATAAATAGGAAAGAGCTACTCAAAAACCGATGGTCGGTAATTTAACGAAAATCTGAAAGCGTCAAAAAACAAAACCTTATAACCTATGTATTTGTCAACAACGGATCTTACTATAAAAAAAAAAAAAAAAAACTCTGTCCAGGAAAAATTGTCAGTACAGGGAAGATAGGATGTTTGTCTCTCAGTCTGGATGCAATGACTTACATAAATCGGTCCCTCTTTAAAGCTCTCACAGGGTTGCCAAGGTTTATATGACAATTCGCCATAACTCAGAGAGCAATACTATTAGGGTTACCATCTTCCAATTTAAAACATATTGTTGAATGAAATAAATTACGTATCTTTTTTTTCCGGTAAGATGATAGGAGTTTTTTTTTTAAGGGTATCCCCCTAGTAGGCCTAATCGCTTAAGTTTGTTTTCCAACGAAAAATACAAATTTCGTAACACAAAAAAAAATTCAAAACGCAAAATATATCACCGTAATCCAATTTATTCATTATAAATGTTGTAAAACATAAAACACTAATATCACATATTTAAATATCAACTAATCCGATGAGTAATTACTGCCACTGCTCTCGTTATTTAGGTCTATTATTAACCTATCAACTGCTTCCTCGGCGAAAATGTCCATTTCCCACATATTTGGCTCAACAACCTGTTCAACGTGTTGGACACATCGATGCCATTTTTCATTGTCAACCCTTGTAAGTGCTGTCGTTAATAGATCTCTTATTTCAGCCATTTTAAATGCCTTGTTTTGGCTTGCTACAAACCCTTTCACTTGAGCCCAAACCAATTCTATTGGATTCAGGTCACAGTGATAAGGTGGCAAGCGAAGCACTTTATGTCCCGCATTTTGAGCCATCTCATCCACGACGTATGTTTCATGTTTGGCTTTATAACGTTTAACGATTTCAAGCAATTCTGCTTTAACCATATCATCCTCGAAACTTATTGCATTAGACCTCAACCACTTTTTTATTTCATCTTTTCTCGTGAAAGTGGATGGTGCTTTATTTTGCTTTCTGGAATGATAGGAAGCATTGTCCAAAACTATGACGGAGTTGGGTTCCAGGCGTGTTAAAATATCTTTAAACCATTTTTCGTACACGTCAGCGTTCATGTCCTCGTGGTAGTCTCCGGTTTTTCCCGAAATGAAGCATAAAAGTCCTCCATCGACGAAACCTGTTGAACTCCCAATATGGGTTATAATTAACCTCTTTCCTTTTCCAGATGGTGATCGCAGTCCTGTTGACAATCCTTCATTAAACGCCTGTCGTGGTGTTGTAATAGCTGGGTCTATCCAATTTTTTTCTCGAGTGTGTCCCTCGTTGAGCCAGGTCTCATCAGTAAAATAAATTTTTATTTTCTCTTCTCTAATTTTTTTAACTTCGCGTAAATATCTTCGTCTCCAAGAAATAATGTCACTTCTTTCCATCAACAAATTCTTTCGCTGACGTTTGACGAATTTAAGTCCGAGATCTTTTTGTAATATTACATGCAAAGCTGATCTGCTTATTTCTGTTATATTTGCATTTTTTTTGTAATTCCAATAATATCTTGTCTAGTGTTGGAAGGTCATTATCCATAAAAAACTGATGGACTATCCGCCTAATGGCACATTTGTCAAAATCATCGACCTTACTCTTGATACCGGAATTATTTTTCTTCTTTGGAGGCGAATTGTGGCCTTTGATTGCTTTTTCCCTTAATAGCCTGTATACAGTTCGTTCCGTAACAGAAAAAACTTTAGCTGCATTTCTTATGGCTTCCGATTTACTTTTAAAAAGGTCATAGAAATTTTCAGTTGTACCTATCAACAATTTGTTGTTTATTTTCTACACTTAGATCCTTTGAAGATTTTGTAGCCATATTTCTCTTTATTTATATTCACAATATAGTAAACTATGCGCTTAGATGCACTATCCGCGATTGAGATAACAACCATTGTTTCCGCCTAATATACACAAACAGACAATTCGAAAATTATATACCTAAAAGAATGGTAAAAGGACTGCACTTGTGCAGCTGTACATACATTTTTTAATCTAGATACCTAGATTACATATTTGTTAAAAAATGATTACCCGTCAGTGCGGATCTTTGCGGAAACAGTAGCAAAAAAAGGATCATAAAATCTTTTCGAGGCATTTTCTTTACTGGGGAGGAGTGACCGGATGTGGTAAAACCCAACGACCGACTTACCTGCTTCGTCACTTCGATATTTCATTGTGAAAATTTATTTGATGAAAAAATAGACAAATATGCAAAAATATAACAAAAATTCTAAAATATGCCAAAAATAATATGCTCTACAAAGTGAAATATCCAATTATACCATTTATACATGGCATTAACGAAATGAATGCAATAAAACATCTGACGAATAAATGTTATTTCTAAAAGACAACAATAAAAATGGGTTTACTGAATATTATTGAATCCTTCAGAAATACAAACAAATTAAAACCGAATGGCAACACCCTATATAAAAACTCGCTCTCAAAAGCACCAAAACCGAAAGTTCATTGACAAAATCCATAGAAAAACCCTAATGACATGCTTGCATTGTAGATTATGGCAACACTCTTCTGATGTGCTTCAGTCACACACACTGCTTATTTTGCTTGGTGAGGTGATAATAGCAAGTGAACACAAGCCGATCATGCTCATTCTACCTGCGGCTGTGTGGCAGACTGGTTGTGGTGGGCTGTATGCGAGTCTTAGGAAAATTACAACAACAATTCCTTGGTATGACAGTGGTTTGGTTCTTATTTCAGTGGCAATTCTTGTTTTTGAATGCCGTGAGAGTATCTACCGGCACCACTGGTAGAAAAAAAGCTCCTCCATAAGGCCTGTACTGACAATTTTTCCTGGACAGAGTATATCTAATAATTTTTAACCTGACACTAAATATTTTCTGGGTTACAATATGCAATTTTGTATGGAAAATTTCGCCATTGTGAGTTCGAAAAATTTAGCCTGGAAAATTTCGCTCTTGTGAGCTCGAAAATTATTGCCTGGACACTAAAAATGGTTACTAGTATCGCGAAACGTCTTTTACTGTACTTCAAAAGTAGGCATCTATGTAATACCTGTCCATTGTGCAATTTCGCTCTTGTCGGAGATGTTGAAAGCCCTTTTCTCGACAAAACCATATATCATCAAGGGTCTTCTTTAACAGCGACAATTATCTTCGCAGTCCATTAAAGTAATTGAATAAACATTTGGATAATGGTGCCCCTGATGTTGGCGCACACTATTAAGGGCAAGGCAATTAGTTCGAAGACAAATAGCCTCAGGCATTCACACAGTGCCGCAACGATGCCCCTAAGTAAACACACTTTAATGTATCTCTTTGCTTGTGCATTGGACAAACGATTATGAAGTTCCATTCATAACGTATACTTTCCTCCAACCCATGCTCGGAAATGAGTTTATGTATCCTCTCCACCAAGTCTTCTTCCGAGCTAGCATTCTTTTTAGCAAAGAGTTTAAAAGTCGCTTAATTTTTTTGGTATACTCATGTTGATTAGTTTATTTTGTCTGACAGTGGTACTTTGGTCGTCTTCGCCTTTTATAGGTCCAAAAATTGCAGAAATAATATACTTTTATATGACCCCAAAACAACACCGCAAAAAATAAACCCAGAGGATGTGTCAAACAACTTGGACAGTAATTGAAATGGCAAGGTCTCGTGGAGTGTAAGTACGACCACATACAGTAACATAACGCGTACATAAGTTCAATTTTGAGAGTGACTACAACCAACTTACTGTGCGTAGCTGGAGGTTAGTTGAGGTTCAGGTCTTCCCTGGACTGTAAGCGTAGTGCTTATGTGCTTGCTCCTTACCAATGGTAAAAGCCATGACCGAGGGAAATTGCAACCACCTAAAATAGACCCGGACATCGGGTAGGATCATCTTGATTGCGCGTTGAATTAAAGCAACTTTCAGGATCATGGATGCTTCAGTGGTAGGTACTCGGAACAAATTCGAATAGTCCACTTTGGCTTTCCTTACAAATCCAATGTGGAACCGCATGTTCCATAACAGAATTATGGGTGATTCTACTTACGAGTACATATAGATTAAGCGAGTGCAGCTTAAATGGTTAACTGACTACTTTTTATTAAATTGTCAGGCAATTTCTTTATTTTTACACTCAGAATTCCAAAAATTTCTATGCTATGTCAACAATTTTCGTTGATTTAAGATAGCAGTATTGGCAATGACTGAGAAAATAGTTATGGACAATAAAGGCAGGTATTATTTTTAGGCTGAATGACTTGATTATTAAAAAAACTTAATAGCTGTTATTAAAATAAAAGTTAAATCAAGAACTTAAGCTTGCAATTTTTTTTTTAAATTTAATAGTCATCGCTAGACAATTTTTGTTTACTGGGTGTATAATACCGTCCTTATTCAATCCTTCTGTGAGTTCTAATCACAACATGTTCAGCTCACATTTAAGGACTCCCAAATAACCCTTGTAAGTTTCGACCTTCAAGCCTAGTATTCTGCTCGTGCCTAATTTTATCTCCCATATAGAAATGTCTACAAAGACAGTTTAGCAAAGCAGCATCCTGTTCGCACTAAATTTGATATAGATGGGCCGTTTCTCGCGAAATAAATGTCCGGACACTAAATCGAAGATAATTTTTGACATAAAAAACTGTGTTTACTATGGATTTTTTTGGAGGAAACCGCAGAAAACATTTGCGTGCGAAATAAAAGGATACGAAGGAAAGTGTCTTCTTTTATTTGTTACTTCAGACATTATCTCTTCTTAAATTTTTTCGTATCCATCATCTTATCAGCTTAAGTTATTTAAGATTACCTACAGTGCGGTTCATTTAAATAGACGCACCAGAGTTACGTTTTTAATTTTGATTTCTTTTCGTCTGATGTTGATCAAAGAGAAAAAAAACGTATTCAGGAGAGAGGTACAGTTATATTGAGTAAAAGAAACATAAATTTAAATTTAACAAGAGTCCCATAACGGTAGTCTTACTCTCCTTTTCCTATATAGTGCAAAACTCCAAGCATTTTTTCGGTTCATTTGAATAGTCGCACCGGTTAAACTGATTAGTTAGCATCAAGTACTTGGACAAAGAGCAGTAAAAAGTTAATTAGAAAGTGAGGCAAATTGTTTTTTTACTAATTTCATTAAAATGGGAAGAAAAAAAGTGTTAAATTTGGAAGAAAGAGCTCAAGTTAAAGCTTACCTTTCGGTGAACTTTTCAAATCGCGAAATAGCCCGTAAAATTGGCAGAAGTGAACACGTTATAAGAAACTTTGTCAAGAATGGTGAATCCTATGGAAATAGTTACAAAGGAAGGATCCAAAAAGTTATAACACCGCAAGACAAGCGGAAAATTCAAAGACTAGCATCTAATTCCGCTCAATCCACAAACAAAATCAGGGAACTAGCGGGGGTTTCTTGTAGCAAATCCACTGTTCGTCGTGTAATTGTGAGTGCTCCACACTTAAAGCTTACAAAACTACAAAAAAAACCACCGCTTAATCGAGCACGCAAGCAACAGCGCCTTGAATTTGCAAGATTGCATATGACTTGGGATTTGGACGTTGAAGCGGTCTCAAGAAACTGGAGCAAAGTTGTCTTTTCGGATGAAAAGAAATTTAACTTAGATGGTCCTGATGGCTACAACTATTACTTTCATGATCTCCGGAAAGAAAATATGTTTTTAGACCGTCATCATTCAAGACAAGGAGGAGTAATGGTATGGGGTTCGATTTCGTACTATGGTGCTTTTAAATTGGTGATCGTTTCCAACAAAATGACTGGGGTTTCTTACAAAGCTCTTTTAGAAACGGCTTTTGTGGAAATAAAGGAACTTTTCGGACCTATTTCATGGATATTCCAACAGGATAACGCGCCTATACACAATTCCCGTGTTGTTAAAGAATGGATTGCCAATGAGAATGTACAGATATTGGGCTGGCCTCCCTATTCGCCTGATCTTAATATCATTGAAAATGTTTGGGGATGGCTTGTCCGTGAAATTTACAGAGGAGGCAAGCAATATCAAGACAATCAAGAGCTGATTGGGGCGATTAAAGCTTCTTGGGCCAAGATTTCCTTGAATTATCTTCAAAGTTTGTATGACTCTTTGAAAAACAGAATTTTTGAGGTTATTTCTAACGGTGGAGGCAGTACACGCTATTAAAATGGCACAAAATGAATTAAAATAAATAAAAGAAACAAAAATATTGCGAAAAAATTTAGTGTTTTGTTGTTTTTTAACTTTCTTATGGGTGCGACTATTCAAATGAACCGAAAAAATGCGTGGAGTTTTGCATGATATAGGAAAAGGAGAGTAAGACTACCGTTATGGGACTCTTGTTAAATTTAAATTTATGTTTCTTTTACTCAATATAACTGTACCTCTCTCCTGAATACGTTTTTTTTCTCTTTGTTCAACATCAGACGAAAAGAAATCAAAATTAAAAACGTAACTCTGGTGCGTCTATTCAAATGAACCGCACTGTATGTACCTACCTTACAATAGATGAAAATGTGTTAACTTTACAATTTAGTTAAAAAATTATGGAATTTTAAAACCAATTAGGTTTTTAAGGTTCCGTACCCAAAGGGAAAAAACGTGACCTTATTAGTTTCGCTCGGATGTCTCTCCGTCTGTCTGTCTGTCTGTCTGTCTGTCTGTCCGAACCCACTAAGCCAATTTTGTTACCAGGTCTATCTCAAGAACCGATTGACATAGGAATCCTAAAATTTACACACAACATCCGGTATAACCTCTAGTTAAACGACAAATACCAATGGAAGGAATACATCGATTGGTTTTGGATTAATTAGTAATCTGGTGAAAAAAATATTTTCATTCGCCCAAAAAACGGTTTATTTCTTGATTCACAAAAAAATACATAAATTCCTTTTTTGTAGATCATGTTCTTATCTATATATGTGCTGAATACTGTTTTACCGAAAAGTTAATAGTTTACAAGATTTTTTTTTAAAAAAAGATAATTTTACCATGTAAAATACGTTGCTCTCATTTATGTTCTAATCTACTACGCAGTTGTGCACAATTGACCCCATCAAAGGCACCAGGGCTGTCGCTTCATAATTTCGTTGGGGAGTATAACACATTTTTTGGGGAGTACAGAACAAAATAAAAGTAATATATTTTTAGTCAATAGTTTTTCAATTGGGACAGGTCGCATACAGAATGGAAAATTGGCGTGGGTTGGGTACTAGGTAATAATTAGAAAGTGAGATTCATGTGCGAGTAATTTTTGAGAGTAAAAATATTAAGTAATTAAATTAAACTAAATTGTGATGAATTCATGAAGAGGGGAAAGATTGAATGATGTAGATTTCAAATAATATCTGATGTGTTGGACTTTAGCCAAATACGGAACTTTCGGTGCGCGAGTGACACTCGCACTTGGCCGGTTTTTATATATTTATTGATTGGATCATTCTGACCATAATTTCTTCTGTATATAACGGGTGATTTTTTAGCTGGTTTGGTTTTGGCAACACTGGTTTTGACAGCTGACGTGTGTTTAGTACCTTGTGTCACTATCAAACAGCTGCAGTTTGGTTTGCAATTTAACCATGGATCGTCTTACAAATGAACAACGCTTGCAAATTATTGAATTTTACTATCAAAATTCGTGCTCGGTTCGAAATGTTCATCGCGCGCTGCTTATCGAAAAATTGTGTTCAGCGATGAGGCTCATTTTTGGTTGAATGGGTACGTAAATAAGCAAAATTGCCGCATTTGGAGTGAAGATCAGCCAGAAGCATTGCAACAGCTACCAATGCATCCCGAAAAAGCCACTGTTTGGTGCGGTTTATGGGCCGGCGGCATTATTGGGCCATATTTCTTCAAAGATGATGCGAATCGCAGCGTTACTGTCAATGGTGAACGCTACCGAGCGATGATAACAAACTTTTTTTTGCCCGAAATGGAAGTTCTTGACTTGCATGATATGTGGTTTCAACAAGACGGTGCCACATGCCACACAGCACGCGAAACAATGGCGCAAATGCGAGGCGAGTTTGGTGAACAGTTAATTTCACGTTTCGGGCCGGTCAATTGGCCGCCTAGATCGTGCGATTTGACACCATTAGATTATTTTTTGTGGGGGATGTCAAGGTTAATGTGTATAGGGACAAGCCCGCTTCGATTGACGCACTGGAAGCCAACATCCATGCATTCATTCGTGAGATACCGGTCGATATGTGTGAAAGAGTATGCCAAAATTGGACTCAGCGGATGGGCTACCTGAGACGCAGCCGCGGTCAACATTTGCATGAAATTATCTTTATCCTCTTAAAAAATCACCCGTTAGGTGGCACAAAGAAAAAATGTTGCCTAAGGTCGAAGAATACGAGAGGGAGCATTTATATAGACATTAAAGTGGCAATAAGTTGAAGTAGCTTATGTCGACATTAGCCATATTCAAGTTTTTTTACATTACAAAGTTCTCGTTTTCCTTAACTTTCTTTTAGTCCAGGTCCCATCACTCTACAACAATTAAAAACCGTTAAATATGAAGAAAACTGAACAGTTTTAATTTACTTGGACTATGTAATACACTAGATTTGAAAACCTTAAGATAAATTTCTTTTGCTCACACTGAAAAATTACCAAAATTGACATAAGCTATTTTAACTTATTACCACAGAAATGTAGACATCAAAAGCGAACAATCAATGTGGCCAGTTAAGACGCCATTAGCAAACATTACGGAATGATATATCTTTCTCTTGAAAAGAGGTTTCAAATTTATTAAAGAACATCTATCCTCGTATTTTGGAAGATTATTGCTTCAGTCGAATTTTGGAAGTGCCTATTAGACCTAGTAGACCTTCTTTGAATTTTTTCTAAACATGATTCAGCATTGTGGTAAAACGGATTCCAAAAAATACAGTACATTGAACGAATCAAGGCATTGTATAGAGTTGTAAATGTATATGGATCATTGAAATCTTTAGAGTTTCGAAAAATTAAACTATATATACAAAATTAGTCTATATGCAATGAAAAGTATATCTCAGTGTCAAAGATGACTCCTATAAGTGTTTTTCGTCTGAAAACCTACTCAATGTCATGTTTTCTTTTTCATAATTAAAAAATAAAGGGAAATTTACAAAACATTTTTTCAATATTAAAATAAATTTTAAATAATATTAAAATAAATCGTTTTGGCATACAGTTTTTGTAGATCCTTGTATATCTCATGTGCGTACAAGTGACATTTAGAGTTCAATTGGAAAGATGGAAAGTCACTGATAAAACAGAAGAAAGAGAAGAGGCCCAATATGGCTTCCTTGGGGAACACCTGAAAAATTTAGAATTTCCTTCGAAAAAGAAGATCCAGTTTCAATAAATTGTGTGCAATTGGACAGGTAACTACCGATCTGTTTTAAAATGTTACAATGAAATCCAAGAAGTTTAGATTTATTTAAAAGATCGTTGTGTTGCACGAGATCAAAAGCTTTAGAAAAATCAGCTACTGCTTGAAGACGTGTTTCCATATTTTCAAAACAGTAATTGGTAAAAATAACCAAGTTTGTAGAGATTCATCTACCACTAACAAAACCGTGCTGAAATTCAGAAATATATACAGCCCGATTCTGCCGTTGTGAGCCCTTACAAGTCACAAGCTCTTGTGAGGTCGATTGCCTGTGATTTTTGTTGTGATTCGATAACTTTTTCCGAATTCTGCGATAAACCTCACAACAAAACTCACAAAAAATTCACCTCAGCATGGTTACTTTCCAATTGGCACAAAATTTTACATAAAAGTCCGAACTTTTACACGAAGTTAGTAAAAATACATAAAAAACAATGATTTTTTTGCAAAATACGTGAAATATGAACATAGAAATGTTTTAGAACTGAAGGACAAAAATTATTAACGACATTTGTCACAAATCAAATTCCCGACCTTCCTCCAGTGTTTTTTATACAAAAATGTATTTTTCCCGAAATGGTTATAAATATAGCATAAAAAGTCATGTTCAGTTCATAAAGTGTGTGGAAATAGGGAGCCAGGACCATCAAATGCAGGACCTGCTCCATAGGATATCACAAATTCGATTGTTTTTGTGAGCCGTAATCGTAAAGTTGGCCAATGTAAGAAAAAATATGCCCTCGATTAAGATAACTAATAAAATTCGGGAAGTTGCGTTAATAAACAGACTAATAACAGAGAACCCAACAAAATTGTTCTACTTTGGATATTTGCAAAATACACGATTAAAATTCAAAAATTTTGGTTTTAACTGGTGAAACACCTAAACATGCGTTTTGCAAAATTGTCTAAAAAATCTTAAAAAAAACTCGCACTTTGAATTTGCAGGAAATATTTATTTTGCAAAATTCCCAACTATAAAGCGAATGTTGTGGTGAAATATAGGGCCAAAGTTCTGTCCTTCATCGTTCTAAAGTGGATGATAGACCACTCTTTTGCTGTTTTCGATTTTCTGTTTAGTTATTTTTGCTCAATAAAAGGTGCCACGAACTCTAATAAATTTCGCCCACATTTTCTGAAGTGCTTGGTATTTTTAATATAATTTCGTGTTCAACGTTTCAGTTACCTGCTTTAGGTGGTACATACGAACTCGTATTAGCGTTTTATTTGTTTCTGTGACTAGATATGGAGCTGTGGGTTCTTGTAATTTATTTTTTTGTTTGGAAAGGTCAATTCTCTTATCTCATCTCACAATATCTTTGATTCAAGAAAGACGGTTTTATTTGGTAACGAGGTGCAGTAAATTTCCGTAAATTCACACATAGCGCTTTTTATTAGAATATAACGAATTTTACAAGCAGAGAATTAAAAAAAAATGCGTTCTAAAGTAAAAAAAAAAACATTGTATGCATAATTTTAATTCGAATTCATGACACCAACACAAATTCGGTGCCGAAACCCTTCATTCCAGGTGACTAACTCCAAGTTGTATCGTGTATTTTTATCAGTCCGACGACAGACCGCAACGAGCTTACATAAGAAGCTCATTCACTTTACAAAGTAATTACATTTGAACCGACAAATTGAAAACATAATCGATCCCACTGTCAAGTGCCGACGTTTCGTGCACCGCGCCTAGCCGTCGCGCCATTGCTCAGTCTTGAAAAAAGACCGCCCCAAATGTGACAAAACTTCACCACGCCGTGCGCCGCCTTATTGACATAAATGCTTTTTCGCCCAATATCAGTTAATGAGAACAACCAAAAGAAAAGATACACATCTGCGGAATAATTAGGAAAGTATATATTCAATCTCCATGAATAAATTATTTTCTGCCTACTAGGCGGCAATGCCTCTCCCATCTCTGTGGGTGAACATTGAGCACTATGTGCATCATCATTTCCAGCTCCAGCTTCCGCCCCCCCCCTTCGCCCATCCTCACCCAGCGCTTACTGAATTTCGGTGAGGGTAAAATTACATCCAACTAATTTCAAAGATTGCAGTTGCGCTATAATCGTCGCTAAGTACACATTTGATTGTTTTGGGATCCTTTTTTTTTTACTCGGTATGTACGGTTTGTTTATCTTTGTTTTATGCTGGGCTGCTCTGGGATGGGAATAGCTACGCGTCGTTGTTTTGCGATCTCAAGTTCAGCGATTGTTCAGCTCCTCCTGTGTCATTGTGCTCGAGTGTGTGAGAAAGATATTCGCCGCTTCCTCAGGCATTGTATCTGCTGCTGCTGCTGCTACCGTGCACCTATACTATACAAATTAATTTTAATCACACGCAAAGTAAATAATTACATGAATTTTTGTTTACTTGTTTGTATCTTACAGGCGACACTGAACCGAACCTCAAGGCGGAGAGGCGACTCTGCACTGGTAGTGGTGTGCTGCAGCTGATTGATAACGAAATAACGATTTTATCTAAGAAATACCTCACAGCGAAAGATAAAACTAAAGCGACTACGACTGCTCTTGAGCAACAAAAGAAGGAAGATACAAAAAAAAATTGGAATAAGTTTCATTCAGATGAATTTGACGTCTTAATTTGACTCCACGTATAAATTTTCCAAGAAGTTGTGCTGAATTTAATTTTCAATGTTAATGAGTGTCGAGTGAAGTCGTGTTTAAGTTTTACGTTTATTTGTTGCTAAATTAATTAAGTGTAAAAATGACATTGGATCTTGACGCAAGTGGCAACAGCGTACAGCTGGACTGCAGTGTAGACAGTGGTATATGTGTGGAGGTGACGGAGGGAGATCTGAAAAAGAAACTGCTAGAGTTCAAAAGGATTCTATTTATACTGGAACGGGACAAAGAAGCTTGGCGACTGCTGCGGGAGCGATTAAGGTAAGTGGATTAAGGTTCCTTTTTTCTTTGCTATATAAATTACTCACTTGAATGGGATCGGGATGCGTCTCGGCGGTGACAGTAACGATGCGGTGTTATCTTCGATGGGGAATCAGCTTCGGTTTAGTGCTTAGTCATTGAGATGGTGACTCAATTGGGTGGAGGACTTTCCGTTGAAAAAGGGAGCCAATCAGTGGACCTATTTTGTGATTGTTACTCGATACCTACTAGAAGAATGAAAACTGGAGAAATAATTATAAAGACATTCGGCCTTACCAGCATTTTTAGTTTCGACTTTAAATATTGCTAGTTCACAGTGGGTATATTTTCCATGCTAATTTCGCAATTGTGAGCTTCCGTATAGGTAATTAAAGTCGAGACTAACATTTTATATTGTGTAGCACCATCTCCGAGTAGTTCGCGACAGCGTCAGTGTCAAATAAGAAGAAGAAAAAACATGTGACAGCTAAAAAACTTGTAGGCAAACAAAACATATTTTATATGGCTGTAGCACAAACTTTCGTTACTGAAAAGTTTGTAATGAAGTGAAAAAAGATGATAAAAGCATTTTGGATTTTGGAACTATCTACTAAATTATGTTTATAAAAAGAATTTGACTGGAAAGTTAAGATAATGTGAATTGTGCGCTTTCTATGAATATTTGAACAGGGCATTATGTATACCTACTCTGGCCATTTTTAATCTGATTTTTTATCCGTTTGAAAGAAAAGGATAACCCATCTATGAAAGGATTGGCTTCGCGAAGCAATGTATCCGAAATATTTTGTTAATGTTTTTAAGAGTATACACTTCCCTAGGCTCTAGAGTTTACTAAAACAAATTTTGGTTAACTTCTTTCAATCTGATATCTTATTCACAGTGAGCCGAAAACCGGGATTTAGCGAAAGCACTCGAAAACATAATCATAAACAGAAGTTTTGCCATACAGTTTTCAGCTTTCAAAACGAGTCGTTTGAAATCGTTTTCAACGAAAACGACGCCCAATCGTTGGGTTGTTGTGTTGGGTACGTACTACGTAGATATACATATATCGGATGTTTTTTTTTGAGGTATAGAACTTTGAAATTGAATAAAATAAAGATGATTTTTTTAAATTGACAAGAAATTTAGTTTATTTGAAAGATAATCTTCTGGCATCATAATTTAAATATGATTTCTGGCATATGACCGCCACAGCTGGCCCGGATGTAGTCTAATCTGGAGGTCCAATTTTCGATGACTTTTTCCAACATTTGTGGCCGTATATCGGAAATAACGCGTACAATATTGTCCTCCAAATGGTAAATCGCTTCGGGCTTATCGGCATAGAATAGCGACTTCACATATCCCCACAGAAAATAGTCAAGCGGCGTTAAATCGCATGATCTTGGAGGCCAATATACGGTTACCAAACGTTTCCTTCAATAAATCAATTGTGACTCGAGCCGTGTGACATGTTGCCGTCTTATTGAAACCACAGCTCCTGCACATCATGGTTGTTCAATTAATGAACGAAAAAGTCAGTAATCAAGGCTCTACAGCGGTCACCATTGACTGTAACGTTCTGACCGGCATCGTTTTTAAAGACGTACGGACCAATTATTCCACCAACCCATACAGCACAGTGGATGCAACGGTGTCTCAACATATACTTGAGGATTATCACCACTCCAAATACGGCAGTTTTGTTTATTGACGTAGATAATCCATTCAACCGAAAGTGAGCTTCATCGCTAAACTAAATTCGCTTATGAAAATTGACGTAGTGCGCGATACGTACTTCGAACAGAACCATGATTTTCAAAATAAATTTGCACAGGCGGCAGTCTATTCATGTTGAAACTCCAAACCAAACTAAAACTAAATCACTTGACAGTTGACAAAATGGCCGCCAGTTAAAATAGTGTTGCCAAAATCCAACTTAAAGTTCTATACCTCTAAAAAAAAAAACACCCTTTGTTATATTATTTAAAACTTCGAACATAAAGTGAAACTGTGAAGTCAATATGAACATAAAGGGCCTTACCAATAAACATTTTTAGTTTAGACTTTAATTCTTAGATGTTCACAGTGACCATAATTTTCCATACAAATTTTGCAACTGTGAGCTTCCGTAATTAATAATGTCGGAACTAAGATTTGTTAAAAGTACGGAGCATTGTATACAAGGCCCTAAGCTTCAATTGACGTTTGTCTGTAAAAAGTCTCCACACTATTGTACATATAAATAAAAGTATACCTAAATGGCAAACATTTTTTTATACATAATTCAATTGCTTAATACAGCCCGCTTTTTAACTTTGACCGGAAATTTCTGCCCATTTTTTTACTTCTTCAGTTTTTCTTGAAATAAAGTTGTTAACAACGGGAAGTTTTTTTTACTGTTCGACTAAAATCATTGTCCACGCTTAATTGGTGGTCTAATATTCTATTAAGATGCTCTGAGTTAATATTATTTGTTAATTAAACGAAATTTGTAACCATATTAATTTACAGAGATGTTTCACGAATAGTGTCGCACAACTGATTGAAATGTCAAACGGAAACGGAATTCGACGTAAACACAGTTTTCGATGCTGTGTGAATATGGTATACAGTTACAAATGCTATCAATCAAAAGTTTTGCCGGCCAGTTTCTTGGTCGATAATTATAACTTAAGTTAACAGATTGCAAAAAATTCCACGCACCTTAATTATTGTTTCCATAGGATCACCAACCAGTTCAATTTGAGCTATTTTCTCCGATGGTCTAACTTTAGCTAACCTAGAATAACATTGCTTGCCGAAACATAATTTCCCACATAATTCTGGTATTGTATATGTATATAGTTCCACTTAGCATGGGCATTAACTGAAAGAACAGAACGACCATACGATACAAGCCAATTGGGACGCACAGTTTTGGCTTGAACAACTTTCGCCACACAAGTTCGTATCGTCTTGTATGATTGATCGCCTTACTCTCTCACAGCCAGTAAATCATTTAAAGAATTTTTGCGATGAAAGTGAGTCTCCTTATGTGCTCTGTCATCGGGTTAGTTAGTACCTAATTTATCTGGCGATGAGTACCTACCAAACTTCATAAGTTATTTTTTTCATTGTTCAATGATTATGATCTGTTTTATTGTTTCTTTTACCGGATGAACAATTGATTTTTTGTACATATTTAGCAGTTGAAAATGGGATTTTGGTCATACGTCGTCGTGGGGGTCCCATTCCCATATTGGATCGCTTTATCATGAAATTTTAACACAATTCAACAACTCTACCTATTGGCTTCCATTGCCTCAGTTGTAGCTGGTTAAACAGAATTTATATTCAGTATAGCGATGTTTACACATGTATACTTCCGATGGCATATACTGTAATTAAGCTCTCCCCAACTCGTCTCCAACTGCCATCTTTCAACATCAACTCTCCTGCGCAAAGTGTTTCTCCGTTGACCCGCTCTTCTTCCATCTTGTGTTAATAGGTTACATTGCATATTTGCATTGCGTGCGTGGTAACGGAATTGTTGCCTTTTCTAGTTGTTCTGCCCCCCTCTGGTGTGTCAGAATAAACTGGTGATTCTACGTAGGTACCCTTGGAAATTAAATACACGACTGAAACGGACGAAACTTTTACCATTGACATACTATTGGAATGGTATTGAAATGTCAGGACCACACAGGCTCAGACCAAAAAGTGACGAGAACATAACTAGAGGTCTTGTTTCAAAGCGAATAAAACGTGTCACAAAAATCCTACCATCTTGGGATTCTCCATAGAATCAGTGATAATACACGTAGGGAAAAATCCCTACTCTCTGTAGATATTTTCGAATAAAAAATGACTCCATAGGAAAAAAGGACGGTTTTTTAATATTTAAAATCGTTTGCTGCAAACGTAGGTAGGTGTTTTCAATATTTTATAAAAAAATCCTAATAAATGAGAACTTGTATATTTTTTTGTTTGAATTTGCCAAAGCTTCCTTATCAATTTAGTGGAACTAGATTTGAGATCTTGCTACATACCTCTTACCGTGAATTCACAGTTATATTTCTACTTTAACTTTTTTCGCCCAAATATTTAATATTTAATATTACAAACTTTTCTAAATGAAAATTAAAAACTAAATGAAATAAATACAGAAATATGATCATTTGAACACATTTATTTTATTTTTAAGGATTATTTAGGCAGGCAGATTTGTAGGAAAAATCTTATGTCGGTAGGGAATTTTTGGAGCCGTGGTAGGTATTTTTATTTTTTGAAATCGCACCTATTGGGTGTAAACGTACCTACATTACATAGCTTTGTTTAATAAAACGGTTAAAATTCAAATTGTTGCGAAATGTTTTACAATAGATGTCGCATTGAAAATATGCTAGTTCAAATTGTAAATATTAAATGGAACCAACTAAATTTAATAAAAAATTATAGGTTCAAAAATTGCGAATTCCGAATTTTACAAATATAGGCCAGGGGAGCTATTCAATTAACTTACTTCCTTGTTAAACTTATATGACGATTCGTATTATGCATTTTTTTTACCTACGTGAAGTTAGCCCGCACTTTTTCTAGAATGAAAAACGTGAATTGCAGTTCGATAGACATTCGTTTGTAGTTGTTTGTAGTGAAATTTTTTTCGTTTGTAGTTCAACCGTTAGAAAGTTAGAAGCATTAGAAAAAAATGTCAGCCCGCACTTTTGGCTTTTTGAAATAAAAACTAGCCAGTTGCATTCGAAATCGTTTGTAGTTGTTTGTAGTGAAATTCTTTTTTAACAGAAATGTCTTATTTCCGAGATATAAGGACATTTGTGTTTGCACCTGTAACTTCAAATTTACAAAAGAGAGAAATAATTTAAAACCACTAATGCATAAAGCATATCCTAACTTAAATAACTGCATTTAAAATTTCTGAATTCACTTAAGCGTTACTTAATAAAAAGCAATCAAAGTCAAAAAACGCATCCCTTTAGAGTTGCATCCATATATGGGCTTCCCAACAACAACAAAACAACGGTAAACACATTTTCGCAAAGCACTCATCTGTGCCCATCGACATGAGTCACTACCTGTCAATTAGCAACAACAACCAATCAATGAACCCCGATTTTATCCAACAATTTTTTCTATTCCTTCGAATAACATTAAAACCTAACCCCTTTGAAACAATTTATAACAACAAAAATGCAATTTCTGCAAAGCCTGTATTCCTGACTATCTAATCCAATTCAAATTTTGTGATTTTATTACAAAGAAAAAAAATTTGATGAAACTTAAGCGAACACTACTTCGTCATATAAACTCACATTCATATTTCAGTTATTAAGCAACTCAAAATATTGAAATCTATTTTTTTCTAATGCTTTCTGTTAGATGTATCTAATGGAGCAAAAAAAAATTACCTCTTATCAATAGATACCGATTTATAGAAAATTTAAGAAAATGGTTGAAATCGTCTTCGCAGACTGATTTAAGAGGACGGATATTTCAAATGCTGGACAACTACAAACGACAAAAACTAGTTGGTTGTTAGAAAGCATGTGTGCTCTATCTAATAAAACCTTAAATGTCGAAATTGACCAAACCAAAAAGAATTTATAAGCAATTTAAGCAGGCGATATAAGACCGCGTTATCTTCGAAACGGTACATTGCCGAGTGATGAAATTTCCTATTTCAACAGTTTTCCTCCTCACCAATCTAATTAAAAAAAAAATTGTATCAATCGGCCTAACGGTTTGGGATTTATATGGAATTTAAGCGAAATTGCAGCTTAATTTTTTTTGTGAAGTTAGCCCGCACTTTTTCTAGAATGAAAAACTGAGTTTGCAGTTCGATAGGCATTCGTTTGTAGTTGTTTGTAGCGAATTTTTTTTCGTTTGTAGTTCAACCGTTAGAAAGTTAGAACCATTAGAAAAAAAAAAATTTCAATCCCTTAAAACCTTGTTATCTCCGAAACCGTGGCAAGCAGAGCGATGAAATTTTCTGTGTCGGAAGTGTTTGCCATTACTAATCTAATAGAATCCAAATTATACCAATCGGCCTAACGGTTTATGATTTATTTGAAATTTAAGCACAATTTAAGCTTCTAACTTAAGGTCCCCATAACTCAAAAACTGTTGAACTACAAACGATGAAACTTTGCACTTCTATTCCCTGAGCCCTTTTCTACCTATAAAATCAAATAGAAGACAGCCCGCATTACTGGACACTTTTTATTCGCAATTTAAGGAGAGCCTATAATGGTCTAAATTGACCCATTTTTAAGCGATCCGATATTTCCACTCCTAACGAGTTATGAAGGGTGAAATATGTTTTTGTTCTAATGCAACAACCCACCCTCTTCTAAGAAAGTGATCCAAAATCGTTTTCCACTGAACTGCAATGGAAATATCGAATCGATTAAAAATGGGTCAATTTAGACCATTATAGGCTCTCCTTAAATTGCGAATAAAAAGTGTCCAGTAATGCGGGCTGTCTTCTATTTGATTTTTTAGGTAGAAAAGGGCTCAGGGAATAGAAGTGCAAAGTTTCATCGTTTGTAGTTCAACAGTTTTTGAGTTATGGGGACCTTAAGTTAGAAGCTTAAATTGTGCTTAAATTTCAAATAAATCATAAACCGTTAGGCCGATTGGTATAATTTGGATTCTATTAGATTAGTAATGGCAAACACTTCCGACACAGAAAATTTCATCGCTCTGCTTGCCACGGTTTCGGAGATAACAAGGTTTTAAGGGATTGAAATTTTTTTTTTTCTAATGGTTCTAACTTTCTAACGGTTGAACTACAAACGAAAAAAAATTCGCTACAAACAACTACAAACGAATGCCTATCGAACTGCAAACTCAGTTTTTCATTCTAGAAAAAGTGCGGGCTAACTTCACAAAAAAAATTAAGCTGCAATTTCGCTTAAATTCCATATAAATCCCAAACCGTTAGGCCGATTGATACAATTTTTTTTTTAATTAGATTGGTGAGGAGGAAAACTGTTGAAATAGGAAATTTCATCACTCGGCAATGTACCGTTTCGAAGATAACGCGGTCTTATATCGCCTGCTTAAATTGCTTATAAATTCTTTTTGGTTTGGTCAATTTCGACATTTAAGGTTTTATTAGATAGAGCACACATGCTTTCTAACAACCAACTAGTTTTTGTCGTTTGTAGTTGTCCAGCATTTGAAATATCCGTCCTCTTAAATCAGTCTGCGAAGACGATTTCAACCATTTTCTTAAATTTTCTATAAATCGGTATCTATAATTTGTTTCCTATTTATTCCGCTTAGCGCTAATGTTGGAACCAATGCGAAGTTGGCTACTAGCAGTTCATAATACAGTTAAGTTTATGACTTTTACAATCATTGCGACTTCCGATGGGACATTTCAGCATTTTTTAACGAGCATTTCTGTGCTGCATATTCGTATGATGTTCTTGGGTTCCTTGCGAGGTAGAAGTGCGATCTGTAAGTAAGTATTTTTGTTTGCTTTACTGTATGTTAGGAGGAAATTCGGGTCTCTTAGAGAACGATGGAATAGGAATAGTCAAGGAGTTGGCAGAGTAATTATTAATTATAAATTAGTTTCTTATTTAAGAAATGCTTTAAAAATATAAAAATATTGCTTTGGCATAGCTACTCGCATTTTTTGGTTAATTAAGCAAACAAATTTCAGCAAAAGAATTTTCGGCATGCTTTTGTAAATTGTGCAAAGCGCCACAATTTGATCTTTGTTTGACGTCTCTACCATTGATACAAACGACACTAGAGGGAACAAAATTTGTAGTATCCGACATATTTGCTGCATATATATTGATCTTCTGCTTAATAAAATCTAAGGTTGCGTAAGGCTAGTGGCCTGTCTGTCTAAGTATCCATTATAAAGGAAAGGTGTCGCTCCGTCCACTGGCAATGGACGTCGGATAGGAGGGAATCGCCTTTCGGAATTCAACCGCTCTGTGTTGCAAAATAAAACGTAGGAACGGATGGTTTTTATTTATTTATTTATTCATTACATCTAGGTACTAGCTAAGCTATACAGATTACAAGTATAGATATCTATTATTTTAATTAAAGAAAAATAACTAAATATTTAAGACTAAGGTAATGCCAACAAATCAAATAAAATACTTTTGAAGCGATTGCGATTAAAATGTAAATCGACGTAATTACAAACCTCATTGAATGAAACAATGCTCTGGATAAAGGTTCATTATGTCCGTAGTTGGTTCTGCGAACAGATCGAAGGAGAAGTTATCTTTCCGTTAAAGGTCTAGCCGGGCATAGATTGGTACTTGAGCTAAAAGAGATGGACATTTAAGATGATAACATAATAAGTCCCTTACAAACATGATGTCATGAGCATTTCTTCTTGAACTCAAAGTTGAAATCCCGAATAATTGACACAGAGTTTGGTAAGGAATTTCAATGTCCCAGCACATTTTCCGAAAAATATATTTTGTAAAACACTTCTGAACTTTTACTCTTTTTTAGCAAATAGTTGGCTAAGGTTCCGATTCCGACGACAAATGAAAATGAAAAATGAATTAGTTTTGGCGCGTATTCGAGAACATTTCGCGCGTTCAGTTTATTTAATGTGTCAGATTGACGGCTAGCTTTGTTTGATTTGGAATCGGACCTGATCCTCGGTTACATTTAAAATTTACTTGTAAAAATCTACGACAAAGGGGTTTTGCAACAAGGACGGGTCGATGTTGAATATTTGTGTGCAAGGCGTTATTGGAATTTTGTGTTTATTTGAAAGGCTTGTGTGTACCATTAATATCGTTTAAATAAATGTCCGTGGCTTCTCACTGTGGCACGGAACAGAGGGGTCTAATTTTTAATGACTGCCCAATAGATCCTGCTGAATTTTAGCGATGGCGTTGATTAATTTATAGCTTTGAGTGCAACGGTCGATTGAGGATTATTGGCAATCTCTTACTTCAGGAAACCTCATACGACAAAGTCAATGTCAAATAGCACGATTTAACATGCCGGGTGTTGGAATCGTTGATGTTCACACAAATCGATGAGACTGTGCATGCTGGGTCGAAGTCGTGTTTTCCGCATAGTCACATATTATGGAAAAATGTGTTTTCTCCGAAATTTGAACAGAGGAAAATGTTAGAGTTTTTTCCAGTTGCTTAAATTCATGCACCTTACTGTTCTCTTCAAGGCACGTTAACCCGAATAACATGCAAAACCTCACATATCATATACACGTCACATGAGTGTATACTATCATGCACATCAGCACGATGCACACCACAGCACATACCCCTTTTGAAGGGAGACCATCGGTGGCATTTCCTGCAAAAGCATATTCTGTTTGTGCGGTTTAATTCTTCCAATGGTAGTACAAGTGCACAACATGACCGGTTCAGACATGTGACGAGCGCCTGTTTGCACATGTAGACTAAAAGAATACTGTGTTCCACGGGGTAACCTTTTGAGTAAACTGCTGGTGTATGGACTGGACATGGACACTGCTCGCTCCTGAGAGGCATTCGATTTTTTCCAGATCGCAAATTCTTCTTTAGGCCTCTGATGATTAAGAGTCGGAAGGTCGATTGGATTATGGATCTTACACATACGACTAGCTTTCGCCACTCTTGCAAATTGACTACTGCCATTCAAATGGAGTATACCTATTTTTTTTTGTCCCCGGAGAAATTTGTAAATCGCGGGTTTCTCCATATTTTTTACATTTGTCCCGTCGAGCTGCGAGCAAAATATGGCAATGGCAACCCTATATAAGAAATACGTCCGTCATAATGGAAAGCCGGAATCCTTCGAACTGTAAATTTACAGAAACTCACAATTGCGAAATTTGTAGAAATAAAGCCACTGTGAACTACTTAAATTTAGAGTCGAAACTAAAAATGTTTATTGGTAAGGCCAATTCAATAAATACAGCTTGACTACATGTAGCTCAAACTGTCAAACGCAGTACACAATCAACTCAACAGTGCTCTGTTTTACGTACTGCTTCTGAGATACCGTGCTTGTGAAATAAGCGCTAGAGTCGCTGCTGAATTGTTGTAAAAATATCGGTCTTTAATGGTGATCCACCTAAAATGAGTAAAGCCGTCAAGTATCGGCTTCGTGGAGACCAGGCTACATAGCCCGGGTTCATTCGGTTTCAAACTATAAATTTCTGACCCACAAAATTAACAATCGCTTCGATTTTCGAGCCATGAATGCCGCCGTTTCTAAAATTGCACACAAAAGTCACATGCAGAGGAAGCACGAGTATTTTATTTGTGGTTAGCATGCTAGTTTTAGGAAGTAGCTATCTTGAAAATTTTTAAATTTTGTGCAACATAAAACCATTTTGAAGATGATCTTGCAATATTTCGCATTGTTGTTTAAGCGTAAAGATGGATTGGTTGCTTCGAATGATACCGTATTCAGAAATGTCAATTTAAAAAGAAACCAATGGACGGTCTACCTTTTACTTTTACAGGCTTTTTGTTGCTCGCTCTACTTTTAGCTGGGAAGGTTCGCATAATTTTTTCAAGTGTAATTTTTCGACATTAAACATTTAGGTGGATTATTTTCCGCTCAATGGGACGACGCATCTTAAAATGTATTTCAACGCCATTTTAGAGGCGTTTTTCTTCTTCTTTTTTTTAGCTGAACAACAGAGAGCTCTGAACATGCGTATCTTTCTTCATGTTTAGACCATGATCCAAATCGACCTCCATGAGTATATAATAATTTGAGCAGTGTGAGTAGAAATGTGGTAAAAATGTGACAGCAAATTCTGACAGCTAATCAAATCACGCCTAGGCCCACAGAAGCCCGCAGTCCGCTCCTGGTTAGCACAGCACATATTTTATCTTTCCCATTCAGTCCATTCAACGGCCAGCTCAATAGAAGTGACGTCTTTCGACAAAGAAAACCAAAGGAAATGATATTGATTTCACAATTTAAGACTTTTGCATACATAATCTCAAACAACCCCCGACAGACTTCAACCCTCCATATGATTCCCTTTATAATACCATACGCCACTTGACTCGCTTACGAGTATAGGTACATACTGCATTGGAAATTAATACAAAAAAATGCGCCGCAGCACATGTTGACCATGGTTCCCATCGGACCTTGTATAGTTTGCCTAAAGTTTTTCAAACGAAGCGCACAGAAAATTCGTTCCGAAATTAAATAAAAAAAAACAAGAAGATAATTAAAATAACTCACACAAATAGTCTATACCATTTACTTACAAAAAGCTTAAGCAAAAGCATTAATAACAATTTTCTACCAAGGAACCCACCGTCTAATTATTTTTTAAAGCATATCTACGGTCAGTGTGTGTAATTTAGCAATGAATAGACTTGAAAAAGTGGGGAGCCAAATACCTGAAATAACCTTAAGCGGGCTTTGAGATACCAAGATATTGAAGATACTTCAAAAGCTCACAGGTCTCTCATTAACCTATCACGAGTCGCATACTACAACAAAATGTATCTTACTTTTCGCGATAAGGTGCGAATAATTGTTATATTCCGTTTCGCTCGTTTTTTTTTTCCAAATTCAATCATATCTCTCCTCAATCTTATCTTGTAGAGGTTGCGCCTGTATAAAGAGTTTTCGGTGGAGTTCTTGCTCCGAAAAGAGTGACTGAATCCAGTCTAAGTGCTAACACCTCTGCGTCGGTTTATAGGTTTTTTTCTTCGGTCTCTCGGCTTTTTTTTTTGGTGGTTCGTCAATAATAGTGAATAGATAACTAATGTAGCCGTGAATGTGTGGGAATTATTTGTTGATTAAGTGTTTAAGCACGCGCTCACTGTCTACATTGGAAAATATTGTGTAATTTCTGCAGCTCGTTGCTTACATGCTATTTGAGTATTGAGTGACATGTGATCTTTGAAAAGTCTCAAGTGAAAAAGTGCTTTTTGAGTAGACGTCTTTGGAGTACATCTGTTTACATACCTGTGGGATTAAATCGTTTGTCAATGTCACCAGTGCAACAAACAAAGTAAACAAACATTTGAATAAGCTGTATGACGCAATGAGCTGGAAAAAAGAGTTTGCTTAAAAAATTTAAATGTTTTTTAGACTTTCTAGGCATTCCATAGAAAGTGATACAAATTAAGTAAACGCAAAATGTCTGGGATAATTGCGTGATCGCTTTATATTAGTTGGTATCCAATTGAGAACAGGACAAGGTGGTAGAGACGTCAGAACCAGAGACAATACTGAGACCCCCAACTCACAATTCTCTTGCCACTGACCCCCTCAATATTTTTTTTAAATTCGCCATTTTGTTTTCTTATTGGTGTTATATCAATTTAGAATCCGTGTGACATGCAAAAACATAGGTACCTACAAAGAATATAAAATAAATGCTGCCAACCGTTGGGGTAATGTGATAGAGTTCGGGAATTCAACATTTTAACATTTCCGAATGCTATTGGCTAGTTATTATATATTTTTAAAAGGCGAATAATACGATTTGGGACGACCATTTCTGCGTATTTGCCACTTTGGAATATAACTAACTTCGATTCCATGAGTCATTGTTCTTAAATAAGAAGAAATATTGCTCAAAATGTTTTTATTTTCCCTCAACCAATCTACGTAATTGATTTTTCATAAATATTTTAAGCAAAAGTACACTTATTTATTCCTTAAAAAAATGCTATCTACACGCAGAGAATAATTTCTGTGAACGCTGCCAGCAACTTTGCCCACATCGGGAGTGGTTGATATTTTTTGGTGAACCGGAATTTTGTAACTTTCGTGCCATTTTTCAATACGAATTTCTATATATAAACACGCACCAAATCGTGGCCACTCCATAAAAATATAGCATACCAAGTAGACAAAGTGATGAGAAATCGGCCGAAGTTGCTGGTCTCGTCTCAGTATTGTCTCTGATCAGAACTTTAGATGAAAATGAATATTTTTGAGTTGATGTAGGGTTTTTAAGAACCTGGGTTCGAATCCTTCTTCCTTGAGGGCGCAATTTGTGACGAAATTTGTTTTCTATTCGTCCCCAGATATTATTTTACATTGATCTTGCTTCAGTAAATTTACCAAGTTAACCTAAATTATCGACTGAAGACCGACTTCCTCAATTTTGAAAAATGTCTACACTAAGGCACAGGACTTTGCATAAGCTTTAAGCCATGACAGCCTCATTTGACATTTAATTTTAGTATGCAATGCTATTTCCGCTCTGCTTTGCTCTTGTCAGGGAATTGTGTTGCTGGAATTTTAATCTGGTCTATCATCATCTAAGCCACTACGACCCTTATACTTATTACTTTTCGTATTAGTTGCCCTTTTTTGAAGTACTCATTGACGACTTCTCCTTGTTGTATTTCTTACATAAGTTTTGACAGTAACGAGGCTCAATGTTTTTGTATTGTTTTCCACTTTTGGAGTGAGATACTAAGATAAGGACGAACTATAAGAGAGAGACTTGATAATTAATTTATCTACAAAATTAAAACATCAGTGGAACAAAGATAATAGACTAGAAAAATGAGACATTCTGTATTTTACAAGGCTCAAAAACACACACAAAAGTGCAATGTTTGATGTACAATTGGACATCGTCCTATTTTCGAAAATGAAGCCGTTGTTCACATTCAAGTCGATGAGGAACGTCACCATGGACAAGAACCATTGATTATTTCTTAAAAATATATAGACGCCATTCTTATTGAACAATATCTAGTTTCAGGAGAGTTACAAATTAGAACCCCAGGGCTCGAATTGGACCGATGGAATGCGTTTCGTCAAAAACAGACGATAGGAGGGTATATGCTTTTGATCGTACTTAAAGCACACGTTCAGTCGTTCATAAGCTGTTTGTGTTTATTCGAACCAACAATTTTTATTGGCCTAGAAAACAGCTTTAACTTCCATATACCTGTGTACTTGACGACCCGACATGTTAAGAGTCTCTGCCTTGTATTCGCTCTGATTTCCGGTATGCTCTTTCTAATTATCCAAGGCAATAGCTCTAGCATGGCCTTTGAATCCAAAGTTCGGTCTCTCTTGTTGTCCCGAATTCGGTAGCTGTTTCGTGGAAAATTCTCTTGATTTCACCATTATAATCTATTCATTAGCACTTCATGTAATGCAAGCCAATGCAATCCAAAAATCCACCTAAAATGAACCCCGTTCAAAAGCACGTTAATAAAGTCCATAAATAAGTCCTGACAAGATAAACGTCTGGGAGTAATCGGATTTGCTTCAGCTATAGTTTTCTGTAAGTGATTTTTCGTTGAATTTCTACTAGGGTGTTGTTGTTGTTGTGTTGTTCATTTTTATATTACGGCACTTGCTTAACAAACTGGAACGATAGAGAGTTGTTTCATTTTTTATAGCACTATGTAAATCTATATAGTCTTGGCCTAATTCACTGTAAAAAGAGCTAATGGCGGCTGTTCTTTCATCACTGCTAAGGACCCTATTACGGCTCACTCTAAGCGGCCTAAATAGTCGGCATCGTTTTAATAGCCGGCAGCTGGACGGATCTGTTGAAGCGACTGCCTTCTGGTGGACTATCTACGCCCCGAACGAATTTAAAGAAGTCTTTTGCCTTGTTTAAGACCTGCGCCAATATAAAATAGTTCGGAGTGTCACCTAAGCCGACACGATAAGTTTTACGGAAACCTTTACCACTATCATATAAAGCTCTTGAAAGGAGAATGCTATGCAGTATGCAGCTTTAAAATCGATGGAAAGGTACTAAGTCGCGACTTCAAATTTGTCAGTCTTTTGCATGAGCTGCCTCAATGTGAAAAATTGCTCTCCAACATCTTCTATATAGACGCTGGTGGGAAGTGGTTGTTTATTGCCTGGATTTCAGCTCTCCTCTCGGCCTATCAATTTCTTCATTATGATACCCAGTTAGCAGTTGAGAAAAAAATAGATAACCCTTAAAGTTTTTTTTAAAACTTTTTTATTTTGCCTAATTTCCAAAATTGTTCTTAGTAAAGCGGTCAAAATGGATTTCATTTGCTAAGTTGATGAAATTTTTATGGCTTCGTCATCAGAAAATGAATTTAATGAAGATCTGATGGAACAGGAGATGGTGAATCAACGTCGTCCTCGTCTTCGACTATATCACAAGTGGGCTAGGGCTTGAATCAGTGATTACTGTTTCGTGGATTTTCGGAAATATTTCCGGCTAAAACAAGAGGCAATTGGAGGCTAAATTCATAATTGATACAATAAAAATCGGCACACAGCACATCAAATAAGTTTCAATTGACAAAAACAAATTTAATTTTAAAACGGCCTTTAATCATTTCAACTGTTTTAAAACCGCATTTAAATACATCTCCAGCGTTTAAATCTAAGTCATAGGGTTAAAATATACCTACGGATTAGGGCGTACAATTAACTTAAACTTAATTAACACTCGGAATAAATAATATGGCCGCTATATTCAATAAAATATGTTGTATTTTTTAATGCAATATTTATGTTATGGCATTTAAAAAAGTTATGAACTGTACTATTTTGTACGTTTCAGTAATATTTGTTCTCCTCAGCTTTAGTAGTATTGAGAAAAGTCGATTTTCATCACTGATCCCTGTTTGCCGCTATTTGTAGAAGAGAATACGGCAATATATTCAGGAGGCTAATACTACGTTTCCACCAGAGACTAATCGCGAGGTTTTGGGCAAGAGATTGCAAATAAATCCTGAGGTGTTTCCACAAAAAAAGAAGGTTAATTGGACGTTTCACCAGATGTTGTCAGCTACTGTCATTATCGAACAACTCAAAATTGAGTGGAAAGTGTGTTCACAAACCGGACACTACATGCAAACCTGGTTGATAGTCGAAATTTATTTCTAATCTCCCTTTTCATGCGATTAACTTTTGTATGATAAATCCCGTTATTTATGCGGGATTTACGGAAATTTTTCTAAATCTCGCAGTTAATTTCCGGGGGAAACGTAGTATAAGTATAACTAAAGTCAGTGGGCCAGTGCTCCCAGATCATATTTCGTTATTTTCTCTCGATCACAAAAAAATAACTCTTAGCCTGAAACATTTACTGCATGCTTTTGAATTCTCTTTCATCTAGAACCCAAATATATTTTGAAGAAAAAGTGGGTCTCGGTCTATACGACTTAAGGTGTGAATAGTGGACTGACATATTATCAGATTTCTAAAACATTCATCCAGCCTTGTAAAGGGTATAGCTGCTGTGGCCGCGTTTTCCTTTTATACTAATCCACCGTCGTTTACACTACCTTATTTCCAAATCTAAAAGCTTTTGACTCGTTTTACGGTACAGTCTCAGACTTCAATAAGCCGATGGCGGTTAAGAAGAGCCCATATTGTTCTTGTAATGTTTACGTAGACTCTTCAGGTTTTAATTAGGCCATCAGGCTGTTAGCGGTTCAGTTTGATGAATCTTAATTAACTGGGTAGTACGTGATTTTATATGAATTACAAACCTAAGAAGAAGATATGATAACAATTAAAGACTGAGCAAATTTAGCTGATGACATACTTATCTACTACTTATCGGGACAGAAATTTATCGGATATTATGACTTTTTTATTTCTTATGCTGTGACGTAAAGCTCAAGTAAGAAGCACTTGTAAGAAGCTATTGTGGCGATATTCTGAACGGTATATGGGGTCATTCATAAGTTATTTTTTTCGTATATCTCCCTTGATTACAAATGTATTTGTTGTGTTTGTTTTCAGTTTTTTTTCCTGGATTGGCAACGCTTTTTCCTGCGACAATCAATTCGACAGCTGAGAGGCAAAATGAGCTCATTCACAATGAGGGGACCTTTTTTGAGGCATTAATAGAACAAGACAAGACAAGACCACATGTAATCAAAGTCATTTCAATGGTCATTACTATTACCTACTTGTATTATTTTATTTCGTTTTAAAGTTCAGCACCTATGAAAGATCTTAACTTGCGGGTGGAATTCAGAAATCCATGATAAAAACTTGTTATCAAAAAGCCTTAGCATTCACAGCTTTGACAAAACTTGAAATATTATGCAACACTCCAGTCTTAATTAACGCCGTATCTGCTGCCTCTGTAAAACAAACCCACCCACCCGTCAACCGACTGCGAGTGAAAATCTGTCTTCATTTACGTCTAATTAAGCCGACTCAACCTTACATGATTGATTAACTCCTCACCCAAACTACATACGAACAAAAGTAGTCACAACTCCCAACAGAAATGCCCTCTCTTATTTTTTGGCCTGGCAGCCAAATCTAATTGGAATTTAATGAGCTTCACAATGTAAACAATTTCGATTAATCAACAACTGCAACAGCGGATACCTCCTCAGCGACGCCGCACACGTTTCCGCCGATGGCGATTTTAGCATAGCCACGATGTCCGAAACTAATTCCCCATGAATTCCTCACGATAAAGTGTGGTTCCTCAAGGCGTCCATCCAAATTGTAGCCGACAATTTGCACTGCATGATTTGGTGGTCCATTGCAATTGGTTTTTATCACACCGCCCACGTAGTATTGCCACGGTAGGGCGTTGACGGCCGCAACCAGTGGACCCTTGAAGGCGAGATACGCCAACATCTCCGGTTCACGACCTACAAAGCTGCAAGCAGAAGATTACCATCGATTTTGATATATATCTATCGAGGGGTCGAACTCACTTGAAAGATGCATAGTCCGTGACTCGGGCAGCGCCGACGACCGCATGTGGAAGGCTCTGCAATGTGGTGGTCGTGCGGCATGCCTTAATTCCATCAGATATCGGGTAGTACCGCTCCGGGAGGATGGTGATATTTCCCTTTGCCAGCCACTGCAACAGATGACATGTGTCCCCATTTTTGCTTCGCGTTTCGGAATTCCCAGAACAGTCAATCATCTGTTGAACGCTCAGTTCGTGTGCAGTGGAACGGTATTTGACAGCACGAATAGATTCTATGCATCCAATGACGGCATGTGCGTAGCTGAAACCACGTTGGCTCCGAATGGGGGTTACGATGCCGTGTTCACGCCAGTCGACACGTTGTGGCAACGGGGTTAGACCGGTGCTGGAGTCCTTTCTGTATTGTGATTCGGAGATCTGTCTTTTCGTGCGTTGGGGGCTTCCTGCTGGAAAGTACATCTGACGGAATTCACTACTCGACATGTCCGAGTATCGATTTATGCCGAATACAGGCTGACTGTCCTTCCTGTAGTCCTCCAACATTTCAAAAGTGTCCTGCCGATGAGAGAATAAACTTATATTTTTCATCTGCAAATTCTGATGGGTAGTTCGAACTTACCTTGAATATTTGGTAGCGCTTTTGGTACTCGCTTTCGTTGCCACTGTACGTCCGGTTGTAGATTGTGATGAAGTTTTTAAATTCCCTCTGGGTTCGCGTTTCGGGATCGGGGTATCGTATCGGTATCGCGAAGAACATCAGAGCCGCGAGTACAAATACCAATTTCTGATCACTGTATGCCTCTGCGGTGGCTGACAACATGATCGAGATGAAGTTACTGACTGGCGAGAGAAATGCAGACAGTTACACGGATAGAGTCGATTTCTTATCGCTGCTATAGACTCAGAGGCAGAGTCTTTATGTTGTGATATCATTGTTCCCAGAAACGAGATAATTGTAGATTAGACGCATGGGTTGATGGGGAAGATGTTGGAAGATGCATTTAAGGCAGATGAATATACACAGGTATTTTACTACCACACTTTCTTGTTTACTGTGCCACTAGAATTATCTTGGATACAGCATTGTTTTTTGGCCTTACAAATAAACATATTTAGTTTCGACTCTAAATTTTAACAGTTCACGGTGGCTTTATTTTCAATACAAATATCGCAATTTTGAGCTTCTGTAAATTTAAAGTCGGTACTAAAATATTTTATTAGTACGCAGATATACGCGTAGTATTTTCGACAAAGTACTCTGTGCGAAAGGAGAAGCAAAATCGTTGCCAAACATCCAGTACCTCAAGCGTGAAAGGTGGAACACAGCCTTAAAATAGGAGTGACGTATGTGTTTAGCGTTCCTGTACGAAGACAAATGTTGTCCAGCACATACCTAAAAGAGTTTTAATTCAACCGAAAACGTTGAAGAAAACTAAATGAAAAATTAAGAACATGTAAACTTACAATATTGAATATAACAAACCTTTCAACGGGCAGCATAAGAGGATTGGAATAATCCCCAAGATTTTTTCTGATTTTTCATAGATTTTGATGTTCTATCACCGCTATTATCACTATCACTTGTTGTTATAATTCCCCACAACCACCTAAATTGGTGGCAATCAAAGAAAATGAGAAACGTCAGTGAATAAGCTGTCGTTGTTTTCTTTTCGAAAATATCAATCGTTTTTAATGTTACATGAAGCAAAATAAACGCAAACGTATACGAAATGGCTTTCGTTTTTTTGATTCCGTGCAAACGAAAATTCCTTTGGTTTTTGTAGTTACATGAAGCAAACCGTTCGTGCAAACGAAAACGATCGAACGTTTTCATCTTAAAGGCTTTTAATGGCTTCAATTCAATGGATCAAATTGTCTCCCGCCCTCATAAAGTTTTCGGGACAACAGCCCCCAAACGTTCTCAATAGTATTAATGTCCGGGGAGTATTTCCCATGTTGTCTTTTATCCATTACTTCACTAATACCCTAGCTGTATGAATAGGAACTTTGTCGTGAACGTGGTTGTGGCTGGAAACCATCCGAAAAGGTTTGAAAAATGTGGAAAAGCCACTTTTGATGACTGCAGTTCACTAGTCCCATAATACGACATTGGCCCCACAACATTACGCCACCTGTACAGGTGTGGTGACGACTCGTGTGTTCCTCCTTTAGCAGGTCGTGAAAGTAGTAATAGTAGCCGTCGGATAAAACTAGGTTGAACTTTTTTTCGTTGGAAAACTCGTCTGAAACTCCTTTTTCCACGTCATATGCTCTCGTGCAAACCGAAGACATTTTTTTTTTTATTTTAGCCTCTTCAAATGTTTGGCACTCCGAAAAATCCGTTTTACATTTACTAGACTTGCAGTCTTCCCTGATTTTGGCAGCAGAACGTTGTGAATTTGAAGCGTCTCTGATGATAAGTCTTATATCTGCTGTTGATGTCGGGTGCTGAACACCTTTAATATAACTTCCATAACGGGACTCACTACGATTGACATTGCTAAAAAAATGTTGGCTTCGACCTTTTTTTTTTAATTTCGCGCTGTCCTAGGCCAGATTCCAAATACCCCTTTACTTGACCTTTTTGAAAGTCGTTCCATTGCTTACCACAACCCATTTTACAAAAAAACTGCGGAAGTTACTTTCATTTAAAAAAAGGTACGTTATCGCTGAAGATCACAATCTGAAGTCATTGCCCTTGAACCTAATCGATTTAGCCAAAAAAAATTCGGAATATTATGATAAACACAAAATTCAAATTAACCGTTCCACAAATGGTGTTGTTTTTCTCTTCTATGTTATGTGTAAACAAATGAAGGTTGAAAGCATGCAATAAAAGAGAATATAATACGCAATAGAAACCGAGAGAAGAGACGCATTCCAAACAGCATTTTTTGAACCTATTAAGAAACTTTTTTTCCTTTGGCAAGCAACTTTTTAAGAATGTTTCTCTTTAAGAGCCGCAAAAGGAAAGAGCTAATATGCATTTATAAAAAATTGGACCTTCACGTATCAACTTCGCAAAGAAAATGTTTCCCCAGAAAGGGAAAATCATAACATCATTGATCCATTAGTGATTAGTGTAATCCATTCTTGTGTCTGTTGGATCATTTTAAACATGATAATTTTAAACATGTGACTGATTTTGAATGGATTCTCTTTTATATGCGTCGCAAGTTAAATCCCATAAAATCTTAACATGAATGGCCCACAACAGCAGCAATTTTTTAAGTTATACTCATAATCTGTTTTTCTGTTTCTAAAAATGTCAACGCACAGGAGTTAGTTAGATGTGCAGTTGTAACTATAAGAAGCCTCGCATTCGCTTAGTATACTGTTGTACAGCAGCCTTCCTTGGCATCGTCACTTGATGTGGTCGTCTTCATCATCATCATCTGCTAGAGACTATTATTTTTTTCATAAACTTCTGACTCCTCAAAGCGATGCAAATCACGTCCATCTGGCACTTCTACTGTGCCAACATGAAGCAATAGCTATTTTTCACCCTATGAACCACTAAAAGGGGCTGGGCGGTCGCTTAAAACAGAACTCCGAAACACCCCGAAAATGATGAATATATTTCTATTGAAGAGTACCAATATTGAGTTTCATGTTAATATATTTTCCCTCTTCGGATTGCCAGCCAACTAAACAATTGCCCAAAGATCACAATTATCTGGAATATAAGTCGCATGTCATTTCCGTTTTCTACCACTATTTCTAGTGGCAACATTTCGTAAATAATTGGAAGGGAAACTGTATCCCTCAAAAAAAGTGGGAGGGTAATTTTTTAGTTTCAAACTTCGCTCAGTAATGGCCTTGGTTATCTAAAATAACCTGTCAGCTCAACTAGAGGGTAGCCTATTGCCCATCACCAATTTCAGATTTTAGTGCGATATCAAAAGCCTTAAGGCTACCCTAGCAGGCACTTAAGTCCACAATTAGTCAACCTTTTGTTACAAATTCGACAATGTTTACTTACCGTAAAAATACAGATGCCCTTGAAAAGTTTCTATCATATCTTTCCCCAAGCTTTACAATCTCATTACTTTGCCACTTGGATTTGAACCTGAAAAACAAAATCATTTACATTCATTGTGTAAACAAAATGAATTTACATTTCTCTCTTCAAATATTTAGAACTCTCTATCTACAATCGTACATATCTTATAATATCTGGCAATCAGAGTCACAAATTTAGTTGTCAATAATTTTCGCCGCGTTCACTTATCGCTTTTGCGATTGTGGTACGCACTACTGTTTACAAATAATAAGTAGGACTGCAGACACTTACGTAATCGCACGTAGTCGTACACACCATACATGAGCTGATTACATTTATTTACTCCTTTTACATAATTGCCAATAATGAATAACACGAAGAAACAACCATTACATGAAGAACTGCAATCTGTGATACGATTTTGTTGACATAATACGAGTAACAAACAAATGTACTCAAACTGGTTTTGTCAATGAGTTTGGGCAGGCGTTATTTTGATAAGGAATTATTGCCAATTTGTTATAAATTTAGCTGTGGAATTCGCTTTTAACCGCAAACATCCACAGTCATAATATGATTATTGTTTTGTTTACCGATATGATAACTGATTAGAGATAGGCTTGTTGAATGTATACCTATATATTTTTTGGTTGTCCGTAAAATGTGTGCATATGTATAAAATAAGTCACATAATATTGGAAAAGAAAATGGTGTTGACTTTATTAGAAAGATAACTTTAAGTATGACTTTTCGAAAAAAAAAAATATAATATTTCAAGCAGCTTAGGGGATGTGTATCTTACCTCGTTTTAAAATCGCAAAATAAAATGATCAATCAGCTGTCAAATTGATTTTTGCTGGAAAGGAGTTGTCATTTTAAAAGTTATTGGCAAGTATAATATATATACACTATACAGCTTAGCCAATGCGGCTCTGTAAATATAAGCATATTTTAAATGTTGCTTTTGCTATTTTAAAAAAATCTTGCCTTGTCCTCGATTTCATTCAGATTTTGAAATAATCACGTACAAAAAAGATGTGTTCCTCTGCTTTTGTAGCAAGAATGGAAAAGACTGTCAAAATGGCTGAGGTTGGGATAAATTCTCTCTCAGAGAGAGACACTCAAGAAAAAGTTAGGAACCGCATTATGAAAAATTACAGGTATACGATACATAACTAAAAAAAATAATAAAAAGTGCTACGAAAATTCGTTAAAAAATCTGATAAACTCGAAGAATTTGTTTATTTACAAGCAAAATTAGTTGACTCGAGAAGAGGAAAAAGCGACACTGCATTTAAAATTACGCGAAGGAGATTGTCGCTTCTTACAACGAGAGCAAATTTCAATTCAAACAATTAAATTTTATTTTGCCGCCTGTTGATAGGATTAATATTAATACGACCGAAATGAAATGCCAAATACGATCGGCCTTACCAAGTCAGTGCTTTCGAAGTTAATTTTAGTGCCTCAAATGTCATTTTAGTGTCTAAAAAGTAGATTTAGTGCTTGGGCGTTTTTTTATTGCTTAAAAAATATCTAAGTGTTATTTTACCAATGCCGGTGCACACCGCCTTTTTGCCTACTTTGCAGGCATCCACCACCGGGAAAATTAAAAAAAAAAAAAAAAATTAGCAGCCGTACAGGCCTAACTATGGACAAACACATAAGTTAAGCTAAAATTGCTATGAATAAACATTTTTATAAGATAACTAACGCTTCGTATAACTTTCATATAACTAACTTACGATAGGACGTCTGTTAGCGAGTCAATAACTGTTTTTCTGTTTGTTTTTCTTTTCATTTTCATTTGTTACAATTGAAATTTATTAGCCAGCCGTGAGGACAGCCAATATGTAATAGTTTTTAGCAGTTTTCAGTACAATTTTGTTAGGTGATGCCAGCTCTATGTAGCTATTTTAGAGAAAACATTAGCTAGGTATTATATGAGTTATTTTCAATTATTAATAAGAATATTTAACTTATATGTTATTTATTTAGCTAGGGGCTAGGTAACATATGAGTTGGAGAGTAGTTGAGGGTTTATTATTAATACGGGTGTAGATGTCTTTTATTATTCAAGTGTATTATTTTTCAATTTTTATTGAAGTATTTATTTATTTTATTTTTTTTTTATATTTTAATGTGCAATCGCCATATGACTGAATATGAATAAGTTTTTTTTTTGTTGTTATTTCTTACTTTTATTTTTTTTTTTATCTACTCTGGAGTTATTTAAAAAAACAAAGTTTTAGTGCCCAAGAGGTCAAAATTAACGCTGACAATTTTAAAAACGGCGCTCAAACGTCAGCCTGACTTGGCAACGCTGAATACGACAGCAAATTTCAAGTCACCTGTCAATAGTCAGGTGACTGACAGCATTCCCAATTTTTACTCCAAGAAATTTGTTGAGTAACAATTCGTGAGGTTCTCAGTGAATACATGTAGTATCTTGCTCTCTCGATGACGATCTTTTTAAAGAGTTTTACAAGCTTAGGATTTAGGAACAGCATTGAGTTAAAATTCGTAAAATTGCCTTAAGTTTGAAAGTAAATTAACCGACCTAGTTTATACAATTGGGACTCTAGATGTGAGTTTTGGAACATCCCTTCTGTTGTTGGCACATGGAATATCAGCACGTCACAACATTTTCGAGTTATGGTTGAATGGTTTGTTTCAGTTGGAAGGCAGAAGATTTATTTGCCTAAATTCCAAAAGATATTTAGAAAAATCTATCGAGCTTTCCAGTCTCTGATTAACTGAGCATACTTACGACCTACTTTCAAACGAGGCTTAGGTATGTGGCGTGCTTTTCTTACGGAATGATTGTCAGAACTACATACTTGTTCAAGATTATGTTTTTCGACTGTTCTTCAAGCCTGTGCTTCAAAGCCTGATGGATGGTAAAATTAATGCGCGCTTGACAGGATATAATTTGATATATAGCTTTGTGTCCGTAGAGGACACTTTTGACAGAAAGTGCGCTCTACTAGAAAATTCAAGTACTTATGCTGACGTGGTGAATTCTGTTTCCATCGACTCCTCATGCCTGAAGCACCTTTTACAATTTCTTAACCAATAAATGAGACTAAAGTCAAAGGCAGCTGTCTCTTACTACAATGGACCATTAGTTGTGTCGGAGTGCTCTAATTAGCGAAAATCTAAGACAGTTAAAACAAAACGTGTATAACCTCTTTCGCAGAAATTGTAATATCTCCGTGTATGACTTATGACATGAAAAGCTTAGGTACCTGTTAGAGAACAGGTTCAATAAATTTATTTTGCATTATTTAAAAAATATTATCTCGGTAAACGCTTGTTTCAAAAATCAAAACAGCAAACCTTAGAGCGTTGAAAATGTTTCATATACTATGTATATGTGGTGCGCTTTCAAATTAATTCACAACAAATAATTCCCCAAACTGACGGTCGACAAGAAGCAAAATGTTAACCCCCCCGATATTTCCAGTAACAAACAGGACTAATCAACAAAAATCGCTTTAACAAAAATAATCGTATAAAATCAACCAAGTTCCGTGATATTAGTGAAACAATGAACAATATCGCCGAACTGACCTCCGCATTCAAACAGAATAACGTTGTCCTCGGTGTAACAGCTGTTATCGGAGTAATCGGTGGCATTTATCTGCTGACTGAGGGAACCAAAACGGTCGTAAGGTAAGTTTAAAAAAATATATATAAAAAATAACATTTATCCACACTCCCATGTCGCATTCAATTATATAACAAATCCATGATAGACTTCCGTGAATACGCGTCGATTCTTCACCGCAGTACAATTAAGGACAATACGACATTCTCCGGCTAACGACTTTCGCCTAAACGGGCCATTCGCGCACGCTCACTGCGAATACCAAACACCTGTATTCGCACTGGGCAATCCGAAAAAGGGTAGCATAAAAGTAGAAATGAAAAAAGCAAACAAAAAAAAAAATCAATAAAATACGAAAGACAGTTGGTGAATCAATGCGAGGGTTGCTCTTGGAATCGACCTGTCATGCAATACCACAACATATGGCCAACAGTGGGTAATAGAACTCGGAATTTGAATCGGAATTGGAATAGAAGAAGTACGACTGTCCATCTAGGTAGCCAAATTTGAATGGCAGCAGAAGGTGTTCCGCTTGCCGCACCAAACCCAAACGTCATATGCATTTGAAATATTATTTGTGTGACTTCATTTGGCGGCAATAACCTGTCAACTGTGAAGACCAAAACACTATAGAACGGAAGTATGAACGAACACACAATACAAGTACACATCTGGCAGCACCATGTGCCTGTGTTGGGCGAAGAATTTAATTCAAATGTATAAGTTTTGTGCAGTTTTTTCCAAACGCCAGAAGGGAATTCAATTCAATTGGGTTTTCGATTTGTGTCCAACAAAAATGTGCTTCATACAGTTGTAATCACGTTAATCACTCTAGCTTAGGTTAGGTTGAAGTGGCTGGCTGTCGGCGGTACGACACACGACACACATAGATCATTAATAAGGTTCCTTGTACCACATGAATCTAAAATTGAATTCTTCCTACTCAATTGATCACTCTAACACTAGTGTGAAACGAAAATTGTTGCTTGGTATTAAAGAAGCATTTGAAAGAGTGTGTATTCTTTGTCAAAACTAGCTTGCGTGATCGATGTATCTCACATAGAATGGAATAGAAACTACATTTCTTAACAGTTGAAGTTATTTTGAATGGTTCTTGGTCTGAAATTCATATAAATGCTGACGTTTTTCTACAGACTCCCCAGTGTCATCGACTCTATTTTTTTTATTTTAATAAGACCGATCATCACTTCACCAATGACAGCAATTTAAGGCAAGAATGTAGCGAAACATCCAGGGTTTTTCAACCGTAGGATGAACATTTTAAGTCTTCTGATTTAACTGCAGTATATATGACATTCATTGGCTCTAAACCATTAAATCTTCAGCGGAAAAGCAGGTCTGCTCTATGAATCAGCGTTCCCGTTTGGCCCCTTTTTGAGGCCATTATCAAAATGACACCTTTTTCAGTTTAACTAAGATTTTATTCTTTATTGAACGAAAAAAAAAATGCAAACAGATGAAAAGACGTGTTTCGTGACGAAAATTATTTTTTTGTTAAAAATTGTTAAACGGAAAAATATCTTTAGGACCAAAAAAGGATAATACGCAAAGCACATCCGCGTGGAGGGTATGGTATAACTCGCGGTTTTTTTCTGGCATTTTGTTATTTCGCTGCGACCATTTCGCATTTTATTATTTTGCATATCAACAACTCGCATTTTGTTTTTTTTGCAGTTTTTATTTGGCAAAATTTCATTTTGCATTGTAATTATTTCGCCAAAAGATATTTCGCATTTATTATTTCGCTATAACTTACTTTGATTTATTTATTTTCGCATTGTATTATTTCGCTTTATTTTATTTTGCAAAATGTTATTTTGCTTTTATAATTTGTTTGGCTTTCAATGAAAGCCAAACAAATTATAAAAGCAAAATAACATTTTGCAAATTAAAATAAAAGCTTTTTGTTTTTAATTTTGAAATATTTATTATGTTATTATGAAGCTATGTCGAAAATGTTATTTTTTTCCTTGTATTTCAGTATAATTTTATGTTAATAAAATTGTTACCTGTATCAAAAACTTTGGTAATTTTTCTTTTTGAAGCAACAGTGGTTTTGCTACTATTTTATTTTGCAAAATGTTATTTTGCTTTTATAATTTGTTTGGCTTAGAATCTCCTCTAAATATTCTATCAATAGTAACTTCGACGTTTTTTGTTTCCTTTTCCAATTCATAAATTATGGATTGAAAAACACTGCACCCTTTTTCTGCATTTTGGGTATCATTCAATATGCCAGTATATTTTATCAAATCACAAGAACACTGCATGTGACAAAAAATGCATGCTGAAATAAACAAGCGGCTAAATAGCATGGCGCGAAATAACGATATGCAAGATAAGGAAAGGCAAAAACACAAAAAGCCAGTTGAAGGAATAGCGAAATATAGAAATGCTAAAGAAGTTATGCGAGTTAATCTTACAGCGAGATGAACGCAAGACGAAATGGCAGTTTGCCACATGACTTCTGCGAAATATTTAAGCCGTCGCGAGATAATAGTTTGCGAAATGAAAGCCGCGAGTTGATAGGCACCCCCGCGTGGAACAGAGTTTATTAGTCGAATAAAAAGAAGAAGAACTGAAGAAAGGAAATATACATTGTGTATGTGTGTGAGAGGAGAAACCATGCAAAAAGTAGTAGAAGGCAAAAATAAATTAGTGTTGCCACTTTTATGTACCTACTGTAATACATTATTATATCTTAGCAAAAAATAAATGTCTTCGTTGAACTTTTTTCTTTTTTTTATAAGTATTCTATGTGGTGGTCCCTCGTTCGGCGACAACGCTGCTATGATTTTCATGAACTCACGCAGTTTTACTCCACTGTAATTCAACCTTGGTCTTGCTCTGCATAGTCAAAAAAATTAACCAGTGAGTTATTACTATTAAAGAGGATTATATGACTAAAATGTTGAGCGTATGGCATGTTTATAAAAAATTAAAATTCATCGGTGTTTTATTTTTATGTGGCATACGTGAGGGTGAGCCTGAATTGAAAAGTTTTTTTTACTCCACTTTGACGTGTTTGTCAAATTATTGCCAGAAATGGCGCGGTGAGTAAGAAATAAAAGTGCCATTTGTTCGACCTGAAACCACTGAGCTAATTTTCCCACAACAGCATTAACCATGCCCATGCCAAACCTATTCAATTGAACTAAGATTATAAAGCAAACATTATTGAAGAAATGTATACTGTGAATTAAAACTAAATTCCTTTTTAACTTTACCCTTAAGGTCTTCTTGTCCTATAATAACCTAAAAAACTATGCACACTCTCTTACTTAAAATGTGCTACTCACCTGCACACTAATGCTGCCATTCATTCAGTTTGTATGTTTCTTTTTTGACCAACCCTCATTGTCAATGATCAGGTGCGATTATTCTTTGAGTTCACCTGTATATCAACGATTGTCAGTTAGAATTGAATTTCCGCGGTAAACAGTTAAAAACAAAACCAGCTTTAAACTGCTGATTCTAATACCGCGTCGATCCTTGAAAGTCTTTCTGATATCCTAAGTATCGGTGTGATCCTAGTGAAAAGCTGATTTAATCGTCAAGCCTGTACTAAAGCCAAGAGTTAATAAATTTAAATTGCCCCTGTGTCCTCAGTGACTGTCTTTTAATTATTGAATTTATAAACAAACTTGAAATTAAAGGTTATGTGATGAGTATTGAATTCTACGCTTATCCAAGAAGGTAGGTTGAAATTTTTGAGTGGTTTTATTTGCAGATAGTTATTCATTTCAGTGCGGAAAATCCAAATTAGTTTAGTGATAAATAAATTGTCTTTCCTACCAACAACAGAAAATGACATTTCATATGTAACAGAGCAGTTCTCACACACATGTAGTTGACGCAGTTCAATGTCACTCGAAGTGAGACAATTTTTGTGTTCATGCATAAAATTGGCTACAGATTAACCTGTGTTATGTTTTTCTGCTAGTTTTACTGTATTCTCCGGTAATTATTTGTGTTGTTAGTAACGCGCACTTTATTTGTCTGTCTGCCGTATAAAAATTGGGTTAAAAGAGTGTTGTGTGCGTTTTGTAATGACGTCTCATTTACGGTAGCCTGAAAATTAGTTATCCTTAGTTATCCATGCCTTGAGTCGTAGGGAAAAATGTTGAGGAAAATAAAAAACAATCACCTCCATATTAGTAAAACGAAAGTGTAAAATTTAGCCTAGCAGACGTCAGTTAATGTGCTTGTAATTACTGTGTAACCAGCTGATAACTTTTATGCAGCTTAATTAATACGGGGATAACAAATTAATTTGGAACTTAAGATCGTTATAACTTCCAAAAGATTGTTTGAATTGTTTAACAAAATGTGAGATATTTTATTTTTATTCCTTTTCTGTTGGAAACAGTGAAATTGAAATATGTATTTGCAATACCAAAAGTCTAATAGCGTGATTTGCATGGTGTCTGTCTTGTACCGCACTGACCTATTAAATTATTCCTGTGACTTTGACGAAACACTTGGTATATTTTTAAATTTATCCGGTTTCGATTATACATCTTAGCTTGTTTTTCAATTTTGGTCGGTATATGATCCTCGTATCAGCTCGATAATAATTCAAGTCTTAGAAAAGGGCGAATAATAAATAAGGGAAAAGAAGATTACAGAAATTAAAGCAGCTTAAGCTTACCCGGTCTGCAATTACTTCAAAGAAAAGGATATAAGGGTACAAACGTTTCATATCACTATTTTTAGAAAAAGATCTTATTTCTGTACTGTAGTGTATATATTTAAATCCTTAAAGCGCCATTAGAATTCGATACAATTTATTTTACAAGTAAAGAGGTTCGTTCGTGAACTTTCAGCACAGAAAAATGAGAATTGTCAAATCTCAAAAATCCAGAGAGAAATCTCTCAATTTCAAGTGAAGTACCTGACCGACCGGTTTTCTTACAAAAAGTTTAAGAAATCTCATTTTGACATTTGACAAGGTTCTCTTTAAATGCAGCATCTATAAAATAAATTGGAATTGAGTTTTTATAAGCTAAATACCTGCTAATTACCATTTTGAATGCGCTAATATGTTCTAGGACAACATTCAATGGCAACTTCTTCCTTCGACATCGTTGAAGACGAAATTAAATAGAGTTTTACTTGTCAACCGTTTGAGCTGTCACTTAGTTGTCAGATATCATGGTTGGATGGTTGGATGGTTGGAGACCCAGTCGATGAAACAGATCTCAAATAAAAAGATGCTAGCGTTGACACTAGGGATTGAACACCAGGGAAGAACCCTGGAGAAAACCAGAGAGTCTATCTGGGTAAGATTTATAGTGGTAGAGAGGCGAAAAGAGACCCGTCAATGGTGGTCTGATTCGAATATCTCTCAAAATATATATATAGTTGTCAGATTTAATTTTTAATTTTAGGGTAAGTCGAAATTTGGCGAGTAGAAAATTACGAAAAAATTAAAAGAGGGGAAATGGATTCTCTTTTTTTTTCCTTCAATTTTCTCAGTACGTTTTCGGAATCGCACAGTTTCTTAGCAAATTTTTAATAATTTTACGTTTGCAAAAAAGTACCCGAACGAACCTAAGATTTCTTATGCGAATGACGTTTCTTTTTTTGTGGCAATACTCCTCAGAATTAAAAATACAGAAGGGGAACAGAAAAGTCAATCTATTTCACCCACAATTTCTTTTGCCCGACTGGACACAGTTAGAGTTATGTGTTTCGCGCGTATCCTATGTACCTACGTGACGGCTTGTAGCCCAAACGGCTTGACCGATTTTGAATAGTGAGGTGTCACTAAATTATGGTATATTAGAAAATTATAAATATTAATTAAAAAACAAAGTAAAAAGTTAATTTAAAAAAACCAAAAACAACCCGAATGACTGTAAAAAAGATTTAATAATAATAATATAATAATAGTCAACAGGTCTGTAGGGACCCAGGTCCTAGCTTCTCGCAACCATTCGTTTTGTGTGAGTTTTTAATTTTTGGAACGAATGGAAGGGATCTACAATTTTATGCCGATTCCAAACGGCTAATTGAGAAGCTCTTTCATGACAGTTATACTCTCGGATGTTTGTCAGACGTTCGCGAGAGGTGGCGCAGTGAAAAAAACCCTGAGTTGGAATTTGGGTTTTTGCGGGATTCGAACCTGGACCCCTCGCTTAGTAGTCCAACACACTAACCACTAAGCCACTGCGACCACCACAAAGGTTTAAAAATATTAAAACCAAACACTTTCAAGTATAACTAATTGGCAGTCGGAAACGCGCATATTTTTGTCAGTTTGTGTAGGTAGTCTCCTAATGTCAATTAGTTATACTTGAAAGTGTCTTGTTTCAAATCTTTTTTTACACTCAGTCGGGTTTTTTGATTTTTTAAAATAAATATTTTATTAGTTGTAGTGCTCTGGAATATTGGTCTATCCATAGCAAAAGCTGTACTGATAAGCTAAACACTTATGTCTTAGCTTGGACAAATAGCTTGACATTTCTGAGCTTGACATAGGTACCTGCTGCACTTTTGTCTTCCGGAATAAATAATTCACTCACTGCATACACTTACGTCTAGATCACGTCTGGTAGACATCGATTTTAAACGATTTTTGTAGAAACTATTTAAGCGAGGAGGAGACGTTGCTCTCTCCCAAAACCAAAAAAAAAAACTCTACCTGCCGGCTAAAGAGGACAAAATATTTCTCTCATATTTTCTTATATAAAGGGTCTTCCATTAGGACTTGACAACTTCCTTTTTAAATGAAATGCAAACTACTTGGGATGTCTAAAAAAATTATTGGCTTTAGTTGTTATCAAAACATTTAGGAATGGATTTCAACTTCGATCATATTTCCACCACGGGAACTTATGCAGCTTTCGATACTCTGCCGAACATTTTGGCCGATACAGCAGCTTTTTCTCGTTCAATATTGACTCTGAGCTCCTCTAACGTTGCCGGCTCATTGTGATAGATTAATGATTTAATGTAGCCAAATAAAAAAAAAGTTTAGAGGCGTTAAATCACACGATCTCGACGGCCAATAGACGGGTCAGTTTCTCGAGATAGCACGTTCACCTAACTGAAACTCCAATAACACGATTGTTGCACCCGCTGTTTGGCTTGTGGCACCGTCTTGTTGATGACAGTTCGGTCATCAGTTTGAGGGTGTGTTCAGACTGTAAGGAAAGTCAAGTCGCTAATGAATGACTTTTAAAAATTTATGTGAAAATACAGTGCACCCTGTGTACAATGATCGAAATGTGTCAGCGCTTTTGTCTCATTCTCTTAAATTTGTCAGGCGGTGATCTGCGCTTTTGTTGCTTTGTCAACTGCCTACCTTAGGTAAAGTTTAAAGGTGCATCTACGAGTATCCCGGGGTGCTTAATTTGGTTTTTCTTCTTCTGTTGGTCACTATTTCCTTTCTTTCTTCGCCAAACAGCTTCCTTGCAGTCGTGCTTTAACTCCTCGACAAATTTGGTCGTTACATACGACAGTTTAATCAATTATCTTCGACGATACTGATGGGAGTCTAAGCCTTTCGTGTAAGAATCTCGCTTCTAAAGCATTGTAGATCGTTTATTATTTATATCAGATTTTCATCGATCTGTTGTGATCAGATTCAGACTGCTGCTTTCCACTCTGCGTTCTTGGCATTATATGGAGCCGACATTTTATGTACCGCAAGGTTTCAGGCTGAAGTCCATTGCCGTTCAGTGTTCCCAAAGTCGTGTTGTTGATCCAAGCCCAAGGTTATTCTGTACTGCAAGTTTCCTTCACAATATTATAGTCTGTTTGCCAATCGTTGGTGGAATTATGATTATTTCATATTCAGATTTTCAACTTCGTCCAGCATACATTTGGGCTGAAAGACTTTTTTTTCAAATTTTAACGTTCGTCTCGTTCGATTCGCTTTTTTTCTGTAGCATACCATGAGGAGCTTGAAGCTTGATTTTGTTTACAAACCTTTGCGAAAGCTTTCAGCACCTGTTTTGATTCCAACTTTGGGGGTTTTTCATTGCGTGCGGCTATTATCTTTCACTACATGGTCTAGTTACCTATTGCCATTCCGCTGATTACTGATACTGCCTGATATGTCATTACTCGCTTCCGTGACGCCCCTTTAAAAGCGAAACCGCTTTCCATCGCAATTGGCTTTGATGATACCGATACGTATCTGCAATGAGAAATACTTTCGCTAGTCACACGAGAACGGGTGACACGTATCCCGTATCCACTACTCAATCTTACTCGTATATTGTCTTAGACTTGTTTTTTTGCAATTCATTTCCCGGTGATGCTGATTGGAAAATAGCTATCAACCGGTTAAGCGATGCGTTGTCTTGGTAGACGGCACATGTGTGTAGCCGACAAAGTATTGCAGTTATTCATTTGTTTGTGATGTTTGTGTTTGAATGTACTTCTACCCGCCGAAGAGTGTATCTAAGATGAATATACCAAATAATCCAAAAATGCTTGTGGCATTGAATAATGGAACAAAATTTCAAGGTGTAGGAGAATGCCAATTCTTTTTCAAAATCTCTGTGTGCTTGATGTCTGATTTGAAATTAATTCTGAAATTAGCATACGTGTCTCTCGAGTTTGTTTACTTATAAATCAGTCGAATTGGTGCAATTTATATGCAAGTACTCGTACCGCCGTTTATAGATCAAAACTTATCGATGTTGGCTATTTTTAAATTATGTGGATTCAACCTGCTAATAAGCCGTTAAAAATGCGAGAAGGCATGTTGCTACAAATTTTATTATCAACAGTAGATACTAGGAGATTCACGCAGAGGGTGGTCGACTTCGTGATTGAAATAGCGATGGAATTGGGAAAGTAAAACGCAGTTAAAAGAAGTTTATAAAGATTTCTGGACTGCTTTAAACAAAAGCAGCTTGTCTTACGGCCTAAGCTTAAATCGAGGACAAGAAGTGTAAGACGACTTTATTGGCGGCATATATATTTCTGCTTGACTCCAACATCGCTGTTGTTCTGACAGTAGTTTTTTTCTATGTAAAAATATAAGGAATTCCTATTCAAATCCTACAGTGCCATCAAATGTATTGCAGAGGGATTTATTGTTTTTTTTAAGCGAATTTATTTAAATTAAAAAATAGGAAAGTTGGTAGATTTTGAGCAAAATTAGTTATTTTTGTTTGGGATGTGAAAGTAGCAGTTTTCACTCGTTTATTAAATGATTCTATTTTAAATAGGCAGTAGTGAATCTCCTCTGGGACATCTTCAGTCATTTCAATTGCGTTTTCAATATCATTCTTTTCCGGCATATGGTTATTGGTTAGTAATGGTATCGTCAAACTCTTCCTCAGCTCAGGGTTTTATTTTAAATTTTGTTTTCATCAGACAAAAAATTCGACTTAGAAGGATATTGTAGTAGGTCAAGAATCAAAAAATATGTTCGAGTTAGAGGGATTTTCGAGTTAGAGGATGACTTTTCTATGCTAAATTGAAGGAAATGCAAAAATTTGGTCGAAAAATTCGAGTTAGAGGGAAATTCGTGCTAAAGGAGATTCGACTTAGAGAGATTCGACTGTATATGCAAACTTCAAGTTGTTTGAGGTAATTTTTCACTTGTAAATTTGTAAATTTGTTGCTTTTTTAGAGGTATTAAGTTGGCAACACTATTTTAACTGGCGGCCGTTTTGTCAGTCGTCAAGTGATTTATATTTAGTTTTGTTTGGCATTTCAACATGAATAGACTGACGAAATTTATTTTGAAAAATGGTTCTGTTCGAAATACGTATCGCGCACTGCGTCAAGCGAATTTTGTTGAGCGATGAAGCTCACTTTTGTTTGAATGGATACGTCAATAAACAAAACTTCCGTATTTGGAGTGATGATAATCCATAAGTGTATGATGAGACACCGTAACATCCACAAAAACCGACTTTATGGGTTGGTGTTATAATTGGCCTGTATTTCTTTAAGAACGATTCTGGCCAGAACGTTGCAGCCATTGGTGACCGCTATAGAGCCATGATTACTGAGTTTTTCGCTCATCAATTGAACAATCATAAGATGATGTGCAGGAGCTGTGGTTTCAACAAGACGGCGCAACATGTCACACAGCTCGTACCACAATTAATTTAAAGGAGGAAATGTTTTTTAACCGCGTATAGTTTCACGTTGCGGACTCGTAAATTGGCTCCCAAGATCGTGCGATATAATGCCGCTTGACTATTTTCTGTGGGGATATGTGAAGTCGCTAATCTACGCCGATAAGCCTGAAACGATTGACCACTTGGAGGACAACATTTGCCGCGTTATTGTCGATATACGGCCACAAATTTTGGAAAAAATCATCGAAAATTGGATCTCCAGATTAGACTATGTCCGTCATATGCCAGAAATCATATTGAAATTATAACAACAAATAATAAAGTAAATTTCATGTCAATTTAAAAAAAAATCATATTTGTTTTCTTCCATTTCAAAGTTCTATACCTTTAACAAAAAACCACACTTTAGTGTTCTTTAGTTCAACAATAAGGACAAGACACACTACACACGCACTAAAAAGTGATTCCCAAAATTAATGTTGAAATTTTCACTTAGATACCAAACATTAACATTAACATGAATAAAAAGGGGGCGGGTCAAAATTCTGCTTTGCAAAATTCTGTCTTTTAACACAAAAATTCTGCTTTTCAAAAATCTTTTCTCTCTTACAAAATTCTGCTTTTTAAAATTCTGACAGGCAATATTTTAAACAAATAAATTCTGCTAATTCTGTTTTTTTTTTTACCAATTTACGAATTTAAAGAAAACAAATATTTTTCAACTTTGTCAGCAAATTACAATATATATTTCATAGAAAGAAGGTACACAGGCGGGTACCAGGAACACACAGAAAAAATGATGACCAAGATCTGTTCTCTTTTTAAAAATTCTATTTATTTGCTTGTTTATATCCATCCACGCACAACTTATATTTTCCTTTATTGGATTTAATTACAGATATATTCATTTTCACTCTAGAACACGTTCACTCACAAGGGTATACCTACTAACAAAATATCCGTCTAAACCAAGAGAGCAAACTTAAAACCCATAAAAAACTCATTATACCTCTTCTTCTATAGCAAAAGCGCGCGCTTTTTAACATTTTCCAAACCATTTTTTTTTTTTTATTTGTAGAATTTTGTAAAACAGAATTTTGATAGCAGAATTAAAATAAAAGATTTTTGACCTCGCCAGAATTTCGAGCCCAACCCGAATAAAAAAAAAATCTAACACCTAGCGAAAGCATGTGCTCCTTCTGGTTTTTCCATGTGTAGAATTTAGCCGTTGACTTTTAAATAAGTCGTTGTCTCGGTCGTTGTTCTTCAATATGCAACTATACTAATTTCAATATTCATGTGTTTTGTTTCTTATTTATTAGGTTCCTTCCGCCTCTATTTTGTAGCTAAATAAATTGCACTTTAATAGCTGAGTATATATTAATGAACCTGAATAACTAAATAGAGACATTCGCCCGAGCGAATAAGAAATACGTTTAACTAACAAAAGTATTCAGTTATGCTAAAAAGTTTTATTTCTGAAGTTTGTCTCTGAAGGCTTTAGCAGCAGGTTAAAAGCATTTTGTTTAGTTATTTATATTTGACTTGTACTTGTACACTGATGGAACATTTGAGAGACAACAAAATTGTTTATTCAGAACAAGGGGACCTCAAGTGGGGACGGTCAGTTTATTTGCAGCAGATGTGTAGAATATCCGTTTCTTTGCTTGTGAGCCAAAGGTACACCTATAGATCTAAAAATGTATGTACCTATAGTTGGGTCATGTATGTAGTGTAAATCACAAAAAAAATAGATACTGCAACAACTATAGTTTTCATGGTAATAACTGGGCCGGCTAATATTTTTACTAAAAGATCACTAGCCTTAAAAAATGCTTAAATTTTCCCCTAGATGATTTGTTTGATGTTCGTTAGAAGATTGAGAAACTTCTAGTTATAAGATTCAGACTTCTAAAGTGAAATGCAACTTTTTCAACTAATTTTGAGAATATGTCTTAACCGTTTGCTAGTAGGTATAATGTAGAACTATATTTAAATATATTATAGCTTTTTATCGTTTCACGGAGAGAGCCCGGTGTTTTGATTGCCATAAAGAAAGCATACAACAACCTTACAAATTGACCAAAGTACAAGCTTTTCCACATTCAGAGTGCCTGAATTCCGTTTATCTTTCCGGTATACCTTCAGCAAATATGTCGCACAGTATTTTAGCAGCAAAATCTATGGCCCCGTTTAATATTATTATCTAGTCCTCAAATCTTTTTATATCGTAATTTCTTATAAGCTCAGCGGAGCACTCTTTCGATCACTTTCTATCAATTCGTTCATATTTCACGAACGGATTTTTATTTTTATTAGTGTTTGGCGAAAATTGTTGTTTTTGTACATTGTTCAAACAGCCAGCAGCCACATGTAATTTGTACAAAAGCCTACTGAAAGTTACAAACGGTTTCTTAAAATGTAATAACGATTTCGTGCATTTAACGATTTTTTTTGGTTGTAAAGGGTGTTTTTTTTTTAAAAGGTATAGAACTTTAAAATAGAATAAAACAAAGATGATTTCTTTAGTTGACATAAAATTTACTTTATTCGAAAGATAATCTTCGGGCGATTTCTGGCATATATGACTGGCTCGGACATAGTCTAATCTGGAGATCCAATTTTCAATGACTTTTTCCAACATTTGTGGCCATATATCGGCAATAACGCGGCGAATGTTGTCCTCCAAGTGGTCAATCGTTTCGGGGTTATCGGCGTAGATTAGCGACTTCACATATCCCCACAGAAAAAAGTCAAGCGGCGTTAAATCGCACGATCTTAGAGGCCAATTGACGGGTCCGCAACGTGAAACTATGGGGTTAAAAAACGTTTCCTTCAATAAATCAATTGTGGTACGAGCTGTGTGACATGTTGCGCCGTCTTGTTAAAATCACAGCTCCTGCACATCATCTTATGATTGTTCAATTGATGAGCGAAAAATTCAGTAATCAAGGCTCCATAGCGGTCACCATTGACTGTAACATTCTGGCCAGCATCGTTCTTAAAGAAATACTGACCAATTATTCCAACATCCCATAACGTCAGTTTTTGTGGATCTAACGGTGTCTCAACATACACTTGACGATTATCATTACTCCAAAGGTCCAAATACGGAAGTTTTGTTTATTGACGTATCCATTCAAACAAAAGTGAGCTTCATCGCTAAACTAAATTCGCTTGACGTAGTGCGCGATACGTATTTCGAACAGATCCATGATTTTCAAAATGAATTTGCAGTCTATTCATGTTGAAATGCCAAACCAAACTAAAAATAAATCACTTGACACCTGACAAAATGGCCGCCAGTTAAAATAGTGCTGCCAACTTAAAGTTCTATACCCCTAAAAAAAACACCCTTTACCAAGCGTTGGCTTCCTAGCCGCTCAACGTTTGTGTTCGAATAATTTTGACATTTTGGGCGAAGGACTTTCACTGTTTTCTCTAGCTAATGATTGTGCTTTCTAGGAAGACCTTTTTATCTATTTGTTGCTTTAAATTCACCGTGCTCGATTTTTAAACCACGCTTAACATGTTGATCATAATATTTCGTAGGGGTGCTCTTAGGAACGCCACGAGTAAGGGGTAATCGATGTTCTTGTCGTATATCAAGCCAATTTTATCAAAGTAATAATCGTTTTTTAAGACGGTCTATGTAAGAATAATTCCCCGACTCATCTCAGATGTTATCGACTTATTGATGAAAATACAATTTTTTATTCAATAACCTCATTTGATTGTTCAACGAGTAGTGCTTATAAGTAAGTATGTACCTACACGATTTCCCTATTTCTAATGAAATACCATTTAATAATCATATTGTCAATCACAGATAAAAATAAAACAACTAACTTTGGAGCAAGGTAGTCAAAGGGCATAATATAATAATTATTACCTCGCAGATTAAATTATATAAAGTTTTCCATATTATTACCCCGACTGCATTACAAAACACGTTTTCATGACGAACCTACAAACAAAGTCTTAGCAAGTACACGGTCATTCCAACACGACACTTTATTGGACTTCTTGCCCATTGCATTCACATAAGAGTAAACAAACTCGTAAGGTCAAGTTTGCAAGTATATTCGCCGAACATGCTACATTTTCTACGTCAAACATGTCGACACTGCGGATGTCTTATTCAGCTATAAGGTCGTCATTTTAGTGATGGCAGAAAGTGCAATCAAAAATCTTTTTACCGTTGTCGCCCGACACCCCGATCGCCCGGTTTAAACTTTTATCGCGGTAATTATAAATATTAAGCCCTTTAATCAACTGGAGCACCATAGAAAGAGGAATGCTACGCATGGACTTAAAAAAACAACATTAAATACTTATCAAAAACTTGTCAAGAAGCTAAGTGGCCTCTAAACTGTGTGCAGTAACTTGCATCACTATACCTTGGATAATTATCATTTAAACCTTATCTCGACATTTTATTTACACTAAATAATATCGACTACCGTAGCCCGATGTACCCACTACCAGTATGCAAAACGAAGTATAAAAGTTGTCAGTTTGCACAGATTTCTGCTGAATGACCTCACATTCAAAAGACAAAATCAGCAAAGCGAAAAATTGCTATTTAACAAAATAATTTACGAAATTAAACACTGATTGTGCTAAATGGTATATTGGATAGGCCAACTCAAGATACGCCAACCCAAACTATAATGAAAAAATAAATAAACACGGAAAACGGCGCTAATCACACTGACGTCAAAAATTAAAATTTCAAAAGAATTTCAAAACGATAGCAAACTTGTTTCGTTCTGTAGTGCTCTCAGATCCACTTATCTTATTCTTCATTTTGGAATATTTATTTATATATCTACCCTCTACAGGTCCATCCCGTTGCCTTAAAGTCTTGAGAGACATAAAAATTAAAAGCATATGCAAAATAGGTATACACGACTTGTTTCGATCTGTGCGAAGTACATCCGATCAGAAAACTTTGCAGAATATTGAAAATGATTTGATCTTCACTGTTCGTGGTTGTTGTGTAATTTTTCAGCCTTAACCTAGTTCGTATGACCTGTCTTATTAAGCTTCTGTAGAAATAGATTCATTCTTGAACACATTAGTTCAGTTTTTGATTTAATTTAACTGGGTGGGCTCTGAAATATTAAAAAAAAAAAAACGTCGTTTTAGGAAAATAGTGTGGGCTTATATTCATCCCATTGGAAACACTGTTTCAATCCATTAGCACGCGGTAAATATTTTATTCGTTTGCGTATAGCAGCTTCGACTAATTCGTTATGGCAATGGACGACTAATGGTGTCATTTATAAAGGTGTGGCCATTAGCATTGTTGAAGCCATTTGTGATACTGTTCTAAGCGTAGGAGGAGGTACACCTACCATTTTCGAAAGGTGTTAAACTCTGTCTATGAAAGGTTTTAAATTGAATAGTTGTACTTCATGTGTCGGCATTAGGATAATCGATAATGTATCTGCAAACAAGCGTTGTTTTGACCTTAGTTATCTTATTTTTAAGGTATTGTGGATAAACTTTTTGCAACTCATTGTTTATAATTCGAATACGATTTCAGTTTTTCATATTGAAACTTATTTCCAAAATTCAAACACTTTCGACTTCAGCTGTTTTTGTCACACACAAAAGGTCTGTTCCTTTACTTTTAAATCTTACGAATTTTTACTCAACAGATTTCTTGGTGTAGGTAAGTGGAAGAACTGTCAATAGGCGGCAAAATAAAATTGAATGTTCTCCTCAAGATTATTTTCGACAGTAGCGATGAAATTCTTTCATACTGTAAATAGAGACAATCTGATCCATTTAATTTTTCATGCAACGCGCTTTTTCGTCTTCTTGAATGCTTTTAGTTAGATCACTACAAACTCTTCACTCTTTCGGATTCATTAAAAAGAAGTTCGATTAATTCCAAATCACTTTCATCACTTGGTAGATGAATCAACTTCTTTTAGTTAATTAGCAAATTCTTCGAGTTTATAAATTTTTCAATTGTGTATAAGACATTTCTCATACATTACTACAAAAGCGTTCCCTAACTTTTTCGCAAGTTTATCTGTGAGAGAACTTATTCCCATCCCTGCCATTTTAGCAGTCTTTTTCATTCTCACTACAAAAGTAAAGGAACAAACCTAAAGTAGCTTAATATTTTGAATTTCCTGCTACTGGCGATGATTTATTATATTGCTCGGGTTGCTAGGTACTTACAAGCTTATTTTACTTAGCCTCAGCGCTATAAATTGGCCGTCAAACAGTGATGGCTTAGATATTCATTTTTGCTATGCTCTATGCATAACATAAAGAACTCGTTAAAATCGGTGAATTTTCCAAATTGAGATTTAAATATATACCTGAGCCCACTAAACAGTATGGGCCTTACCAATAAACATTTTTAGTTTCGGCTCTAAATTTAAGTAGTTAACAGTGGCTATATTTTCCATACAAAATTTGCAATTGTGAGCTTCTGTAAATTTAAAGTCGAGACTAAAATTTGTTATTTTGCGAAGCCAAAAAGCCGTTTATCGTCTTTTCTTCTTCGGTGGCGTAACAATAAGTTTTCAAAATAAATAATACTTTAAATCTTTTTAATTCACCAGCTGCACCAAATCAAAAATAAGTTAAAATCACAATGTATTCCTTTTTGAAAATGTATAAATGCAGTCGGCCTTACCAATAATCAACTTTAGTCTGGCACTTTACGAAAAGACTCCACACTTTCCAAAATCCCTTTACCAATAAACAAATATAGTTGCCAGACTATCGCTAACTGTAGGGTTAAATGTTAGTGTTGAGAAAGCCATGTTTATCTCGGACATTAGCTAAATAAATCCTCCCTTATGTCATTTTGAAGACAAGTGTTGCCCAACCATCCAAAATCGCGGTATTAAATTTCGAAATAGGAGAGAATTTAATACGATGTTGTTCAGCCTGAGCGTTTACAATTATTAATTAATTTTAGTAAATTGTGAATGCTTTCTAATTTTATTCGTTGTAATACAACAATGCAAATAGTTTTTAAGTCTATCACACACAAATTTGTACAAATGTATGCAAAATATTGCAAAATATTGAAAAATATTGAAAAATATTGCGTTTTAGTTTTATTTCTAAACACGTGTTTTTCTTTCTGTTGCTTTTTGATTGGTTTTCCTAGTTAGTTGCTTAATAAAAAATAAATTTTATATAAGTTTGGGATAATTCCAAGACTTTCTTGACAGTCGTCGCAAACAGAATAAAATATCTTCTTACCAAAGTTTGGACGGCTTATAGGTACCTTTTTGCAACAATTCTCAGTACCTTAGGCTACGGCCACGCAATGAGCGACGAGCGACTGAGCGACTGGGCGACGAGTCGCTGAGCGACGCAAAAAAATTAAAACACGTGAAATCGTATGAAGGTGGCCACATAAACCCTGAGCGACTGAGCGATTTTTTAAGCGACAGAGCGACGTCGCTCTGCAATCAAATCTGTTTTAATTTTTCAGTCGATCGCTGAGCGACGAAGTAATAAGATAGACAAAATAAACGCAAAAGGTTAAATTTCAGCTGTCCAAAGCCGTCCAGTCCGACAGCAAATCAAAAGATGGTACTGACATACAACAATATTACCAAAATCGATCTGGAAATCTGCGAAGATTTGGATATAAATGATGAAATCCACCATAATTTGCCCTTTCACGATTTATGTGGTGTACAGTACACCAAATCTACATAACCCTCGATCTTATTTTCTAAAAAATTCTGTAAAAAACGGCTGGGCCGATTTGGCTGAAATATTTCAGCGGTTCGTTATTATAAGAACACGGTCTTCACGAAAGAAAATTTTGGAAAAAACATCCAGAAAAGTCGGGAAATTGGAAAAAACGAAAATTGATTTTTTGTATGGAATTGTATGTGCGATTTTTCCCGAATGGCATTTCGAATGGAAAATTAGAAAATTCTTAGTGGAAAAATCGGATTTTTTTTGACGAAATTTTGCATTTTATCGCATGATTTGGATTTTGGACGATGTATCATGTATCGCTGGAGAGCTGCATTCGTACAAATCCGTTGACAGCGTGGTGACCGAGGAGGATGAAGAGCCCAACTATCCGACGGTGGGATCGATCATAATCAAGTTGCGGAATCGGATCATTTAGTCCAAATTCCAAGTCCTTATCTCATGAATTCAGATTATTCCAACTGATATCCCATTCTAATTCAAGCGAATCCAGTTAACCGTTCGATTAGCTTTTGCGATGACAATGAATAAATCGCAAGACCAATCGTTAAAGGTCTGTGGGATTAATCTTGAATTTCCATGTTTTTCGCACGGTCAGTTATACGTTGACTGTTCGCGTCTTGCCATCGTTGTTTGTTTTTGCGCCGGAAAACTGACTTCGACTCCATTCAAATAAATCACATTGAAATTTTAACTACATATCTGTGTCTTATGACTCTGGAGTTTATCTGAATTCCATAAATTGGGGCGAGACCAAGTTCGCTGGGTCCGCTAGTAGATTTATAAATATGAACGCGACTTTCAACAAATAAGCTACGACGAACCGTACTTCACGATGGCATTTTCCCAATTAATCGCTCAGCGACGTCGTTCAGAAAATGGCCAGCCATCGCTCAGATTCGTCGCTCAGCGACTCGTCGCCCAGTCGCTCAGTCGCTCGTCGCTCATTGCGTGGCCGTAGCCTTAGGCGACACAGGTAGATATTTTGTTGCAACCAAACCCTTTTCAAACTCTTTGCAAAAGGAGTTTGTTTACCGAGAATGAGGATCTCTAATGAGACAATGGTTGGCGTGAAAAGGTTCCCTTCGCGGAAAATATAGTTATAAAAATAGAACTATCAGAACTCAGCAAAATACATGCAAAATAACAAGTTTATTAACTTCTGGGGGGGGGGGGCAAGTACAGCCTAACAGGTAGTACGAGAATATGCGTTTTATATTTTTCAGTTCGAATTTCAACTTTTGTCGGTTTCTAAGTTTCCCGAATTAAGTAATATATAAGCCATACAATTTTTTATAGGTTAAATTGTATTTATTTTCAAGCCCGGAAGCGATAAGTTCTTAACACGCTTCCTACGTGGGATTGTTATTCATTCTGAAATGTATGTGCCAGCTATTATTTCTATTTTCAAAAATATTCTCTTGCTAACGATGCAATTGTGATGTTTTGACCACTAATAAGTTTTGATTTGCATCGTCAGCCTACGAATAAATGAAACCATTCAAATAAACTGTGCTTTGTTTATTGAATAATTTGAAAGAGATTTTATTACGACACAAATGCACTCATAAAGAAATCGCGAGGTAGTATTAGAAAACAATTAGAAGCGTACCATAAAAGTACTGAAAATTGTGTCCGATCGAACGATAGGGCATTACTGATTTGCATATGATATTTGACAGATCAGCGGATATTTTGTGCATTTCCTATTTTGTGTTTTGTTTTTTGCTTATAATAAGTCTCAAAGAGCATTGGAAAGATATGTGTTGGGCAAATTTAATTGCAATTTATGTATTCCTTCTTTTAGAATAAAATCCTCCTTGTGAAAGAGACCATTGACCTTGTTTTTCACGAAAACAAATTATGAAATTTGAATTCTGCAATGACAACAAATGTAATAGATTCTAAGAAAGTTGTAGGACTAGTAAATGTGGAGGTCTAATTGTTTATTGGTACCATTTCACAAAAGCTGTACATTTTTACTAAAGCTGACATCTAACTAGTTGTCGACATTAGTGATTGATTATTAGTAAGGCCGAGTATGTTGTTCTACTAAGAGAGGAGTTCCAGGCTCGAAAGTTGTCTGACACACATCTGAGAGTTCAACTGTCACAAAGAGCTTCTCAGTTAGCCGTTTGGACTCGGCATATAATTGTAGATCCCTTAAATTCGTCCCAAAAATTCAAAACTCAATAAAAGTCAACTGTTTTTTTAGAAACAAAATTCGTGACTGAGTACTAAGTTGACAGTTCGCATAATGTGGCTGACGTAGGAAAAGTGTCGTTTCCGACCAATCTATTTTTAGCGTTCAGGTAACATATTATCCAGACCAATCTATTCTACTTAATATAAGTAGATTCTTCAACATGCGCATCGGGTCGTATGAATAAACTGTAGTAATTGCTTTTGCTCAAGAGAAATGTCAAAATCGACGCATGTGCTACTTTTCATATGAATAAAAACCAATTGGGGTTAGTTACAACTTTTGATATGTTCGAAAAGAGGCGGCACGGACCTTTTACTCAGATCGGTATGAATGAAACAAATTCTTAGTCTGCTATATTTACATAGTTAAATCAGAGCATTTGCTAAATATTTTGTACCCACATTTTTAACGCAAAACAATCTAAGAATTGTGAAAAGTTTAAAACGGTCTGTACAGGAAAACCAACAAAATAACTACTGAAAAAGCAGCAATTGTTTCGTCTCAAGCGAAGTATGGACTGGGGACTATTTGGCTAATATTTCTTTCAGAATGAAATATTTAATATTAGGTATATAGCGGAGATCCGGGCTTCTAGGTTGACAGTTCAAAAACCTCTCGGTTATTCATATTTCCAACGATACCTATCGGATAAAATTGCCGCACCTGAAGAAGAAGCATCAACAATCTATTTGGCAAACAAAAATAATATTTCCATGTGCAATTGAAGCTATAAATTGCATTTACATTTCCGAATTTTAATTGTGTGATTTCAATTTCCATAAAAGTCGTTAAAATCTTAAGAAAAATTCAAATTTACTGGTCAGTTAAGGAACTGCAAATCAAGTACACGTACACCGTACAGCGAAGTAAATGCTATGTTCGGAATTTTCGAACTTACTTTAGCAAAGTTGATTTTATTTCGTACCGATTCAAAGCAATTTCTGAGGACTTTTAATTTTCTGCAAACTTTTATTCAAAGTAAATGCTAGTTTTTATTCATACGACCCATTGCCTATTCCATTTTGTTATACTCGGATTTGCCTAAACCCGATTGGCTCTAACCGAATGCGATTTTTGTTCAAATCAAGAGTCTCTGCTAAAAAAAAACGAGTTGATCAGTTGTTATCAACCAAGTTTCTAGATTTATAGCAAACAGTTGGTTAAATTCTTAGTATTGTTGTTTACGGCCGAGACAATTTGGAGGAAATCGAAAAAAAAGGTTTATCTTAAAACGAGTTTCCTTAAACAAGTTGGTTATTTTTAATCCACTAACGCTGTAGGAGCTATGCTAATAGTTGGTTGTTTTTACCCGAAAGGAGGATGATTTTAAATGAGTGATTTTTCTGGGTGCTGTTTTGTTTGACTCTTTCACACCTTAATCGAGCAACCAGTCTTCTCTACAGTCATTCTGCACAACAGTACCAGTTTTGGCAGAAATTCCGAAAACTTGAAATAGCTTGGCCCTTTTTATCCTATAGTTAGTTAATACTTAGTGTAATTGGCAGCGTCCAATCAATTTATTGAGAAATTTCAGTGGTAAGGAGATAGTTGGCTCAGTTTAGAGGATCTTCTTGTAGATCAGACAACTTCATTCATTAAATCTTATACTCTGGACCAATTCGTGAAGATGAGGTGATCTATTTTCTTCGCGAATTCATCGTCCATTTCTGGAAATAGTTGGGCATGTAGACCACCTATAGTCCAGTGGCCTTCTTTTTTTTTAGATATTATGACAATACAATTTCGTTCATCTTCCCCGTTCGACAGTCTTCAGAAGAGCTGTTTCCATATCCTTACAGTCGCTGTCACGTAGATTTAACTCCTTTTGACTGTTTGACGTTATACTTTCTTACTTTCAAAATTGAGAAATTCAAGTTTGACTATACGGAACTAAGTAGTATGCGGTGGTTAACACAGATAAATGTACCTACCTCAAAGAAACCCAATTAACATCGCTGGGCTTCGAAAAACATTAACAGATCACCAATAAAAGGTTATTAGTGCCTTTAACCACCAAACCGCTTGCAGATAATCGAAGTAATAATAATAATAATAATAGTTGGTACACTTGCGACTTGTTTGCTAACTTTTATGAGTCGGTGTACAATGAGTGTCAATTGCAATTAAGAGATGATCTTTACGATATGATCTCTGTTGCTTTGGATATCGTTGTCCTATAGTTTTCGGATGAAGATGTAATAAACGCGCTCGATAAACTTAATTTTAATAGCAACCCGGGCCCAGATGGGATTCCAGCGGTAATATTAAAGAAATGTTTGTCTTCCGTTTTTCTTCCTCTTAAAATTATTTTTAACCAGTCTCTTGTTTCTGGTGATTTCGTTAATGAATGGAAATATTCTTTTATAATTCCAATTTTTAAAACCGGTTGAAGGCAAAAGGTGGAGAACTATAGGCATATATCTAAGCTTTCGGCAATACCTAAATTATTTGAAAGTATTGTTAAAGACAAACTCTATTTCGCGGTAAAAGGAATTATTTCTAGTAGTCAACATGGCTTTGTTCGTGGTAGATCTTGTACTACTAACTTAGCTTTGTTGACTAATTACATTTTTAATAGTTTTGAGAAACGTGTACAGGTTGATGTACTCTACACTGACTTCACAAAAGCCTTTGATAGAATGCATCACACCTTACTTTTGGCTAAGCTAAAATCGTTGGGTTTTCATTCCTCAATGCTAAAATGGTTCGTTAATTACCTAACCCATAGAAGGCAAATGGTAAAGGTCGATAATTTGACTTCTCGTGTAATTGAAGTTACGTCGGGCGTTCCACAAGGTAGTCATCTGGGCCCGTTGCTATTTATTTTATTTATTAACGATGTCCACGAAATATTTAAATTCTGTAGAGTTTTGACATTCGCTGATGATTTGAAGTTGTTTTCTCGGGTTAATAATATTTCTTATTGTATTCGCTTTCAATCAGATATTAATAAGTTATCGGAATGGTGTAATCACAATGCTCTAGAACTTAAGCTACTATTAGACGATATGATGAATCAGCATACGTATGCTGAAAAATGTGCCCCAATCACAACATATCGTCTAATAGCGATGACAGAAATTTCGACAGAATTTCGGGGTGACAATAAATTAAATTTTAATTTGCATTACGATTACGCCATTGCTAAGTCTAACTCGTTGGGCTTTCTTATGCGTAACAGTAACGACTTTCGAAATGTACATAGCCTTAAGGTTATTTACTGCTCATTAGTCAGGCCATACTTAGAATATTCATCAATTATTTGGGATTCACCATATGTCTTACACAAACTTAGACTCGAAAGAGTCCAGAAGAAATTCACGAGATACGCGGTTCGTAAATTATATGTGTTTGATGAGCTTCCTAATTATGACAGCAAATGCACATTAGTCGGCTTGCAAACCCTTCTGTCATGTTTGTTCGCGATATTATTAATTATCATATTAAGTCACCAGAACTGCTTTATCTTTTAAATATATATGCCCCTCAGAGGTCTCTGCGGGTTAGAAGCTTATTTTATACAGAAAGGCATACAACCAATTATGGTAACAACGAGCCTATTACAAGGTGCATAAGCACATTCAATGATCTCTGCAATGAAATTGATTTTTGCTTATTCAGATTAGATTTTAAAAATTGCGTTTTTTCATTGGTTTTTGATTAAGTTAATATAATATTTGAAGTAGTCTATAAGATTGAAGATCGGTAGATGACGCTAAGTCGCGCAACAAACAACAGTTGTGTAAAGCGTTACTGAGAGGTCACACTAAGAGAACGTAGTGTTTTGTGTGTCCTCGCTCCTCGATGATGGTAAAAAAAAAAAAAAAAAAAAAAAAACAGGTCTGTAGGGACCATGGGCCTAGCTTCTCGCAACCATTCGTTTTGTGTGAGTTTTTTTAATTTTTAGAACGAATGGAAGGGATCTACAATTTTATGCCGATTCCAAACGGCCGATTGAGAAGCCTTTTCATGACAGTTATACTCTCGGTTCTCGGATGTCTGTCAGACGTTCGCGAGAGGTGGCGCAGTGAAAAAAAACCTGAGAAATACGAATATATAAAACAAGTCAGCAATTATGATTAACATAATCTTATTTAGTCACAAACCTTCCAAAGCCACTCTACTTTTATCGTATTCTTCGGTAGAATAAAAAATCTCATAATTTGGATCGCCTCATTAATCTTAAAAAATAAAGAATAAAAAACACAACCGGGTATCTGTCAATATTCCAAAATAAACCGGCATCTTCATTTGAAATGTTATTCACGCTCGTCATTGCCTCCACTGAACTGCGCATTTAAATTTGGATTTCGTGGGGTCACTGGGGTTCAAAATAACCCACGCAAAATAAACGTGAGCAATTTTTTTTTTCTACTTCCCTTATCAGGGGAGTACCTATACGCCAAATTCGGGCACTTAAATTTCCTAAATAGAATAACAAGTAACAACATCAATGAACAATTGACCACAGTTATGCCATCCACCATACTCCATGGAATGTATACAATTTCTCTCTGTCTACAGTGTAATCCACTCCAACTGTATTAACCATTAAAACCCCCATCCCCAATCGCTTAATGAGTCCCACTTGCAAACTAAGCAAATTCCGATAAATGTCTATAGGTATATATGCGTCGACATACCATCTAAACCATTTCTTTGAAAGCACCTACCAAAATTGTAAACAACAAACATAAACAAATAACGATACAAAAAAAAAGCAAAACAGCAAACAAAAGGAGACAGATAACAAAAAAAAACAACAAATTATCTTCTATAAACAACAACAAACTGTTCGCCACAATTCGGCCTAGCATTAGCATTATAGCCAAAGTCATGATTCAGAGCTCACCACAACGAACTCGGCATTGGAACGGCAAAGTCGTGTCTCGTGTGAAAGTAGCTCCATACACACACATAATCTGTGTCTCTCTCGGGCGGTGGAATAAATTAAAAAAATTCGCGAACAAAAAAAAACTGCACTGCCAATTGTAAACAATTAATATACGTTTCAGGGACAAATCGAACTTATTACAAAAAATGTCATCGATTAACGGTCACTGGCAGGAGGGTATGTTCTCGTCGAATAATTCAAATTTGGCCGTTGCCATGTTTCTCGTCATGGTGTGTACCATCGAAGTGATTTTGTTGAAACTCGCCGCAGCACCTGCCTTCCATCGGGAAGTGGAATTCGATAACTCCAGTGAATATGAAGAGGATATCTACTACGAGGAGTTGTACGAGAGCTACAGTCTCTGGCCCAGCAGGAGGCGACCTCAAAGGGATAATTTGGAATTCTACAATTAGGAGGAGTCACAGTGGAGCCTTTAGCGCTGTCATCATTCATTTTCGTTGTTATTTTAGACTTACTTCACTGTTTCATAAAAATATCTTTTGATTGATCTGATAAGTGTGGGCGGACAGTGTGTGCGAAAAGCGAACGTACCGCGATGTTATTGAAAAGGACAACGATCTCAGTGCTTATGAAAAATGGTCCAAGACTGTGAAATTAGCTTCTTTTGCCGGTTTTAGTGATATTATGTAACATAAGATGCGATTTTATAAGTGTTCACTGTTAGTTTAGTTGATCTTTGCTAAATTGAACGGGTGGTCATGTGCTTTCGAATTCGGGTGATCGCGCTATATAATCGTGTTGGAAGACATTTTCTGTAGACAGTTCTTACATTGGTGATTCACAGAGATTAACGAAGAAGAGGACGAAATTAATAATATACATAACACGATGTGAACTGATGAAATTTACATTTTTCTACTGATCGTAAGATCTTTTCATTTGTGAATATCTTAAAGTGATTGTCGGGCTTCATTTATGAGGCAGTGTCTTGTGTTTGAAAGCAGAATATGAAATTTTTTGACTATATTTGATTGCTGATCATGTTTCGCGATCAGCAACAGTAATTTATTAATCTGGCCTTATGAAACATAACTCTTCCGGAGCAGATATATAATTAATTTGCGTAAATTAAAAAGTGATCGTAGAACATGATCATCGAGTTCTTATTTAACATTTCGTCTAGAACCGTGGCCTATGCCCGTGCCTTTTGAGTGTTGGCAACCATGACCATCGAAGTTGGTAGAAGATTAGCAATGCAATAATACATTCAAAGCTACTGATGGTTAACAAAAAATTAAGAAGCGTTCGTCCACATGAACAGCATAGAGATATATTTTGGATTGATTTTAAAAGTGCTTCGAAAGTGATCCAGAGTACGATCATCGGAAAAATTTAAAGTGATCGCCAAACAGAATCTTCGGAAGGAGATTCCAGGATACGATTTGTACTTACCGTGTAATACTTACAACCCCTTTTATTTAAATCTACGGAAAAGTTTAAGAGTGATTGCGAGGAAACTTAAAACTGATCACCAACCAAAATCTATACTTGTTAAAGACATTGTTCAGTTTGCCTGGAATTCAGAACTCTTCAAATCTATCGATCTAAAGGTGATCAAGATCAAAAGAAATGTTAAAGTAATCGTCGAACTGAGCTGTTCATTTGAAAGGTTTGCACACTGTGCGGTGGGTATTTTGTACATATATACGTTGTTTTGCTGGAATATACATACTTTCGGCGCAAACTTAAAACTGATCAACAGGAAACTTTAAACTGATAACCGACCTCGCATTCCAAGGCTGAAAATTGATGGATGGGACGTGATAAGGCAGTGGATTTTATATATATATTTTTTTATTTTAATTCATGGACAAGTCTAAAAGTGATCACCAAATCATTTATCGACGTGATCGTCGTGCATCAAACGTCTTCGTTATTTTGTCTTGCATTTTTAATCTAATCTAAGCACTGCAAAGGGACTAGGCTTGCCCTTAAATGGTTGGCTACTACATTTATTAACAAAATTGGAGTGCGATCATAAAAGTGAGATCCAGATCTTCTACAGCTTAAAATCTTCCTTGAATCACTTTTAAGTACGAGTACTTTGGACGAAAGAGGTTGCTTGCTTTGCAGCATTTTACAAACATCACAGTTTAACTTGGATCTTGCCTTCACAATAAAATAGTGATCTGTGATCTGTGATAGCATCTTGAGTTAAAGGCTGACGCTTTGGAGCTCCGGGATAAATCTATCAAAAGTTTGAACAGAGCAATCAGTGCTGTCGCTGTATTTCAAGCGATGGGTGTCCGGAAACTACAAGAATTCGTGATTTCGATGCGAGTTAGGTAAATCTCTATTGAATCGCGATCTCATCTGTAAAATCTGTCGTAAGTTAACCAAGCAAAACACAAAAAATTTACTTCGCTGGTGTCTTCAAAAAATAAGGATGGCAAACTTAACAAAAGTTGTTAATCTCAAGGACGTTTTTCACAGGCTATGGAAATTTAACAATGACGTCTTTCCACTTAAAATCTTGATATAATTTTGCAGAAAATCTAATTTTAAATAAATAATTTCGGGAAAGGAAGCAAGGACTACTCTGCAGATTAGCTTGCCTGCGTGACGGGCTCCCGACCCTTGGAGAATCTGTGGTCTGGGATTCGAAGATCCTCTAAGCTGGAGCAGGAGCATTATTGTCCATTCGCTCGATAGGGCCGAGCCAATTTAGTCGACGTATTTCGGCTTTTTGGACTACATCCACATCTTGATACAGCTTATAGAGTTCGCGGATTAGCACCAACCTCTTTTTCGAAAAATAATCCGAACATGACCTTGGCATTAGGAGCTTCACATACGACTTATAGAAAGGATTGAATTCGACTATAGAAAAGCTTAAAAGTACAATTTACAGTTCAATCCTTGGCATCAGGGATCGAATTTTCTGCCCTGAAGTTTGCTGGACTTTTTGGAAGCTATCTATACGATGGTCCGGCTTCAAAAACCTATGAAGAAGTATAGGTTATATATAACATAGATCAATCAACCCTTTTTAATTTAATTATTCCTTTCCAGAAGAAACGGCCAAAGCTCTAGCCACAGCCATGGTCCAAGCCGAATTTATATATACGTTTCACTCATCTTTGAAAAGATATCCGGCGAGCGGATATTGATTTACTTGTTTCATAAGCATAAATGTCAACTATAATTAATTAATGCAAGCATCTCAGAAAGCTGTTACAACCTTATAGGATGGGCTTTTCCTAAAGGTTTGGCGGATCTTATCAGGGCGGCTGGATGAAGAGCCTATATCTAATTACCGAAGGAAGGAAAATTCATTGAGCCAAAATGGGAACTGGAGCACAGTGTGCTTTCGAAATCCACTTCAACACCTAGCAAATAGAAATCATTAGCAGTTTGTCTTCAGGGTCAAATTTGAGCACAACTTTTTTACATGTCAAGTATTGGATTTACTGAAGTTCCTGTTGTAAAAGTATTCAAGTCGAAATCAAGCTTATCTAACAATTCCACCATTTTGCCAAAAATTAAACGACGAAATTCTCAGCTGTGCTAAAGAATGCGGTGTCAAACTGCCTACATCATCAGTGGAATTTGACCGATTCGGAGATATCGCTTCCGGCGAACTTTCGTCAACTTTAAATTCCAATAACTTACCTCGCTGCACGATGTCTCCCCATTCAATCCTTCTCATCCCTACGAATAAGCGCACATGTACATATTGTCATATCACCCTAAATTAAGATCGTTTAAAATAGAACTTTAGCATTAAGCTTCAACTTATTTTTGTTGTACCTACGTTATATTTTAGATCCCAATAAAAAATAAAAGTTGTATAAAAAATAGTTCATCCAATTACTGGCACTGAAAATCAACTCTAATTTCAACTTACAAGCTCTTTGGTCAAAGCCGGATATCATCCCGTCAGGCTTTTAGCTTTTGCGGTTTCAACGAACCCGCGCCGACCATATCAACGGAGAGAGAAAAAAAACCCATCTGATTAAAATGCATTAGAAGGGGGAAAACTTTTCCAGATATAGACGGTGGAACACATATGGAAGAGGGAGGGTGGCTCTGGCTATAAACCAGTTCTAGTGTAGCAACCGCTTAATTTCCTGAAAATGGAAAACTGCTTGCTTGCGTAAGTCAGCCAAGAAAAAAGATACAAAAATACGAGTACTCACAAGAAATGGGCATAGATGCACATTACTCGAACACACGTTATGATGCAGAGGAGTGCTGCCGCTGCGCCACGATCTATGTTGATGATGCTGGTGTTTTACTAGTATAACTTTGTTTATAGTTTTTACAAAGTTTTTTCTTTTATCTAATTATCATTTCTGGTTCAATTAGTTGCGACGATAAGCAATTTTGTGTAGTCATGGTGGAGGTAGAGTAGTAATTGAATGTACATAGGTATCGTCTGCAGACCGAGAAGACGCCATGTGTATGGATATGAATATGGAGTATAGTAGATAGGAGCATGCAGAGTGCACAGAGCGTTTTGTTTACTTAATACAATTAGCTAAGTGAAATTGTTTTTATTATTCAATTTGAGTTTGCCGAAGGGGAGAGTTGCAAAAACACTGCCGGTTCGTGTGTGTATACACTCGCAGTGAGTTGGGTAATGTTTCGACACACAGTACCCATCGCATACAGTACGTGATGTTTGCATTTTCGGCAGCTAAACTATGAGTTTGGTGTGAAGTTTTTTGGGCTTGATTAGGTTATGTTAGATGGGCAGCTTGAATTGCTTAACTATGCACTGACCGTGGTTGGTAAAAGGTGCTGGTATATCACAATAGAAAAGTTGCCTGCATTTTGATAGATTGTGAACGCGTTTTGTTTCGGTAATCATTTTTCGACACGAGTCATTTGTAAGACTGGCAAATATTGGGTATGAAAACGAAAGTGACAGCTTGAATTGGTTAATTAGACGAGGCAGTGATCTCAGATTGGGGGCGAAAAGCGTTGCTTTTTGAATGAAGAAGATGAAATCAGGGAACAAGCTTAAAAAGGGGAAGAAATCAAAAATCCTTCTGAAACGTAAATTGTTTTAAAATATAATTAGAACGTATTTTCATAACGAACATTTTTTTAAGAATGAATTGTTCTTATTAAACATGAAAGAAAATAGACCATCGAACGTCTACGTAAGAATTTTCGTGTATCTGAATGCATTCTTCAAAAAAGGTCTATTCGCGAACTTTCCCGAGCCAAACACTAACAATCTGTCAAACATAAAAAATTGAGCCATACTCTCTAAGAAAAAATACCCCACAGTACGTGGATAGACTTCGAGCTACTTTAAGTCACTTTCATCCTTAACGTCTAATCTTTATCACAAATAAATACGTAACATACATTTTTGCAACATTTGAAACGTTTTAGGAGAACATTCGACCACCACCGATTTTTTTTTTTTTTCATATTATTATCAGTAGGTACCTACTTGTTGAAATTCTCTGAGCTGTTTCGAGCCAAGGCTCGCTATTTTGCAAATTTTCTCTTTTCCTTTCATTTTTGATGAGAACATGTATCGACTTTAACCGATTGCGATCGATTTATATCGATTTGGCTCAATATGTTGTGAACTTGTTATTCACCTGTGACCCAATTCTCAAATTGCGCATAAAATAATTCGTATACGAGTCTTCGCGAAAAATATATTCACCTTTCGAATGATTTAGAATTTTACAGCACGTCAAGTAACCCATTTGACATGTTGTGAAAAAAACACAATCAGGCCTATTGGGCAAAATCTTTTATCAATTCGTTCTGTTATTCTGTTATGAATTTCCATACAAAAGTTCGAACAGTCAAAAAATCGTTTACGAGCTCTAAAATTGGTATTCTGTGTGGAAAAAACTTTTATGAATTCTGTTAAGAATCATAACAGAATAAAAGATCGAATTTTGTGACTTTTATTTAAAAGATTTTTATTAAATATTAAGTCTTGGATTGAAATGTTTCTTTATGTCACTCATAGGCAACGAAATGCTTACAAATGGAGACAAAATGTAATAAATGTGTGTAAAAAAGTATAATTGAAAATTGTTTTAGATTTATATTTTTTTTAGCCGAAAACACCCATTACTTTTGCTGGAACGAAGATTTAATGGCGCAGGGTCATAAGTCCACAGGCCAAAAGTCCTCAATGGACTATCAATTTTTACCCACTTAGGTGTGTTATAAGTCCACAATTGATTTGTGGACTTATAACCCACCCAGGTGAGCCAAAAGTTCACACAAATTCTTGTGAATTTTTGACTCACTGATTGTGGTCTTATGGCTCACGGATGAAGAAGGTGAAGAAGAGGACAAGGAGCTTGAAAGCAAAGCTAAAAATTCTAGTAATGACCTCATTTGCGGTGTTTGCCTCCAAAACCTACAAGACACACTTCTCCAGCATTGCAATCATTTTAAGAATGCGCTTTCAAACATGTTGCCCCCCTGCAACCCCCCTGCTTAGGTTTACTGATGGATTACGGGGTGGGTGCAAGGTTCTTCTTATTACTCAAATTTTGTTGGCGTTATTGCACTTTGTGGGAGTGAAATAAGACCAACTGTTGGACGTTATTCTTATTACACTATTTAAGAGCGAAATAAGGTACATTTTTAGAAGTTGGTCTTATTTCACGGCATCTATCAAACATTCCCATACTTTTTGTGTTGTTAAAACAACTCTTTTTGTCATATGGATAATTGTGGACATATGGTCTACTTCCATTTTAAAATTGTGAACCTATGGCCCAAATTATTGTGAACTTTTGGTTGACCTAAGTGGGTAAAAAGTCCATTGTGGACTTTTGGCCTGTGGACTTATGACACTGCGCCGATTTAATATAGTGACCCATTTGATCTTCCTGGTGTGAGTAATAATTGAAAATTTGTTCCTTTCACCGACAATTTGATGCTATTTTGCAAAAAATTTATCAGGTGCCCACTTAGTATTTACAAAAAAAAAAAGCAAAGCTGTTTGTTTTGAAGGTTCGTAACAGATTTCAATTTTCGAAGCTCTATAACAGAGTTTCATAAAAGTTTGAAACCCAGAATACGATTTATAAAAGACATGTTATGGTCGAGACCTTTTATGATTCATAACAGAAATAAAAGATTTCGCAGAATAGGCCCAAATATTCAAATTAAAAATGGTTTTGATATGTTGTTTTCGATTGATAAAATAAAAGAAATATCAATGTATATATGTTTAATGAACAATATTATGGGTTTTCACAGTGGCTAATTTTTAAGGCTTCAAAGTAGTGGTTGACCAATTTTTGAAACACCAATATTCAACAAATAATTATTTGTTCAAGTGCATTATGCGCTACCTATAAAATGTGTATCGAAAACGACAGTCTCTCCACCTTCCACTTGTAAACAAACACAATCAACAAGTCAGCTAATCTCCCAATCTGATGAGTGTTATGTGCCTCAAATTTCTAAGTGAAGCCGTTAAAATACTTCGGCCATAAATCGTCGACATTAAACTTGACCTTAGGCAGTAAATAACGCCATTTCAAGTGCAGCGAACTTGCTCAAATCTATCTATAACCGTGCAGAAACAATTTTTAATAGCCTCCTCATCTTTTATTCTTTACAGCCGCATCGCTGAACGCAACACAATCAATAAGAAGCGCGATGAGGAATTCTGCAATGTCTGCTTCGCCCCAATCGATACAGAAGACTCTAACACGTAAGTATACCTAATGTACGTACGAGAAAAACTATCTAATTTATGACATTTATCCATTTCAGATGCATAGCATGTTGCTCATGTGCCAAATTTGTATGCCGCGGTGGCGAAAAATGCTCCGAGTTGGTCCCCAAAGACGGCGAATGGAGATGCCGCCTGTGCAGCGCAAAGGCAGACCCTTATGGCAAAACGTCCACATGGATCGAGGAGCAATATTCGGTGAAGAGAGCCACACCAGCGTATGCGTATCCAATGCGTGCCAGAAGCGAATTATACATTCCGCTGTGTGATCCCAACGATTCGGCGTTTTTATGTAGTGAGTTATGACGGCAATTTTATTATGGAAACTGATGGCGGTTTGCATTTATTTCAGATTTCGAGAGCGTAAGCGAAGCACCATCAACCATAAATGTCAACCAAAAGCAACAGATACGCGAGTACATCGAAGAGGTTTTGGCGGAAATGCTCGGCGGATCGTTAGATAGTACATCTGTGGGGCAGATATCCAGAAGTGAAAACTGTAAGTACAGACGTCATGTTAGCCAGTGTGAATGTTGCGGTATTAGTGTTGCATACTTTTGGGTGGAATTGTTCTCACTTGGAAACAGAGTTTAGAGAAAATAGTTGGTACAATGTTTTGAGCGCGACTGTTGGTACAGTGGCGTCGCCACAAAAGCCGATACGTATTTCGTACTCTTTGAAGGCAAAGCTTTAAAAGTACATAGGTATCTACTTTGTGATACTGTTAGTTGTGGTTGCTGAGGGCACAATGGAATTCGATTCGGTAGGTATCAGGAAAAATTAGCAGTATTAAAGTTAAGCCAAATTATAAATTAAAACAATAAAATAAAATCAAGGCAGACCTTAGTTTGAACAGTGAACACACCCATTCAACGAATTCAGCAAGCACGAATGGATTTTTATTAAATGTTATTTTTATGAAGTTTACAGTAGTCCCTCGATAATGTGAACTAATTAAAACAAGGCGTTTATTGATTTTAGAAGGATTCACATTACTAGAACTCTTTTTCAGTAGGTACTTACTAAACTGATTGAAACGCGCTTTTCAAATTTATTAAAAACAACACAAAATGATTTTTTCAAGCTCAGTTTCGAGATTTATTAATTCAGAAGAAACACAAAAATGCAAAATGTAAATATGCAAAATGAGCAAGAGAAATAAGAGAAATATAAAAACTTCTACAAAGAAAATGTACATTTGAGCGGTTCAAATTTCGGAAGTTCACATTATCGAGTGACTACTGTATGTTATTTTTTTCTGAAAATATTTGTTTGGTTTTTATCAGGTCCTTATTTCAAAAAATATCAAGCATGATTTTTAACACTTTTTATGCAAACAAAATACATGCTGTATTTGCTCTCACCGAAATTCAATTAAACTTTCACCAGAGGCGTGACATCACAACCATATAGATTCCTCTAGTACAACAAAAATTAGAATATTTTTTCTCTTTTATGACATCTGTACCTAGTTGTTGAGAAATTCGGTAAACGAATATACAGTGTGGCTTATAAATATTGCTGCTTTACTTAAATTCCCTTTTTTTTGCAATTCATATAAAATATTTTATTTAACTTAAATTAAAAGAAAATTAATTCATATGAGTTTCTAAAAATAGCTGATTTTAAGTGGCACTTAAAAATTCCAGGCGAATCAGTCTCTTGTTTTGGAGATTAGAAATCCTTGAGACTTTTTTAGCAAAACTTTCCATTTTTACTTTATCCTAGAGAATTCAAGCGGAATAGTTTCAGAATATTTTACCCGTCAAAGCTTGGTACATTTTTACATTTACTTAAGCGTCAGGTTTTGAGTTTTTTTTTTTAATTTTTCACCTATCTGTACCTGGTTTGAAGATAAACTGAGTTGAGAAAGAAATACCATGTGAAAGGACCGTTCTAGTTTGGCAAGTTTGACAGTTGAGTGATTTGATTTGTTTCAGTTTTTATTGGGCTGGAATGGTCACCTGTACGTACAGTCTTTTTTTCAGTTGATATCTTTGAAGGGAAAATCGATAAATCTAGTCGAGAGCATCTTCATCTCGACTAAGTGCTGAATTGACATTTGCCTTATGAAGCTGACGTAGAAAAATAGACGTCAATCAAGTTTTTTGCGTTCAGGGTTCATCTAATCCAAGTTCAGAGCAAAGATAGATAGAAACTACATTTTGTAATATACCCAATATAATAGAGATTGAATGCTGTTGGAATTTTTTTTGACTCTCCACGAGTGGCACCCTTAAACTTAAGATGAATTGATTAGTGATTTTAGTTTTCGTTTATAGTTCTCAGTATATTTTTCAAATAAGTCAACTTTACTTAATTTTCTTTTGGGCTTTTGATTGCTTTATTCATGGATTTTATGTGGCAGTATTGAATTGCATATTGGAAAACATAGCATTATGGTGTTGTTGAATTAATTGCAGCATGTTATTTTGGTGCTCTTTCGAAAAACCTATCGGGTTACCTTTTAGCGGGAAAGTTGTATGCCAAAAAAAAAACACAAATCCTTGAAACTTGCGGACATAAATTTTCTTGAATCCGGCTAAGCTATAATAAAAAGCAGTTCCAATGACGGTTCTTAAATCGAGTGCAAGCATCAGTTTCATTTCAATTTGGTTTTTCCTTAAATCGAATATATGCAGTTAATTCGCCATTTGACCTTATACCACCGCCCTATATTTTGGCATTGTTAAGGTTGATGTTATACACAAAAAAAAAAAAAAAAAAACTTAAAACTTTACAGTCTAAAATTTGTTGGTGCCTATATTTTGTTACCTATTCCAATTTGCTTTAATTTTTGTTTACGTTCAGCAATAAAACTCTTCTATTCAAAATTGCAGACCTCAGGTTATTCAAGAGATTTCACGAATCTCTAAGTCGGCATTTCCTTGTATTGGAACATTATTTAATTCCAACGTTTGTAGGTGAGTTTTTCTCCGTATTTTCTGAGTGTGTTTGTTTTCAAATTTGTTTGGTTTTCTACATACTTTTTATAATCTCACTTGAAATTATGCATGCTGCACTGAGATAATACCTAATATTGTATACCTATTCAAAACCTACAATAATTCATTAACACTGTCTTCTTAACCAATTTGTTCTTAAAAACAAAAGAAAAAAAGTATGTAGTCCAATATTTTATGCAGAGTCCAATCCACATGGTTAAAAAAGCTTTGTCAGGGCCGGATATTTATAGCATGTTTGCGAGAGCTGGCTGCTGAAGGAAACACGAATTCAATGGTGACCAGCCGTTCATTATAACAATGAACAGTTCTTTGCCTGAAGACGATGTTCACTATGAATTGTTTTGTAAAAACATAAAAATGTTCTCTACTTTAGAAGCTGTTCGTTATTTTTTCTCTATTTCATTAAGATTTTAAGAACGTAATGCGAACGTGCCCTAAATTGCTGCACAAGCAAACAAGTAATCTTGTACTAAAATATGTATTACCTATGTTTTTTTTTTTTTTTTTAAATACCTATTTATCAAATAAAACAAAGAATAGAATAATAATTGTAAATTCGAAAATATGGTCACCGTACCTATACGAGTACACAACATAATACCCTGTTCTGAAAAAACGTATTCATGTTTTTGTCTTCTTGTGCTCCTTTTACTATCTTAATCGAACCACATATAGTTGATAGAATTTATCTGCGAATACAAGATGTTTAAACGAACCTTTCTCGTTTAAGTTGAATAACTCTGGTTTTGATTGTGAAACACTAATCAGAAATATTTCACATGCAATAATTGAACCAGCTGCAAATATCGAAGGGGGAATCGCTGGCGAATTACCAAAGCCAATGCGAGAGAACTAAATGTGAATATTTGCGAATGCATGAAGATAAAATAAGCAAATTATATGGAAGTTAAATTTGAAAGCTTAAAGAGGAACAATAGGTATGCGAAGCTTGAGTAAGTAAAAATAGATTTTTTTTAATGAAAAATCGAGGAGAATTAATGAAACGATGAATGAATGCTGAAGTAAGGACTTACATATTTTATATACGAATAACCTAGCAAGCTTACTCATATCTTCCATGTCATCCACAAATCAAGGCTATTGTAGATAACAGAGAGTGCCCATAACTATTAAAGATGCGCTTGCAAACGAACTAAGCTTGGGTCGGTTATGAACAGTTATGCGAATAGGTCCAGTTCAGTGACGTTTACTCAAAGGTGTGCAGGTGTGCTCTGCACACCCTATTCAAATCTATATATATTAATATTATTATATGTACTAAACTAAAGTTCATTATGAAACTCATTTATGTTTCTTGCAATAATTTTTATAGTTGAAATCAATATAGATGTTGAAAAAATCATATCGAACCGAATACGGAATCTCCCTACATTCATAATTCCAATCCGCAGTCAGAGTAACTTGGTGGAAATGAAACTCACCCCCATCGGGGTGTTCATCTCGCCACTTCGGTGGGACATAAGTCTTTTTGATTATGGACTTTTATTGTTTTGTCGAAGATGGGACATTAGTCCCAAATTTTACCATGGATAATATTTAGCAAAACGTCGTGGATCTCCAATAGGCATCGAATACTTCAAATTAGGCGACACGACTAGTGCAAACTTTTGTGTTTACAAATTTCGATCGCATTAACTAACAAACAAAATTAATTGAGTGCTTTTCAAAACAATATTGGCCCATCAATTAATTGTGGAAAATTATTTTAATTTGAGAGTTGTGACATTTGTTTGGTCAGCCATTTTACTTAATTTGCTGGGTATTGGAAAAGGTGTGTTTGTTCCAACAACCCAACGATTGGAAGTCGTTTTCGTGGTGTTTTCTTGGAAAACGAGTGCACTCGTTTTGAAAACAGAAATATTTATGGGAAAACTTCTGTTTTCGTAGAAGTTTTGAAGAGTTTTCTCGAAAACCCGGTTTTCCGCTCAGTGTGAAAAGCCTATAAGTCTTTGTCTTATGTCGTTTTCCATTGGGCAATAAAAAAACAATTTCTTTTCGGTTCGGAGCACTTTTTGCAGATCGGTGTATTTTTCGTGATGATTTACGTCATTTTAAAAAGTTTGCTTTGAAAACAAATGTGCAAAGTTTCGTGAAAACCAAAGTAACGAAATACATAAATAGCCATGGAAGACTACGTATCACCAAAAATAATCCATTTGTATCAATAACAGATTAAACAGTTTTCAAGTCGTATCCATTTGGGATCTTTACAAAAAAATAATGCGATTTGAACAGCTGATATTGCTGCCAAATAACGCACTAATCCATTTACAAAAGACGATCAATTTCGTTGCATGTTCCATTAGCAGCGTAAAATATGAGATCTGAAAAGAAGATCTGCTGGTCCCAATGGAAAACGAAATTATTTCATATGACAAAAACACGCTTTTCGAAAAAAGTGTTGTACACTTTTTCTTTAAACATTCCCAAAAGTGGCATGGGTGGAGGACTCCTTTGAAATAGAATAGGTACTAGAGTTAATACACAACTTGCGATATAGGCTTTCCACTATACTAATAATCATTTTAGGCCCATTTTATTCACTCGAAGTTGAACACAACTTGGGGATTTTTATATGGAAAACTTCCCGAGTTGTGTTCAACTTCGAGTGAATAAAATGGGCCTTAGGTGTCCATGATAAACTTTTCAATGGCGCAATGGCTTAGTGGTGAGTGTGTTTGACTACTAAGCGGGGGGTCTCAGGTTCGAATCCCGCAAAAAACCAAATTCCAACTTAGGGTTTTTTGTTAAAAAGATCCGTACATTTTTGGTTGATTATTGAACAATCGGAAATAAGATGTTGAAACGTTGACTAGTGTAGTTGTATGTATACAACTATGTATACAACGTTGAAGCTAGGAGCTTAATAATATTTAGCTTAGAGACTAATTTTTTTTTTAAATCTAGGCTTTTAAACTAAACTTAGTCACGTCTAAGACAGAATCCGTAGATTCCGCAGAATTACGAAGGATTCTATGACAGTTCTTTCGGGGTTTGTAGCAAAATTCCGAATACCACGGATTCTTTGATAGACGTGAGTGTCAAACACAATACATAACTAAAATTCTTAAATAATTTACAGTTGGGATCTGAAAATTACGAAAGAAATATCTGCGTTGGAGCAGTTTCTTTTTTTGCAGATGTGCAGAAGTTTGCTTTTACAAGACGAAATAATAGACCCAGATTGGTTGCACTAATGAATAAGTTCATCTAGGAGCCTTTCCAAGGTGACACTTGTTTTGGGTTTTTGGCTTACATTTGGATAGGATAAATAAATCGTCGAGAAAAATGTTCGGTTGCTTTGTGATTTGCAATTATTTCGCTGATATTATTATAAGCAATGATGAATAGAACAGCTGAGATCGGAGAGCCTTGGGGGATGCCATTTTGAATCATGAGTTGGAATAGTTTTATTGGTTTTAGATCGGAGCCTTCTATTTAATAGGAAGGCTCTTATGTAGGATTACATATTTGCCCTTGGTAAATATAATCCTTGGTCTATGTCTATATCATCCGACCTAGCATAGCAATACGTACCGTGTTCCTACCTTTCATATATTTACAAAACTTAAGTAGCACTCATACAACGCACGATAAATCAGAGCTTGTTATAAACTGATAAGTTCAAGCCACTTTCTTTGAATGATCACTGGTTATCGACTTTTGTGAAATTGTTTAGACTGTGCTGAATTGCTGATGTCATTCTCAACAATTGATTGGCATTTTTATACCAATGCTCTACATATCTGAATGGAATTCTTCAACTTTGTTTACTTTTAAGTCAAGTCCACTTATGGTACTATTTTCTGACCAATATTGCATGACCGCATTAATATTAATAAGTGTCCGTCTGGCGCCAGTTGACGGATTCATTTGCTACCATAAGTGGGCATCAAAACTTCTGCATATCTCAGTGCAGTAAATTTTCGGATTTATTTTATTGAAAATGATTTAGAGGACAGAAATGCGATGACAAATACATTAAGTTATCCACGTCATAAAAAAAAAATGAGTCCTAACCTTATCGCCTTTGCTCTAGAAAATAGAATTTTATTTTATCAAGAAACAAATTTCCAATATTGCCTGTCTACGGTCAATTACCACCCTAATGTATTACCAAAAATATGGATGTCTTTATATGTGTTTGTATACTAATGCGGTTCCATCCAAGCCAAAACCTGCTATCTTATTGTTGGAAAAAAGAAGCCATTTATATGCGTACCAAACCCAAATGTCTTGTAATCTAGCTGAGGCCTAAATAAATTAAATTACACTATGCCGTCCCTTAGTCTGTTCGAGAACACTGTATTGGTTATCAATGAGTCTATACATGTATGTCTGACGCGTCCCGTTCAATTAGTGAGAAACGTAGATAATTTTTTGTTGTTTTTGTTTAACTAATTGATTCCATAGATATCTTTTTCTAAAAGTTATCAATACACACCAAATATGTAAACATTATTGAAACGTTGGCACGGTATGGCCGGGGGAAACATAAAACTTATTTTCTTTGAACAAGTGTTTTGCATTTGGCATTTTATAATACTAAGGTTTAATTCCCGTGCTATTTTTGGTCATACAAAGCAAACACGATTTTATTTTTATTACGCTGAACTTCTAACAAAAAAAGTTGCTAAAACTCCCATTTATCACGTTCGACTTTCATTTAATAGCAAGATTGAACGATGCTTTGCCCGAGTTAAAAAATAATGACATTCGACGCACTAATAATAAATTTTAGTCTCGACTTTAAATTGACGGTAGAACACGTTGAACACAACTTGGGAAGTTTTCCATATAAAAATCCCGAAGTTGTGTTCAACTTCGAGTGAATAAAATGGGCCTTACTGTACCTACTGTGTTGTTTCTCTAGAGTCTAGAATATATCCGAAAGATAGTCTAAGCTTTGGCTCTTATAAGATATGTTTGTCCTAACCATATCTTCAAAAATCAGGTGTTCGTCATTTTCTCTCCCGCTTTTATATTGCTTCATAAGCAGAATTAAGCCCGTATGACACTAAATTTTTTTCAGCATTTTTCAGACTTTAAAAACGAAACTATGCAAATTCCCGATAGGAGGGAGTGCTTACAAAATTTATATATAGAAATAGAAATCAGACTTCAGCGCCCATGTTTTGTAATTATCACATCGGTATATTTATCTCTAAAACGATATAAATTAAACAAAATATTCCAAAGTTTTCGAAGCGAAAATTTATCGCATGACTTGCAGAACATATGCTTCGTTCAGTATTTTTTTTATTTTAGTGAACACTATTATACGTATAGAGCTACCTCAAAAGTACATAATAACCCGAGTCGAAATTTTTAACTTACTATTGTTAAACTTATGAACTTTGATTTCTTTAGAAATTATGTTTTCTTTTTACTCTTAATATTCTTAGATAAGTATTTTAAGACCAAAATTAAGTTTTGACTTATTTTAAGTAACATATTCCGGTTTTAAAGTTGAAACTGCATTTTATAAACTTATTTTTACCTTAAAAAAAAACTTCAAAGTATCTGGACGGAGTCGAAAAATGTCCATTATTTTGCTGCTGAAGACCATGAAAAAATCTATTTTACCGCTAAACCTCCTGAAAATGTAGTTTTGGTATTAAATCTACTAAAAAATCTATTTGACCCCGTGAACCACCTGACATAAATTATTTTAGCAGCTGAACATGCATCGTGACAAAATTTAGATTTGCAATAGCATATATAAACCCAATTAATTGGTATTATTGTTATTACATTTTTTAATTAAATAAATGTAATAATAAACTAAAGCTAAATTAATTAGTTATTAGTTATTATTTGTAATTATATTATTTTTATTTTATTTATTATAGTGACTAGCTGGTCTGTGAACTTGTTGCTTCTCATAGTTCTAAGAAAACTTTTGTTTGCTATGCTATACAATATAAGATTATTGCAAAAAATGTTTTAATCATTCTCTTTTTTTACTATCCAAAGGTGCCACATATTCATGACCGCCCTGATTAGACCTCCTCAAGAATGCCTTGACTGCAACTAGAACTAGATAGTGGTCTGAGTCAGATACACTTGTCTAGCGCTGATCCCAATGTGATCAATCTGCATTTATTGTCAGCAGAAAAAGATGTTGCCTTATAAATGTCAAGAACTTTACAATGTTTCACCGCTTCCATTGCTAGAAGTCTTTTCGCTAACGCTAGGCTTGTTGAAGGTGTTTACAAAGTACAAATTTATTATTCCACTAAAGAGTCTCCACCGGGCACAATAATTTTTTTTATGTCATGTGCCTATTCTTCGCCAAGTCAGAAGTTTTTTAAAGAAAAAAGTCTTCACCCTTCCTTACATTAGTTAATACAACTTTCCGAAGACTTGGCAAAATTTCCAATAAGCTTTCATTCGTATGTCCGAAGTTCAAGTTGTCGTGCCCAAGTCTGTCTGCAATGGTCCTTAGTCAAACGAACGAATTGGCACAATATTAAGGCTGCTTTTTGAGTTCCATAAAATAAGTTGAACTCAACTAAAATTTGCTGTTAATATATTAGTGTGAATTTTAAAGCGACAACATCAATCATGAACAATAACATTACGGGGCAATTAAATTATTGAACGAGGAAGCCTTGTCAATGTGCGGCCATGGAGGGTTATTAACAATTCGTTTTTTTTTTATCCGCTGAACTTCCTGATTTGCTTCCTGAATTTATAACAACCAGATTGCCTCCTCCTGCATTAAATACTTGTTCGCTTCTACTTCTACTTAGGGTGTCTCTGGCAACTATGAACGATAATATGATTCAATGCCGTACATGCATTCTAAAGTTCGCACCACTCCATGTGATCAGTTTCGTGAAGTCAGACTTATGTCGGTCTAGTGTACGCAACGAAACAATTCAACTAGTGCGAGGATCCAAACCAAGCAACTCATTGGAGATGGTTGGTTGGAAAATCGGGTGCAAATATAAATGATAAATCCAGTAAAATTGGTCCTTCGAGCTGGATTTATCAGATAATTCTGAATTCTCACTGGCATCAAGTTTCACAAGCCGACGTTTGTTTTAAATTTGTTAATACTTATTTTTCCTTGTTATTTCAAGCGAATTTCGTATACCGTTCGTCAATTTGAAGCTTACAGAACTTGATCAACAATTGATCAAGTATAAGTAAATATAAAGTCTACTGTAAAATAAGTTGATCAACAATTGATCAGTTCCTCAACTCGTGCAACATGAGACTGTGCTCTACTGCACTAGACTTTAAATTTGGTTATTAAATTTATTAGAGGAATAAATAATTAGACGCAGCTAGGTGAATCAGGATATGATCGTGCTTTGTTCACATTAAAAATAGCCAGCCAGATTATAACTATAAACGTTCATGGCTACTCATTTTTAGTTGCTGTCACGAGCTGCTACTTAATTGCTATATTGCTCCGAAATATTTGCAACGTAGATGTAGATTATTGACTCGGATTAGTGAATATTATCTGGGAAATCTTTGACAGATTCTGCGGGATATAAAATCACTGTTTCTAATACTGAACTTGTGGCCTTTAAGACTTGATTTCGATCACCAATATACTTGGTTTTTGAATTGGTCTTCTAAGAGTTGCACAAATTTCTTGATATATTTTCCAACTAGCCCCCTTTTTGACTTCTCGGCTCCACTGTATTTATTCAATAAATTGCATTTAATCATCTTTATTGCATGCTATCTTACTATAATTGTTAACTATCGGCAAAAACAATTAAAACTAGAGAAGAAAACAAAAACAAAAAAAGCAAATCAATTCAAAAGCAAAACTGCACTCCACGTATGAGTAATGTTTTCTTTTTCAGTTGTTGCTGCTTTTAATCTAAAACCCACAAGCACATCTATTACTTAATACAGATAAAATACAAATATACCCACCCAACACAGCAACAACAACAACAACAACAATTCGACGGAACGCGAAAAAACCTATTCAGGTGTATATTCCACCTGATTACCGAACCTTAGTTCATCGAGAGATACGCGCACGTTATTAGCTATCGCTTCGCCAAGCTGCCGCCGCCGCTGTCCGTATAACAAAACAATTTTCTTGTTCTCTTCAGTTGACTCGATTCGAATTTCGGTGCGTGCTATACGTTTAATTATTATTTTTTCAGTCTAAAATTGGCATTGATTTGAATTTTAACTGAAATTTTTTTAAGCTACCTAAGCCTAGATGCGAGTGAATCTGTGATTTTGGGCTCAATTGCGGGTTGATTTAAATCAAGTGTTGTAGTGTTTTGTCTTAATTTTTTTTTCTTGTCAACATGCGCTAGTGACAAATGCAAATATTTATGCAGAAATGTCAAAGCCTTGAACTAAACCTTTTTCATCGTAGGATGTGTAGTCCTTTTTCATCGACCGTGAATTTATGGCAAAACAATTAAACACCTTTTTGGGGTATCTCTGTTTGCTCGTAAATAAAAAAATATTAAGCAACTTTGAATAACAATATCGCTGTTAAAAACCGGTTGATAGTGCCTCCTGATAAGAGGTGACAAATCACCCCTAAGGTCGTCCATTAATACAAAATAAACACTGAGCTTAAGTTCTACGTTGATTTCATATGTAGTAACGGAGCACCTATCCCATTGGCCCTTTTGAAGTAATTTTTCTGGAAGCCTCTGCCTTTAGGTAGAATTAATGACTGGAACAGCAAACTGTGTGCTCGTTTAAGAGCCACTTAAGAAATAGAGTTCAAGAGATCAGTCGTGGTAATAGCTTTTTGAGAGAAAAAAAAATATAATAACAGCTTCACTCAGTGTAGTATAGTATCAACAACTGTACTTAAATATAACTATTTTTCTTCATTCGGTAATGGTAGACTTGTGTTTGAATAAATAAATGGATAACGACTGGAATTAACTTTTTTTATCTGTTTTTTAAGTATTAATCTTTATATTTGAGACAAAAAAAAAAGAAGATAAAATCATATTGTGTATTTAAGTCTGTTGCTTCCACAGTTCGTATTGTTGTCAGGGTCAAGGTCGCATCGCTGTAAGTTAGCATGATCGTGTTGTTCTGAGTGTCTGAGTGATTTGCGTAATTTAATGGTCTTTCACGTAGATAGGTACTTTTTTTTAAGCCCGACATTTAAAGGTACATCTTTCTTATCCTCGTTACACATAATTGAGTCATAAGTCAATAAGCTGTTACAAGTCACAGATTGGTTTATTTAAAACTGGTGCAAAGCTATATAATTCATTATCAGGTGCAGTGCGATGGTTTTGACAGTTCTGACTGAGTTATTTGTCTCCCGTCATCAGTTCCGTCTTCCCCGCACATGTGACAGCTTAGTTTTGTCGGTGGTACAAGCTGCTAATTTCATGGCTCTTATACCTAAATCAAAAGTTCTCTTGTCTAGGATTTAATTTACACCTCTAGGTAAAGTGGCTGCAACAACCTACATTAGAGCTGTTACCTACGAGACTCACTAAATAAAGTTGCAATAAACTTATTGCATAGACTCAAAAAAATTTCTATCATAGCCTTTTAAACTATTTGTTAAAAGAATGAACTCTTCAAAGATTTAGAGAGCTCGTCTTGAACACTGGCAAAGCCCCTTAAACTTTTACAATACAACATACCTACTTTGCTGTTAGAACTTCTAAATAGACTAAGTTGCTACCGGTTCTTTAATAGGAACATACAAATTTTGTATTTTAATATAAACGTACGCTTAAATTTTTTTATTATCTGTCAATGCCCAAACGTCAATAAAGGCTTACGTTTTTATCGTGGTATAGTTCGCGAACGAGTAACTTTTAGAAATTATTAAAAACTGTTACGAAATTCTGATTCAGTGGTCGAAGCTTTTCGAGCGCTTACCGCAATTTTCTATCGTAAATAATAGATCGTCCAACCAGACACGCTGTGCGAATAGCGAATTTTGAGTCCACATATTTTGTTTATTGAATATTTCTGTGACAGTGAAACAACACACAGGTTACAAAATATATCGTAGTGCTTCAGTTTAAAATTAATCAAATTAATTCACAGGAATTTAAAATATCTCAGTTCACAGTGTGTCGAATTTTTCGTAAATATCTTGGCCTTCATTAAGAGCAAGTCATCTCAAAAACTGAAGCATTGATCATTTTAAGTGTCTATACTTCTCCGATAAGGCTATGCTACAGTTTGAAGAAAACCCGAACGAAAAGTTGGCGGAAAATAGGCCCAAAGAATAGATCTTGCAGCGATCGTGCTCGCTGTAGTCGTATGAACTAGAACGAATTACACACATTAAAGCTAGAATAGGTTTCAGTCCGATATCTTACTTGTTCTGTATTTTATTTAAATAAGAAATTGTCAGTTGTCATAACTGAAAAACCCTTTAATTAATATGCTCTTGTTAAATTCTGGATACACTCGTCTTTAACTAACATTCATAGAAAACTGAAGTTTTGAAAGTTGCATTTGCGTCTTTCATATATTGAACAATATATTTTTCGAAATATTATTCCTACAAACATGCGTATGGTTTTTTAAAAGTTAGTTCAACAGTAGTAATTGTAAAAAATGGCGATCCTTTTCAGGAAAATTATGTTTTTCCACGATCAAAAATATGAAACTTTTTATACATAAATAAATATATAATAGAATCGCTTGCTTTCCTCCCTCTTGTCAGTTTTCATATCGTAAGCTGTATAATATACAGTAAAAGCTCGTTAATTCGGAATGGTTGGGGGAAGGTATGTCCGAATAAACATATTTTCCGAATTAATGAAAGAATTTTTGTATGCACTAAAACGCGTTCCCATTGATGAATAAATGCAAGGACGAAAAATTATTTTATTCATTTAATTAAAAAAATTGCCGGGAAATTGCCCGGACTCCCCCAAAAAAAAATTTGTATGATTTGTTCAGACTTCTACATATTTGAGATCTATTTGTTCAATCAAAAATTAATTATAATTTAATAATAGGTACATTTAATTTAATTTTTAGAGAAAAAATTTAAAACCGACTCATTTATTAGGAAAAATCTCTTTTATTCGGAAAACATTTTTTTCCGAATAAACGAGTTTTCCGAATTAAAGGGTTTTTACTGTATGTGAAAGGATTTTTTGACCCTAAGCGGAGCTGCAGTAGTGATGCCAACCCGGATCAAAGCCTAAACCCGAACAAAACTACGCCTTTTTCAACAAAATTTAGACTCTTTGGTAAAAAAAAATACAAATTGCATATTTTACAAATGTAATTAAAATTTGTTAACTAAATGTTGCTCTACCTTTTTTTGATCTCTCTAATTGAAGGTTTGGGTTTGGTGAAAATTAATGATACGACTTTGATTAGAGAATGTTTTAGCAAATTCAAAAAAACATTTTTATGAAATGATTGTTAAAAACAAATCACAAAAAATCAATATCTTTTTTCAAAAAATCAGAATTCTGCCTTAAAGGCATAATTATGCCACAGTTGGCATCACTGCCAAGAACACAAAATAAGGCTTATTTTAATCGTGTAGCAATTGATGCACACTGAACGTCATGGACAAATTATACTGCGGGCAAATGCAACTGGCAATCCTCTGGCCGCAAACCACCAAATTTTTTTTTTTAATTCGGTCATTTTGTGTATTGCGTGACATGCAAAACATACAAAAGAAATAAAAAATCGTACCACCCTTGGGGGGAATGTGATAGAGTTCGGGAATACCACATTTTCAAATTAATGAATGCTATTGGTTAGTTAGATATTTTATATTTTTAAAAGGCGATTAATTTCATTTGTTTGGTTAATAAAACAATCTAAAGACGATGTTATATACATAAGAAACATATGAAGACAAACATGGTTGTGTATTTTCCGCTTTTGAACATCATAAAATGTTTCTTAAATAATAGAAGAGTATTTGCTTAAAATGTTTTTATTTTCGGTTAAGCAATCTACATTGCTCGTTTTTCTTATGAATAATATGGTTAAAATACTATCCACACGTAACGATTAATATCAAATTTTTTCTATTACCGCTGCCAGCAAAATTTGACGACAGCGGAAGTGGCTCCGATTGTGTTTGTGGTTTGTGAGCCGGAATTGCTGAAGTTACGTGACATTTTTCGATACGAATTTCTATGTAACAACACTAGGGCACCAAATCGTGACAACTCCGTAAAATCGGCCAAAGTTGGTGGTCTCAGTACGATTTGTCTATGCGGTTGCCTCCCGCACGCTGAAAAATTTATTCTTCATAAGTTACAACCTGCTTTTTTATAAGTTTAATGAAAGTTTCATACAAAATATTCACGGTTGCCACTTTGGTTTACCAAATTTGAAAACTTTTTTCTTGATTAATGATTTATGGTAATTTGGTAATTTTTATCTGGATTTGGTAACTTTTTAAACATGAGCACCAACAAAATAATTTGGTAGGTATTTTGGAAAACCACTGCGTTTGATCAGGATCAGGAAAAGGATTTAAAGTACCTATTACTATTTCTTTTATTGTATACAGCTGAAGACTTAAAAAGTTCCTGCATAATGTACCTAATTGAAAATAGTATATTTTGATCATATATATCATTTCCCTTCCTATTTCTACACTATAGTCTAAATTTAGAAAAAAAAATTTAAGATCATTGAACACTTTAGTAACTTTTGACTGCAATTTTTCTGACCTAGAGTCAGTTCTGAAACATGTTCTAATTCTGACGCTTTTTCGCTGACCACCAAACTTTAAATGATATAATTTTAAACGTGGTGGAACTAAACTTACTTTCGAATTTTAAAACTTTCAATCAATTCCTCCACTTTTTATACACAGACACATATATTATATAAAAAAGTTGTCTTACCCCAACCAAACATTTCAATTTGATATTTTTCATTACGTTTTTTTTTTTGCCTTCTAAAAGGGGCCCCACTGCTCTGTGTATGCAAAGGCCGCTTCATGGCCTAAGACGACCCTGGCAGGCCAAACAAATTTTCTGCTCGAGTGGTGAACGAGTTTGTGAAGTGAATTGATAATACACATACTTTTCGATGGTATTTCCTATCATTGGCCCATGTGTACTTAATTGTGAACGTATAGATAGTTCACGTTATCAGTCAGAACGAAAAAAAAATATTCTTATTAGATACTTTCTTAATTTTGCTGAACTCTGGTCATAGAAACACAAAGCTATTACTTTTGAGCTCCAAATATTTAGGCATAATGCCACACCAGGAAAACATTCATGAAATGTAAATACTTACTTCGGAGCTACAGTCCGATGAATCAATCAATACGTTTCCACAGTTAATTTCGTCTTTGGGTAACTCATCTTTATTTGAGGTCCACTTTTACTTATGCACACCACTTGAGTCGTGGTCCTTGCAGCTATCTCTTTCCAGGTTGTTGCCTTGGTGTCGATTCGCTCTGCATGGCATAGCCATCCTAGACGTCGGATTTACAGCTTTACACTCTTCTGAGCAGCTACACGATGTTATATGAGTACATTGCAGAGTTCGCTATTCAATCGTCTACTTATGCCGAAAAAATAATGATGAGCAATTGAAACTCTCCCTTGGATTTCTGATGGTTGGTAAGCCATTTTGAGAGTGTAGAGAGAGAAGTAGTCAAAGGGCCTTACCAATAAACATTTCTAGTTTCGACTCTAAATTAAGTACGGGGTAAAGTCTCTAACCCCTTTAAAGTTATAGCTGTCTTTTACGGTTACTTTCTGTTGAAATCGCCCACCTCATGCGGAATTGAATCTCATTTTAGCCGCTTCTGCCCCATATATCCAAACGAATGGCCGGCAATCACAGCTCGTCGAGTTCTGTCAATGGGTACATCCTTTAATTAAACTTCATACTTTGGCTAAATATTTTTTGGATTTACGTAGGTCTTGTGGGGAATGTTTCCGGTCTGAATGGAGCAGCCAAGGTTCTTCTAAGGGATGAGTGGATTTATATCTTGGCCTTATCGTCCTTCCAGTCCCTGTTCGGTCTTGTTACCTTGAAACAGTTTTTTTTCGTTTGGTAAAACTTCCAAACATGTCTGGAGTAGCTCCTCTAAGGAGCACTTATTATGCTTCTTAGTTCTCATTCTCCGTAGAAGCCGATGTTTTTTTTTTTTGTTTCCCTGCCACTTTTATAGGATTAGTACTGAATACTGCTAAATTTTCTTTTGCACGAGTACCTAGCTATCTCTCTCCCTGTCACCTTCAGCGGGCGAATTAGTTTATCGTTTGTACTTACCGGTAAAGAACTCTGTGGGTGCCAATCAGATGGCTTCTTGGCATATTTGCTTCTGATACCCGCCGCTCAATACTGTCTAGATAGAATCTTCCAACGACACCCAAAACTTGATAGCCAACGATTCCATATTCCAAACACTATCAGAGTGTCAGCCTGTGTGTGAGATACAGAAAAGCATAAATTGCGTTATAAATTAGTTAGACTCTGTGACTTGTCAGGAAATGACAAATGCAAAACAAGTGCACACTCATCAGAACTTAATTCCTTTCTGTCTTCCACCTCTCACCTTTTATAACACCATCAGCATTCACTTTCATTATTACGCCCATTGCTTAATTACCGGGTAGACAGAGTAATTAAGCACTCACAATTATTGTTTACTCTATAAAAGATTAGAATATACAAATTCATTTTGCAAGATAAATGCCGTAAATTTTCAGAGAAAGCCCCACATGCCCCACAAATTGGGGACTCCACTGATAATCGCTATAGGCACTGGTAATCTCAATTACACACACATGTATATTGGCTTTGAGCATAACTGGCCCCAATATTCGCCATACACTGGTGACATCCCGATCCATCTATGAAGCTCTATAAATTCCAAAGTGCTTGTGTGTTAAATATTCCTTTGGGGATTATTGAGTAGTTTTTTCTGCAGTTTTACTTAATTTCTCCCCAATGTCATGTTTGCTTCATGAATGAACCTAAAACCTAATGTGCTGGCAAAGGCAAACACAATCGTTCTGACTCTTAACATCGTTTCTGAACTCTACTACATTGTGGTTGCCTTCATGTGGCGGTAGATGTCGTGTAAACACATTGGACGACAGTCGGATGCCTTTATTTATTATTTTCTTATTGTTTGGTTTCTGTGTAAAATTAAATACAAATTTTTCGGAAGCACAAACAAAAATACATGTTTATAGTGAGGCGTGTGTCAGAGTGCTCGCGAGCAGCCTTCAGTAAGGTCAACTAGTTCGGTTGCCATGTTAGGCTTTATAACATGAAATGTAATGCAATGAACTAATCGTTTGTTTTTAATTCAAAGACAGTAATGTCTATTATGGGGACAAGTGTAAAGGTACAAGTAGGACAGACAAGTAGAAACGAACTGCGTACAGTCATTTGAAAAGTGCTAATAGAATACGAATCTTATAGGAAAGTCTGTAATTTTTTTTCTTTTTTCAAATAACTCTGCCAAAAATTAACGAACATACAATACTTTTTTTTTAACTATAACTATGTAACAACTTAGTAGCATTTTGTTTGAATTTAGCTTAGTTACTATTTATACTGGTAGCGCAAAATTCTACCCACATGTTGGCTTTTCTCCATTGAAAAAATACACGCGTCCTACATCCCGATGGGAAGTGCAAACATAATAGGTCTATTAGCGTACTTTCCCGAGCCAAACACTAACAATCTGTCAAACATGAAAAATTGAGCGATGCTCCCTCAGAGACCTGGGAAAATACCCCAAAGTACGTGGATAGACTTCAAGCTACTTTAAGCCACTTTCATCTTTAACATCTAATCCATATCAAAAATAAATATATAACCTACATTTTTCCAACATATGAAACGTTCTAGGAGAACATTCGACCACAACCGATTTTTTTTTATTTTCCCCAATTATGTTTTCTTTTGCAGTTGAATTTTAAGAAAGATTTTATATTATTGTTTTTTGTCAACTTTTTGCATTTGACATATTTATCAGTAGGTAATTGCCCCTTGAAATTCTCTGAGCTGTTTCGGGCCAATAAGAGAGGAACTACTCGTTACTCGCTGTTTTGCTAATTTTCTCTTTTTCTGGCATTTTTGACGAAAAAGTGTATAGACTACCTATGTGCGGTTGTGTTTGATTTACCGCGTACGCGAATGAACCTAATATTTTATTGGCAAATGAATATTTGTTTTTTTATATGTTCATGTTCTTTTTGTCCTTGATATGTCAAAATTTTCCTGGTCTTATTTAGTTAGCCGCCAACAAATCGGCAAGCTAAAATATAATTCGTATATATACTTATTCTTATACCCGGTTGACGTTTAGCTTGGCTAAACTCTATGAAGTTATGAATTTAGAGTCCGGCAGGATACTCCCTTGCAATATTGCAGACCAAATTTTATCTTTATTTACATTTTTGCGTGAGAGTTAGCAACCTAAAATTACGCATCTACAACATCAAACATTCCTAACACGGAACAACAGATTCTGCTACAATTTTTCAACCGACCGATAATCAAAAAAATTGTCTGCCCCTGCTGCTATTCGTTTATTTTTGCGTGATTAAATGGGATGCCAAATGCTAAATTTTAAATACCTAACACCCAAAAATACGTAACACGTATTTTGGTCGGCCATCTTGTTTACGTGGTGGAAATTATGGAAAAGTTTAGCATGTTGATATTTTTATAGCGATGGCTCGAAATTTCGCAATCCTATAAAACAAAATGGCTTCCGAAAGAGATAAACGAATAATTATTTATTTATTTCTATTTTCAAGTGATTGCAGAAATGTTTGTCTTTTCCCACGGTAAAACTATCCTTAAAAAAGCTTCTCAATTCAACCGCTCGGAGTGGTAATAAGTTTGTAAGCTTTCTCCATTCGTCAAAAAAAAAATTAAAACTACCGCAAAACTAATGGTTGTGAAAAGCTAGGCCTTAGGTCATAATATGTGGAACAGTTTTTATTTCTTTTTACAATTCGTTGAGGTCGATCCTACATAATAACTTTTTAATTTAAAAATAAAAGCTGCACATTTTTCAACAAATGTCATCAGGACGATTACAGCCTCATTGGGATCACTTGTCGTATTCTGTCGGTGTTTGAACTATTCAACTGATTCGTATCTTTTGGCTCGGTAAACACATCGGAACTATTTTTGGCGTGAAAAACGATTTTGGAATTCGATTCTAGTTCCGGATTTTCAATCCTTGATTCGTTATCCTGCAACTCCTTATTCTGCCATCGATAATCCGAGTTCGTGTAGAAATATTCGATAAATCCGCTGTTGATCTGCATATCATTTTATATGAAGTTTCAGTTCATTATTAACATAAGATAAATGAGATTTCTACTGATCGGCAAGGACCGTGGGGTCTCCTGTACACCAAAAAAAAAATACAGTAAAAAAGCTGCTGGTAACAGTTGCAGCTTGCCGAAATTCCGAACATAAAAGTATTTTGAATGTGGGAGCAGTGATCCCATATTGAACGGAAAAAACGCCTTGTTTTGCGTTTTTATAATGAAAAACCGGCCAAGTGCGAGTTTCACTCGCGCACCGAAGGTTCCGTATTTGGCTAAAGTCCAACACATCAGATATTATATGAAATCTATAATATCATTCAATCTTTCCCCTCTTCATGAATTCATCACAATTTAGTTTAATTTAATTACTTAATATTTTTACTCTCAAAAATTACTCGCACATTTTCATTTTCTAATTATTACCTATAGTACCCAACCCACGCCAATTTTCCATTCTGTATGCGACCTGTCCCAATTAAAAACTATTGACTAAAAATATATTACTTTTATTTTGTTCTGTACTCCCCAAAAAAATGTATCATATTCCCCAACGAAATTAGCAGGCGGGAACCCTGGTGGGGTTCTGTTCTGATGGGGTCAATTGTGCACAACTGCGTAGTAGAGATTAAAACTTATGAGAGCAACGTATTTTTCATGGTAAAATTATCTTTTTTGAAAATATCTTGTAAACTATTAACTTTTCGGCAAAACAGTATTCAGCACATATATAGATAAGAACATGATCTACAAAAAAGGAATTTATGTATTTTTTTGTGAATCAAGAAATAAACCGTTTTTTGGGCGAATGAAAATATTTTTTTCACCAGATTACTAATTAATCCAAAACCAATCGATGAATTCCTTCCATTGGTATTTGTCGTTTAACTAGAGGTTATACCGGATGTTGTGTGTAAATTTAAGCCTCCAATGGCAATCGGTTCTTGAGATAGACCTGGTAACAAAATTGGCTTAGTGGGTTCGGACAGACAGACAGACAGACAGACAGACAGACAGACAGACAGACAGACAGACGGAGAGACATCCGAGCGAAACTAATAAGGTTACGTTTTTTCCCTTTGGGTACGGAACCTTAAAAAGGGTGAAAACAAGGGACAAGTTTATTCAAAAAAGGGCAAAAAATCTAAAATCTTTGTGAAACTTCAATCGTTTAAAAGTAAACCTTTTTTTCATTACAAAAAAATTACAAAATTTACTCAGAAGGAATTGTTCATGCTGAAAGTGAAATAAAACGAAAGGAACGTCTACGTACCTACATGTACACAAATTAATGAACTATGATTAAGTTTAAGCACTTTGAAGAGTTTACATTTTTTTTTAATTTTCTTATGTAAAAATAAATGAAAATTTCACTTAGGAGAAAAAAAGGAAATCTTTTTTCGAAATTTCGGGGAAAATAAATTATTCTGCTGACAAAAAAGGGGAAAACCTTCTTCAAAGTCTGGGAAGAGGTCGAATACGACACTTTTCAATCAGCAAAAGTAAAAAACACACAAAATGAGGTTTTCGCTACTCTCGAAAATTCGAAAAGAGATATGTACATGTACCTACATACAGGCAAATTTGATTTCGAAACTTTCGATGCACCCGTTTGCCTTGTCAGTAGGTACCTACGAGCAACGAATTTTGTCCTTGTTACAGGTCCTAAGACGTACAAGTTTTTTTTTTTTTGGGACGAGTACACTCTAACTGGCGAGCGGCCTCAATAAGCCTTCCACTGAATACTATTTTCCCGAGAGCTGTTACCAATATTACTCAGTTTCAAAAAATAGTTGGTAAGCTTTCGCTTTTCACTTAGACCTTAAAAGGATCCGATTGGTGACAGTTATTGCTTAGGGAGATCATGTTTGATCATGCTTTCCTTAAATGAATATGACAGCGTTTGAAAAAAAAATAATATCTGCAGCGGGACTTATTTTACAACTCCAAACCGAAAATGAGCTTACATTAAACGTGCTTCTAATAATCGGGCGTAATCGCAACCCCAATTGAAAGTTGACCCTTTTTTTCCATTTTACAAGAAATTACACAACTTCCTCGGACGTTGCTCAGCAAACAACAAAAAACAAGCAATCATGACGTGATAATTAATTTCCAATATCCAAACTCAAACAAAACGTGTTACAAACAAGTACAAAATAAAAACAAATAAACCAATCAAAGCCCTAATCTCGAAGCAAACAAACGCGCCGCAACAAATATAAAAAAAAGAAAAGAAAAACTAAGAGAACACAATCGACTAACTGGGTATGGACTGTACCTTTGCAATAATTACCGGCGTTTATGGCGCAATTGCATTAACAATTTTCTACATTGTTTATATCATTAAAGTTAAATTAGGTAAGCACCTCCAGCACACAAGCATGCATGTAACAAATCCACTTATATATAATTTATTTGTAAATTCCTTAACAGAGGATGGCTAGCCCTCCGCCTGTCACATGTAATATGCAAATGACCTAGAGAACTAAGTTCTGCGATATAACCATAATAGTCTGCGTTTGACCCTTTTTGCGGCTTAACTCACAGTAGCGTACACATTTTTGCTTTTCTCTTGCAGACATACCAATTGGAAACGAGCACGAACTTCAGGGCATATCACATGTCAGGTTACGGCGGCTAATTGAAAGTATTATTGCTGAAACGGTACGTCCGCCAGGCTTTCTGCAATCGGATGCAACGACAGCAGCAGATCCGGAACATCTCGACACGTTGACATTGAATGGAAACCACTGCAATGGCAATGCAGGACAATATTTTGAACCAAAGAAATATCAGGATTTGCTGGCGACCGCTGTTTTAAACAAGGTGAGAGACTGTGACACTTAATAAATTGATTGAAGGATAGGTAGTTTGGAGGACAATGCAATGATGGCTGAGGCAATTGCTATTAGGATAGGCATTATTTATGCCTGTGGTTGGACGTTGCTAAAAAACACTTAAGTGGCAAATCGGATAAACCACTTAACCCTTACGGAGACTGCAATCTGGTTGGAATGACCTCATTATAGGCTGTAGAGGTAGAGTGTTAGGAGGGGACTTATTTGAGGGTTTTAAGTTAAATACATTATCATAAAAACAGATGTTTTTAACATATATCTATAATTGTTAGTAGAAAGTTTTTTTTCTAGGACTGTTTTCAGTCAAATCAGGGGGACAAAAATCAGTGTAGGTACTCGTAGACACATGTGGAACGTTATGATTAGAACCAACAAAGACTTCTTAGACTATCCACCGACCCTTAACGACCTTGATAGGGCAGTGTTCGCCATCTCCACGAACGAGTTTGACACCGATTTTTAAAGCCAGACATGGCTCTATATCTCGTCTCTTAAAATACTGTAGTATGCGGCCTAAAAATCAATAAAGAGATTTTGAGTATATCGATTTTGACTTCTTGGCTTTTTTCCAGGAACAGTCAAAGTATGAGCATTTTATCGGTAATGAACTTTTGTTGCCTGAAACCACACTGATAGAGGCAGATCAAGGTAATAGTAATAGGTTTCAGGTATTCGAAATGTATGCCAGATAAGATCCTTGTATACGTGGTTTTGGAGAGACTAATACTTTTGAAATTTTAGCAATTTATCGAGTCTCCTTTCATGTGGATCGGGTAAACGATGCTAAGGTCCCACTCATCTGGCATACACTCTCGCCTCATAAAATTTTAGTGATTAGATGGTGCGTGCCTTCAACGAAGTCATCTCCAGGTGCTTTAAACAGCTCCCAATGTAGGACATCACGTCCAGCAGATTTTTTTATCAAGTGGAGGAAAATTTTGACTATTATTGTCTATATTGAACGGTTCCACGACTTACAGCCAAATAAAATCAGCATCAACACCTTTTATTACATTGCCTTTGAAAATTGACCTTATTAAGGTTTTGTTTTCATGGTTCGAAATAATAGTTCCGATCATGCTTTTGCAAATGAACCTTCTATTGAAATTGACATTGAAAAGTAGCTGACTGCAACTCGTATGCTTCGATTACTGGGGCGGATGGTATTGAAATAAAATTAACTCCTTAAATAACAAAGTTCAATTTGAATTGGGGAACGAGAAGAATACCTACATTTTCCAATTGAATTCGGGAGCCTTCTTGTAGGCGGACATAATTATTATTCATATTATTATTCGCATTTCCATTCGCCTTGAAGCTTCAATTGATTAAGGGACTTCCACTTCCACTTGTGATTACTGAGCACTAGGCAACTATTTATTGAATATCCTTTCTTTTTTTCATTTGTCTTTCATTTTTGTTGCTAAACAAAGTTTTTGGGGATCTATCGCTTCTTTTTCTCCCAATTTTAATTTAATTGGTTTCACATTTTGCCTTATACCCAATTCCTATTCACACCGAAAACACAAGTTTTCCTATACATATTTCAGTTTTCAAAACCCGTCGTTTAAAGTCGTTTTCCCCAAAAATACCACGAAGATGTCGTTGAAACAAACAATATTCAGCAATTTCAGCAGAATAGCCCGAACAAATGAATTAATTTTATTTGTAAATTAATGCGACCGAAATTTCTAACCAAAATAATTTTCAAAGCTGATTGAAACGTCAAACGAAAACTTCGTGGTCTTCGTACTCTGGGTTTCGAACTTTTATGGAACTCTGTTATGGAACTTCAAAACAAACAACTTTTTCTTTATATTTTCGTAAATAGTAAGTGGGCAACCGATCAAATGTTTGCAAAGAAACATAAAAATGCCGGCTGAAAAGAGTAAGTTTTGAATTACTACGCACATCAGGAAGATCAAACGAACTATTATTAAATCTTTGTTCCAGCAAAAGCTATCGGTGTTTTCGGCTAAACAAAAATATTAATTTAGAAATTATTTTCAATTATAATACTTTTTCTTTATACACATTTATTACACAGAATACCAATTCTAGAGCGCTCAAAAGATTTTTTGACAGATCGAACGGTTAAAAGATTTTGCCAAATAGGCTTGAATATTCGGAAAAGTGTTTTCCAAAAACTGCTTTGAAGAAATATCGTTCAACTCGCTGAAAATTTGGAAGTACTATGCCAGAAGTGTTCAGAGAGTAGTTTAAATCAAATCGGATAGGTGGCACTGTAGCTTTTCTGTACTACAGATGGGAGGTTGATATAATTAATCATCGATTTATTATATCAACGGGAATTGTTAGTCGCTGAGGTAGATAGATTTTAGTGTTTTCTGTAATAGTTCATCGAAATGATTACCTTTTTAAACACAAACCTCGTTTAGTAAAGTTATCGAGACAAAATGTTTATAAATAACAATATTAGGAGAGCCAAGTAGAGGCTGTGTAAATCTTTACGCGATGTTTAACTAAACAACATCGTAGAGGCGTCGTAAGGGAATCTAATAAATACGGCTGTTTCCAATACCTATCCACTTAACAAATTGCTCACTGTGTCTTTAATTTTATCGAAAATTGTTACCAACGTTGTGCTGTATTGGGTAGTTTCGCTCAAGTATTTCTGCTATGACTAAATGCTCTAAGAAATAGAGAAAGGGCTCACATTCATATCAAAACGTAAACATCCGTATGCTTCAAAACAAAGTGTTGAGAAATAAGAAAAACCTAATCCGAAAATGAGAACTTAAGGGCCCAACCCATAGAATCCGTCGCGTCCGTTGCGGCAACGTTTTCGACTGAGAGGTTGATAGAATACACAGTAGTTTATGCCCTTATGAAAGGTAACCCGGCACACTTGCCGGATGCGACGGATAAAGTCTCTTCCGGCAGTACTCTTACATCATGAGATTTCTTCCTTTTTTGGGGAATTTCAATGAAAGGCCTCCCTTGGGAACAAAGAAAAAGGTGACGAAAATATATATCTACATTTCACCTGATAATAAACACATAAATGTTTCGTGGGACGAATAAGGATGCAACGGATTCTATGGGCTGGAATCTATACTCGATTGTATGCCGTCACAAAATAATAGCTGGCTATAACGATTCACCATAAGTGAATGCACCCATAAATTCAAAAAATTTTTTAAAGAAATCTTAACAGAGGTCTCGACCCGAATATAAAACTTGCTGAAACGAATACCTAATTGTGAGAAGGTTAGTCAATTCACTGATAGTAAGCCTGTCAACAAACTTAACTCGGACTGAGGAACGATGAGTTGCTTTTCCGGAATTAAAAAATACCCAGCTTTATTCTATGTGATCTTGAAAAACGTTCACTTCCTAACATACACAGTGCAAAACCATTTAATGACGCTCATAGAAAATCTTCACCTTTATGGTACCTTGAATAAGAATTACAGCAAATATACGAAGAAAAATCGCAGTCTGTAATAGCAATTTCATTCCACTGATTTAACAGATTGCTTTGAAAAGAAATTTGTTGAGCTTGGTAATGTATATCGACACGACATAGTTTAGTGTTTTGAAAGAATATTGAAAGTGAGCTGACAATTTGTTTATTGAAATAGTACCTACACATGGTTATTCTTTATAAAATCAATGTAAAATTTTATGGCGGACACCTCTCTTTCGAATTCTCCCATGCAGAAGCATGCCGCCATGTCCCTTTCAACCACATCTCGTACATGGGCTTTTTTTTATAATTTATCCTGTTGTGGACAATTGATCGAACACAAATTGAATTTCATTCCAAATGGGGAAAACAATTCCATCTAACATGTCACAACATCTCACCAATTAGTCTTTCCCTCGAAATTTGGTTCAAAATGCCAATCCATATGAAATTGAAACGCAATTTATCGTTCGTGACATGTGAGCGTACCTAGACGACTACGACTACATGTGAAGAAGAACAACAACGGAAAAATAATCAATTTGTTTATTTTTAAAAGCTCAGCCATGTTTGCTGCCCCTTGCATAAAGGTATTTGTTCCTTTTCATCATTCCGATAGACGCTCCCAGCATAGAAATCGTTCATGGCGCCTACGAGTTTGTTACGACACCGAACACTGAAAAACAAAAAAAAATCTATAAAGTCCAACCATATCTATAGATGCATGAATGAGTCTTCAACATACCGCCCTATATGTAGACTAAACCATTTATTCCTGTGACACCCCCTAAACACTATATCAACAAACCCCTATTAGGGGTAGATATGTAGAGGCAGATGCATCGGTATGGCTTCGTCCTAATGCAGAGAAAAAAATAATAATAAAACAAAACAACTGCACCAACAATGTACCAGTCCCTTTAATTACAGCACCAGCGTAGCCTTAACTAAATCAAATACTCACCAGGGTGCATCAATTAGTTTGTGGTAAACTTTCGAGCTAAGAGCGTTCGGTAGTTTTGTGCAAATTTCTATTAAATAAAAAAAAAAATATTAAAATAAATTTTAAAGAACACAATAAAGCAAATATAACTGAGCAAGAACAACAACAAAAAAAAGGGATTTTTGGTGGTCCTACTAGAGACCAAAAAGGACTTACATTGAACAGTTTTTAATTCAACTGAAATGGAATAAATAAAAAAAGAAACAGCGATGGACGGAAATAATTTAAAAGTACGAGGATATTTATGTAATGTCAAAGGGGCTTCCGTTTCAAGTGCATTTAGCTTTGACGTTGTAAATTTAAGTTCCTCATTGGCTATGTTGTGAATTACAAGTAGATGAGGATTTTGTTTTAAATCGAATTATTCAATCGATAACATTCTGGTGAGGTTCTTTCGTGAGTGCCTACCGAAACTTGAACTACAAGATTTAGCTGTTTGTGTTGGTCGGTTTAAAAAGCAATTGACTCGAAAATGCTGTGTTTACAAGCAACTGCATATCTTATGCGATTTGTTACAACCACTCCGGTCTCAATAAAAAAAGACAAATGAGTTAGAACATTATTTTTGTTCTCAACGTGCAATATGCAGTGGCTTGTACTATACTAATATTCAACATTGCCATTCTAAGAGGTGTCTTAAATGGTTTTCTTTTTGTATCTAAAAATAGTAAATTTTTGACTTTTAGTTGACCAAAATCGAGCAGCAGCATAAAATGGAACTTTTTCTATTCCGCATCCACTGCATATATTATTCTGACTTTATTACCAATACGTTCCCTGATCCTCTTGGGTCCTGACTCCTGAGTCGTAATAGTATTCTAAACATATCACCCTCGCTCAAGTATATGTTTTAGGGGAAAAATGTTTGTTTGTTTGTTTTGTAACATTTTTGATATCAGTGTAAATAATTGAACACTCAAATAGCATTATGCTGTAACCTTTCCAATTTTAGTCGTTTGCATTTATTTCGAACAAAAATTGCTTCACACATCTGTATTAGTAAATAAATCATCGTCATAAGCGATCAGGACCCCAATTCTCAAATTCCGCATAACATAATTAGTATTTGAGCAAATCGGCCTGAAATATTCGCATAGGAAAAAAATTGGCATTCGCCATGCTGTTCTGGGTTTTTGTTTTCACATCTGAGTAAATTATGTTCACCTTTCGAATGAGGTATAAGGTCTATTCCCTTACGATAATGCATTCGAATACATTCAAACAAATGAGTCAAACTTCGTTCAATTCTACACAACTTTTGCGTGAGGGAACGATGTTTGACTAATGTATTCGAACTCATGATCGTAAGGGAACAGACCTATAATCTTAGAGCACGCACGTCAAGTAAACCATTTTCAATTGCGAATTGGTGTTTTCGATTGGTAAAAGAAAGAAATATTAATGTATGTATGTTTAATGAGCATTTATGGGCATTTTGTTTGATTCTCAATGAAGCAGTTAGGCGAAATCGAAATATACTGAACGTTATGCCTTTAGGCCCATGACTTTAATATTTATGTCAATGTGAAGGGTTTCTTCTTATCATTCAATAGTGCTCTAATTTAAATTGTTTGATTTATTTTAATTTGACTCTTTTTTTTCTCACACACAAATCAAAAAAACAATTGAAGTATCAAACTCATAATTGTGTATACGAGATGTGAATCCGCATGGAAAACACAGATGAGTAACAATCGAAGAGAAATTCTCTAATGCGGATTTCAAAAATTTCGAAAATTTCAGTTTTTCGCATCGCATCGGAAATTTAAACAAATAGACGTATAGGAGAATTTTTTAGAATTGGGGTCCAAAGCTCAGATAGAGATTTTCTACTTTATTTTATGAGTCATACAGTATGATGTATGACTCATACACATACTCATAACCTTCGTTTTGGGTACCATTTCATTACAAACGTAGCCTCGTTTGGGTACTACGTCAAAAGCTACGATGTAAGTCATTGGGGACGTTCGGATTCGTAGTTTAGTAAGTCTGACAGCTGTCTGACTAGATGCGTCTCAGTTTTTATTGGCCCAGAGTGTTCACGTGTATAGTTTTTGCAGTTGACGTTTATGGAGGGGAAGCCGACCAATCTAGTCAAGAAAATCCTGCCTGCGTACTCAGTTGACATTTCGAATAGTCAAATTTAAAATAAACAGAGTGGCCGTTGCAGAATTCTGAGGAGTCGAAAAAAGGCGCGAAGAGAGAAAAAGGTGTGGTTTCTAAGGCCACTCTGGTAATTTAGAATTTTCACATGATATTTAACAACCATTAGTTCGCATAACACTATAATAGTGTAGTGATTGTCAGCCGTGTTACATTTTAAATGTACTTTTTTGAAAATAGCAATTTATTAAAAATTTATGAAGGGGCTTTTCCAAATAAAAAAGCGCAAATTCAAACAAAGGTAACGCTGGCCGCGAGCATACAAAAACAATTCAACTTGCTTAGTCAACGCGTTCGGATTCATAGTCACGACCAATCTAGTTGACGTTTTACATAAACTAGGTATCCGAACGTCCCCATTGAAACAAATCGCAACTGACATCCGATGTGAAGTTCAACGTCATTTGATTCTTTTTCGTTTTAATTTAAAAGAGCAATTGATTTTATGAAAAATGTCCCCTTCTTGGCAGCGCTTTGTATTTTTCGAAAAATGTATTTCTTACCCACTTGACAGAACTAATAACTGCGGCTTACAAAATATGTGAGCGCACTTCACTCATATTTCATACATAGCATTATGACAGATTATGAATGGAAACGTCAAACGGTATTTCTTCGATATCTAGATGTCGCTGTTCTTTTTTGAACAAAATTTCTTAAACATCGAAAATTGTTGCACAATTTTTGGGAGTTTTTGCAACACTCTAATCTTTTGTTAAAACGTTTCATCAGTCTTTGAAAGATTGTCAGATTAAGGCTTACGATTATGGTACTCTGCAGGAGACTTGAGATCGTTGTTTTAAAATAACCCCAGACAGTTTTAAAGCGATCCGCTGAATCAATGTCTGTATTTTCTAATATTTTTCGCCCTGGAAACACTTCTCGAAGGAGATTCATTGTATCTCGAGCTGTATGGGCAGGCGCGAAATAAGTGACTTAGTTGCCCATTAAAAATATGCATTGCTTTATTATTGTTCCTGGGTTGTTAATATTTGCGTCTTCGAGGAAGCATGGCCCTTTGATCTTTTCAGTCGAGATACCATACCACACTTGCACTTTCACAAGTCATTCAGTTGGAAGTTGCGGCCTCTCTTCGAATAGTTATTTTTGAAATAAAACAGCAATCTTGAATTTGTTTTTCAGGAGTATACGTCTATACGTGCTAACAATAGTATAAATTTTGACTCTATAAAATCTCTGAAAATCCAGTATTGGATCATCTAATGTAAAATAGAAGAAAATATTGAAAAGTAACGGTTATAAAGATGTTCATCTTTTAAAATCTAAAGGTTTCTGTATCACCCTTTATTTTTGCGCAATAGCTCTTATTGTTTACTTAAATTTTCACGTTAAGGTCTATACAGGGTGGTCAAAAAATATCGTCGTTGTCTTGCTATAGCATTTAAATGAAACAACATAATTTCATAATTTTGTTTTAAATGCTTATTTGAACCGTTTAGATTTTTAGACTTTTTAAAGTCATCAGTAATTTTTAGTTTCGACTTTAAATTAAAGTAGTTCGCAGCGGCTTTGTTTTTTACACCAATTTAACAATAAGCGTTTAGGATATGAAGATCTTAAGTGACATTTCTTGAAATTCTGCCTTTTTTCTTACGGATGAAGGTCCTTTGTGAAAACCTAAATTGCTGTCTCTTGCGGCCTCCTCTCAACCCTATATTATGATTAAGCAAAGGATCAAGGTTTTATATGCAACCACTTTGTCCATAAACTTAGTGGAAGAAGGTGCTCAACACGCCTAAGCCCTTTATTTGCAAATGTCGCGTAAGCCCTTCATCTTCTAAACGCTTCGTGAGCTTCTATTAATTTAAAGCCGAGGCTCAATTTTATTAGTACGGCGCCCCGTTTATGTTATTTGAAGCAAATACTTTTAGTTGGTATAATTTCGTTATTTTGTAACCTAAAGTTTGTTATCTTCGTTCTGCATTCAAGCCTTGAACCAACTTAGACCGGCCAGAAATATACGCCTTAGATGAGATGACCCATCTATATGAATTATTTTTAAAGCAAATAAATAAAAGTTCTCCTTACAGATTGTAGATACTCATGGAAATGAAAGACACGCAGAAAGCAGCCCTGACTTGACATCCTCAGCCTTTGACAAGAATCACAATGCACTCTTCCCCAGCAAAGCCGATGACAGCAACTCATCCAGTAGTTCGATTGAGCCACGAAGCGACAGTAGTCTAACTGATCCTCTTCACAATGTAAGTTCAATTGAAACTGTCAGAAAGTCCATTTCAAATTTCCGTCCTTATGTAGATCAACAAAATTGATGATGTATCACCGATTGGTTCCTATGGGAACTTCTATGCTGATGTTGCCAATGATAACGTTGAAGGCGACAACGAATCGGTTCTAAGTGATTTCATCGCTTCGCACATGGTACCGCTGCCACATATTTCAGCCGAACCAGCGTCTGAGGAAGAAGAAGATAATGAAGGTATGTTGTCTTTTAAGCATTTCAGCAATTTGACTGACATTTGATTTTAGATTTTATATCTGTAGCGTCTAGTGGTCGTGACGCAGCTTGGGAGGACAATTGGCTATTTAAGAAGAAGCGTTCGAGCAAAACGTCATCAAGCATTGGCATGCTGGTGCCCGCACCAAAAGAAGATATCCGGGCGTTAATTGGCGACAAGCCAACCGATGAGGTTAGTGATCTCTCTGAAGTTGGGTCGGACACTGATGACTCGTCACTGGAGATGGTTAGTGCCAGTTTGGAACCGCTTAACGATAGACTCATGAATCAGCATTTGATTGGCGGCAAGAACACCAAAGTCGTCCTAGACGAACTGGTCGAGCAGAGTAGCATGATTTCGACATCGTCTCTGCCCGATAATGTTCCGCCATACACAGAAACTAAAAATGAATTCGTAGGAAACAACAATGGAATTGGTGAAGCAGAGACGTCGAAAATATCTGTGAGCAGTTGTAATGCGGCTGTTAGCAATGAGGCGATCAACGCCAATGTAAGCAAACCCGGCGCAAATGATAGTCCAGTGAAAGCAGAGGTGCCATCAAAGGAATCTCAGATTTCGGAAGAAGAGTCAATTGTTCCGCCCCCAACTGATTTCACAGACGATGAGAAGATGCGGAATCTAATGGCGAAATTCCATGAAGAACAAAATAGCAAAGTAGACTCTGAAGATGAGAACTCCTCGTCACCGCGTTCATCCGTTAGTTGTGCTTTATCAGGTAAGTCCGCCTTGAAATTTTGACAAAAAAGAAAACCATTCACTCATTTAAGCCCTTGCTAAATGTAAGCTAACACAAACCCAAAAGTTGTCCTTAGGCCCTGTATTATACACTGTAGGTATGTGTTGTAGTGTAGCTGAGCTTTTAGAACTCATGTAGAATTGTGAAGCGCTAAGGTAAGTCCTTAGGACCCATCCTGTCTAAAAATCAAAGCCACTCTGTATGGGCACTGAGAGTCGTTTGTGTTTTCAGCGGCAATCGATAGAGCTGAATTGGACGCACACGAAGGCATCACCGATTTTTGTGTTGAAGATGAAGAAAGTTTAGCTGACGATACTGATGTTTTGTTTGGTGAGAGTTCGTCCCCTCGTCGACCATCGGTTATTGAAATCCTGGCAGCAATTGCATTGGGACCGATGTTAGCCGTTTCAGCTTCAGATGACCGGAATATTCTAACAGAATTGGAAGTCAGCTCTCTGATGGAACTGAATGAGCTAGCAATGGCTGAGTTGAACGCCAAAAAGGCGGAAGAGAGGAGACTGGGCGTAATTAGGGAGGAATCTTTTGATAGCGGAAATGGAGATGAAGCTAAAGCTGATTCTATGAGAGTCACTGGAGAGCTCGACCTGCTGACCTCACCAAGTATGGTGATGAAAGCTATACGTGAAATTGTAGGGACTAGAGAGAAGAAGTCGTTTGAAGAAGTCGAGGATTTTGAGGCTAAGAGTGAAGAAGTAAATCTAAAATGTAAAGTTCTTTCAAATGAAGATTGCGAAGAAACAGACAAAGATTCAACTGGAATAGAGGGGAAAACTCCGGACGCAAAAGAAATTGCAGAAGACGTTCCAGAATATGAAGAAAGCTTGGGCGCTGCAACAGAAGCTTCAGTTGTAAACGAAAATGCACCCTATAGTGACGTTTCAGAGCCTGAGACAGTTTCAAATACAACTGAATCAATTCAAAACAATGAAGAACTTAGAAGTTTATCGAGTGAAGACAGAGGCTGCGCCGTACCTATTGAAACCCAAAATTCCATTTCAGAAAGCGATGCAATAACAGAAGCAACGGAGAATGATAACTCCCTTGAGGAGCTGAGGTATACGACACAGATGACTGTTGACATAGAAATTATGTCGAATCCAATTTCGAAAGCAATAGATTCAAGTTCGGCCAGTACGGATCCAATTGAAACAATGAAAAACTCAACCAATATTCAAGTAGAAGAATCAAATCGAAATGAAGCTGTCAGTACAGGAGAATCTTTGAATCCAGGTACGGATACAACGACTGGGTTAAAACAGGCAGAGCAAGATGAAGCAATCAACAACAATTCATCAGAACCATGCGCAGGCGTAGCTGATACAGTACCTGCATTTAAATCGACCGAAACAGAACGCCCTGTTGGCCAAGCTATAAACACTGAGTTATCTGAGAAAGCGGCTTCAAAGAAAGATTACCCGACCAATGAAGGAATGGCCGAATCGGCTTTAAGTGAACAACCTAAGGATGATGAAATGCAATCTACGGAAGCTATCGTCATAGAAGGCCGTGACCAAATAGACATCAGTTTAGGAGAGCTTACAGAGGCAATAACCGATGGCGGAGAAACAAGTAGTATTTCAAACGAATCCCTTCACACAATAGGAGACTCTTCGGAAAGTTCTGACATTCAGGAGCTAAATCACTTAGATACTCCATCCAGATTTGATGCCCACTCAATTTCTTCAAGTTTGACTGAGCTACCAGAGAGTAAAATACAAAAGGATGCAGTTCAAGTCACAGCAAAGTCCGCAAGGGGCGAGTGTATACTACCGCCACCAATGGAGTTTTGTGATAAAGAAGCAAACAGGTTGGTAGATACGGTGTCAGAACCATTAGAACAAGCGCACAAGTCGAATACCATGAATATGCTATCATCAAATATAAATCTCAATTGTGAAGCACAAACGACTTCAGTGGACATTGGAGACGGTAGCGAAAAGGGATTAGTTGCATCGAACAGTATTAGCAGTAAAGGCGACATCACAACTCATAACGGCGGGTCGGAATTTCAAAACACAAAAGACCCGCCGGATATACGAATTGATCCAAATTCCTCTTTAGCTTATCTGCCTGAAGCACCACTGGTTGAATCAAAAGGGTCAGAAGTTCCTGCTGTTGAAGCAGAATTAGTTGAAAAACCTGCAGAGACCCTTGATACAGAGGAGCCTCAGCACGAAGCATCTGAATTTGGAGCAGAACCGTCAGGAAAACCTGTTGAGATTCCTAAGGCTGAAGAGCCACAGTTAATTGCTCCTGAAGAAATTCCCGCTGTTGAAGCAGAGGTAGCTGCTGTAGCTGTTCCTGCCGTTGAAGCAGAATTAGTTGAAAAACTAGCAGAATCACTTGTTACCGAGGAGCCTCAGCCTGAAACACCTGTAGTTGAAGCAGAACCGTCACTGAAGCCTGCAGAGACTCCAAAGGCTGAAGAGCCACAGCTAAGTGCTCCTGAAGAAGTTCCTGCTGTTGAAGCAAAATTATTTGAACAACCTGCAGATATGCTTGTTACAGAGCAGCCTCAGCCTGAAGCACCTGTAGTTGAAGCAGAACCGCCAGAAAAACCTGTTGAGATTCCAAAGGCTGAAGAGCCACAGCGAAGTGCACCTGAAGAAATTCCTGCTGCTGAAGCAGAAGAAGCTGAACAACCAGAATCACTTGTTAGAGAGCAGCCTCAGCCTGAAGCACCTGCAGTTGAAGCAGAACCGTCACTAAAGCCTGAAGAGACTCCTAAGGCTAAAGAGTCACAGCATAGAGCTCCTGAAGAAGCTCCTGCTGTTGAAGCAGAAGTAGTTGAAAAACCTACAGAAGCACTTGTTACAGAGGAGCCTCAGCCTGAAACACCTGTAGTTGAAGCAGAACCGTCACCAAAGCCTGCAGAGACCCCTAAGGCTGAAGAGCCACAGCTAAGTGCTTCTGAAGAAGTTATTGCTTTTGAAGCAAAATTAGTTGAACAACCTGCAGAATCACCTGTTGCAGAGCAGCCTCAGCCTGAAGCACCTGACGTTGAAGCAGAACCGTCACTAAAGCCTGCAGAGACTCCTAAGGCTGAAGAATCACAGCTACGTGCTCCTGAAGAAGTTCCTGCTGTTGAAGCAGAAATATTTGAACAACCTGCAGAATTACTTGTTACAGAGGAGCCTCAGCCTGAAACATCTATAGTTGAAACAGAACCGTCAGAAAAACCAGTTGAGATTCCTAAGGCTGAAGAGCTACAGCGAAGTGCTCCTGAAGAAATTCCTGCTGTTGAAGCAGAAGTAGTTGAAAAACCTGCAGAATCACTTGTTAGAGAGCAGCCTCAGCCTAAAGCACCTGCAGTTGAAGCAGAACCGTCACTAAAGCCTGCAGGGACTCCTAAGGCTGAAGAGTCACAGCTAAGTGCTCCTGAAGATGTTCCTGCTGTTGAAGCAAAATTAGTTGAACAAACTGCAGAATCACTTGTTACAGAGCAGCCTCAGCCTGAAGCACCTGACGTTGAAGCAGAACCGTCACTAAAGCCTGCAGAGACTCCTAAGGCTGAAGAGCCACAGCTAAGTGCTCCTGAAGAAGTTCCTGCTGTTGAGGCAGATTTAATTGAAAAACCTGCAGAATCACTTGTTACCGAGGAGCCTCAGCCTAAAGCACCTGTAGTTGAAGCAGAACCGTCACTAAAGCCTGCAGAGACTCCTAAGGCTGAAGAGTCACAGCTAAGTGCTCCTGAAGAAGTTCCTGCTGTTGAAGCAAAATTAGTTGAACAAACTGCAGAATCACTTGTTACAGAGCAGCCTCAGCTTGAAGCACCTGACGTTGAAGCAAAACCGTCACTAAAGCCTGCAGAGACTCCTAAGGCTGAAGAATCACAGCTACGTGCTCCTGAAGAAGTTCCTGCTGTTGAAGCAGAAATATTTGAACAACCTGCAGAATCACTTGTTACAGAGCAGCCTCAGCCTGAAGCACCTGACGTTGAAGCAAAACCGTCACTAAAGCCTGCAGAGACTCCTAAGGCTGAAGAGCCACAGCTAAGTGCTCCTGAAGAAATTTCTGCCGTTGAAGCGGAATTAGTTGAAAAATCTGTTGAATCACTTGTTACTGAAGAGCCTCAGCATGAAGCATCTGAAGTTAAAGCAGAACCGTCACTAAAGACTGCTGAGACTCCTAAGGCTGATGCACCACAGCTAAGTACTCCTGAAGAAGTTCCTGCTGTTGAAGCAAAATTAGATGAACAACCTGCAGAATCACCTGTTGCAGAGCAGCCTCAGACTGAAGCACCTGACGTTGAAGCAGAACCGTCAATAAAGCCTGCAGAGACTCCTAAGGCTGAAGAGCTACAGCTAAGTGCTCCTGAAGATGTTCCTGCTGTTGAAGCAGAATTAGTTAAAAAACCTGCAGAATCACTTGTTACTGAGGAGCCTCAACCTGAAACACCTGTAGTTGAAGCAGAACCGTCACCAAAGCCTGCAGAGACCCCTAAGGCTGATGCACCACAGCTAAGTGCTCCTGAAGAAGTTCCTGCTGTTGAAGCAAAATTAGATGAACAACCTGCAGAATCACCTGTTGCAGAGCAGCCTCAGACTGAAGCACCTGTAGCTGAAACACAACCGTCAGAAAAACCTGTTGAGATTCCTAAGGCTGAAGAGCCACAGCTAAGTGCTCCTGAAGATGTTCCTGCTGTTGAGGCAGAATTAGTAGAAAAACCTGCAGAATCACTTGTTACCGAGGAGCCTCAGCCTGAAACACCTGTAGTTGAAGCAGAACCGTCACTAAAGCCTGCAGAGACTCCTATGGCTGAAGAGTCACAGCTAAGTGCTCCTGAAGAAGTTCCTGCTGTTGAAGCAAAATTAGTTGAACAACCTGCAGAATCACCTGTTGCAGAGCAGCCTCAGCCTGAAACACCTGTAGTTGAAGCAGAACAGTCACTAAAGCCTGCAGAGACTCCTAAGGCTGAAGAGTCACAGCTAAGTGCTCCTGAAGAAGTTCCTGCTGTTGAAGCAAAATTAGTTGAACAACCTGCAGAATCACCTGTTGCAGAGCAGCCTCAGCCTGAAACAACTGTAGTTGAAGCAGAACAGTCACTAAAGCCTGCAGAGAGTCCTAAGGCTGAAGAGTCACAGCTAAGTGCTCCTGAAGAAGTTCCTGCTGTTGAGGCAGAATTAGTTGAAAAACCTGCAGAATCACTTGTTACCGAGGAGCCTCAGCCTGAAACACCTGTAGTTGAAGCAGAACCGTCACTAAAGCCTGCAGAGACTCCTATGGCTGAAAAGTCACAGCTAAGTGCTCCTGAAGAAGTTCCTGCTGTTGAAGCTAAATTAGTTGAACAACCTGCACAATCACCTGTTGCAGAGCAGCCTCAGCCTGAAACACCTGTAGTTGAAGCAGAACAGTCACTAAAGCCTGCAGAGACTCCTAAGGCTGAAGAGTCACAGCTAAGTGCTCCTGAAGAAGTTCCTGCTGTTGAAGCAAAATTAGTTGAACAACCTGCAGAATCACCTGTTACAGAGGAGCCTCAGCCTGAAACACCTGAAGTTGAAACAGAACCGTCAGAAAAACCGGTTAAGATTCCTAAGGCTGAAGAGCCACAGCTAAGTGCTCCTGAAAAAGTTCCTGCTGTTGAAGCAGAATTAGTTGAAAAACCTGCAGAATCACTTGTTACCGAGGAGCCTCAGCCTGAAACACCTGTAGTTGAAGCAGAACCGTCACCAAAGCCTGCAGAGACCCCTAAGGCTGAAGAGCCACAGCTAAGTGCTCCTGAAGAAGTTCCTGCTGTTGAAGCAGAATTAGTTGAAAAACCTGCAGAATCACTTGTTACCGAGGAGCCTCAGCCTGAAACACCTGTAGTTGAAGCAGAACCGTCACTAATGCCTGCAGAGACTCCTATGGCTGAAGAGTCACAGCTAAGTGCTCCTGAAGAAGTTCCTGCTGTTGAAGCAGAATTAGTTGAAAAACCTGCAGAATCACTTGTTACCGAGGAGCCTCAGCCTGAAACACATGTAGTTGAAGCAGAACTGTCACTAAAGGCTGCAGAGACTCCTATTGCTGAAGAGTCACAGCTAAGTGCTCCTGAAGAAATTCCTGCTGTTGAAGCAGAATTATTTGAACAACCTGCAGAATTACTTGTTACAGAGCAGCCTCAGCCTGAAGCACCTATAGTTGAAGCAGAACCGCCAGAAAAATCTTTTGAGATTCCTAAGGCTGAAGAGCCACAGCGAAGTGCTCCTGAAGAAATTCCTGCTGTTGAAGCAGAAGTAGTTGAAAAACCTGCAGAATTACTTGTTAGAGAGCAGCCTCAGCCTGAAGCACCTGCAGTTGAAGCAGAACCGTCACTAAAGCCTACAGAGACTCCTAAGGCTGAAGAGCCACATATAAGTGCTCCTGAAGAAGTTCCTGCTGTTGGGGCAGAATTAGTTGGAAAAACTGAAGAATCACTTGTTACAGAGGAGCCTCATCCTGAAGTATCTTTAGTTGAAGCAGAACCGTCAGTAAAACCTGTTGAGATTCCTAAGGCTGAAGAGCCACAGCTAAGTGCTCCTGAAGATGTTCCTGCTGTTGAGGCAGAATTAGTTGAAAAACCTGCAGAATCACTTGTTACAGAGGAGCCTCATCCTGAAGAACCTGTGGTTGAAGCAGAACCGTCAGAAAAACCTGTTGAGATTCCTAAGGCTGAAGAAGCTGTTGAAGCAGAATTAGTTGAAAAACCTGCAGAACCACTTGTTACAGAGGAGCCTCAGCCTAAACCAGAACCGTCACTAAAGCCTGCAGAGACTCCTAAGGCTGAAGAGCCACAGCTAAGTGCTCCTGAAGAAGTTCCTGCTGTTGAAGCAGAATTAGTTGAAAAACCTGCAGAATCACTTGTTACGGAGGAGCCTCATCCTGAAGAAAGTGTAGTTGAAGCAGAACCGTCAGAAAAACCTGTTGAGATTCCTAAGGCTGAAGAAGCTGTTGAAGCAGAATTAGTTGAAAAACCTGCAGAATCACTTGTTACAGAGCAGCCTCATCCTGAAGTACCTGTAGTTGAAGTAGAACCGTCAGAAAAACCTGTTGAGATTCCTAAAGCTAAAGAACCACAGCTAAGTGCTCCTGAAGAAGTTCCTGCTGTTGAAGCAGAATTGGTTGAAAAACCTGCAGAATCACTTGTTACGGAGGAGCCTCATCCTGAAGAAAGTGTAGTTGAAGCAGAACCGTCAGAAAAACCTGTTGAGATTCCTAAGGCTGAAGAACCACAGCTAAGTGCTCCTGAAGAAGCTGTTGAAGCAGAAATATTTGAATCACCTGCAGTATCACCTGCTGCAGAGCATCCTCAGTCTGGAACAAATATAGTTGAAGCAGAACCGTCACTAAGGCCTGCAGAGGCTCCTAAGGCTGAAGAGCCACAGCTAAGTGCTCCTGAAGAAGTTCCTGCTGTTGAAGCAGAATTAGTTGAACCACCTGCAGAATCACCTGCTGCAGAGCAGCCTCAGCCTGAAACAAACATAGTTGAAGCAGAACCGTCACTAAAGCCTGCAGAGACTCCTAAGGCTGAAGAGCCACAGCTAAGTGGTCCTGAAGAAGCTGTTGAAGCAGAATTGGTTCAAAAACCTGCAGAATCACTTGTTACAGAGGAGCCTCATCCTGAAGAACCTGTGGTTGAAGCAGAACCGTCAGAAAAACCTGTTGAGATTCCTAAGGCTGAAGACCCACAGCTAAGTGCTCCTGAAGAAGCTGTTAAAGCAGAAATCGTTGAAAAACCTGCAGAATCACTTGTTACAGAGGAGCCTCAGCCTAAACCACCTGTAGTTGAAGCAGAACCGTCACTAAAGCCTGCAGAGACTCCTAAGGCTGAAGAGCCACACCTAAGTGCTCCTGAAGAAGTTCCTTCTGTTGAAGCAGAATTAGTTGAACAACCTCCAGAATCACTTGTTACAGAGGAGCCTCATCCTGAAGAACCTGTAGTTGAAGCAGAACCGTCAAAAAAACCTGTTGAGATTCCTGAGGCTGAAGAGCCGCAGCTGAGTGCTCCCGAAGAAACTTTTGAAGCAGAATTAGTTGAAAAACCTGCAGAATCACTTGTTACAGAGGGGCCTCAGCCTAAAGCACCTGTAGTTGATGCAGAACCGTCACTAAAGCCTGCAGAGAATCCCAAAGCTGATGAGCCAAAGCTAAGTGCTCCTGAAGAATCTGTTGAAGCATTATTAGTTGAAAAACCTGCAGAACCACTTGTTACAGAGGAGCCTCAGCCTGAAGCACCTGTAGTTGAAGCAGAACCGTCACTAAAGCCTGCTGAGACTCCTAAGGCTGAAGAGCCACAGCTAAGTGCTCCTGAAGAAGTTCCTGCTGTTGAAGCGGAATTAGTTGAACAACCTGCAGAATCACTTGTTACAGATCAGCCTCAGACTGAAGCGCCTGTAGTTGAAGCAGAACCGTCAGAAAAACCTGTTGAGATACCTAAGGCTGAAGAGCCACAGCTAAGTGCTCCCGAAAAAGCTGGTAAAGCAGAATTAGTTGAAGAACCGTCACTAAAGCCTGCAGAGACTCCTAAGGCTGAAGAGCTAAGTGCTCCTAAGGAAGTTCCTGCTGTTGACGCAGAATTATTTGAACAACCTGCAGAATCACTTGTTACAGATCAGCCTCAGACTGAAGCGCCTGTAGTTGAAGCAGAACCGTCAGAAAAACCTGTTGAGATACCTAAGGCTGAAGACCCACAGCTAAGTGCTCCTGAAGAAGCTGTTAAAGCAGAAATCGTTGAAAAACCTGCAGAATCACTTGTTACAGAGGAACCTCAGCCTAAAGCACCTGTAGTTGAAGCAGAACCGTCACTAAAGAATGCAGAGACTCCTAAGGCTGAAGAGCCACAGCTAAGTGCTCCTGAAGAATCTGTTGAAGCATTATTAGTTGAAAAACCTGCAGAACCACTTGTTACAGAGGAGCCTCAGCCTGAAGCACCTGTAGTTGAAGCAGAACCGTCACTAAAGCCTGCTGAGACTCCTAAGGCTGAAGAGCCACAGCTAAGTGCTCCTGAAGAAGTTCCTGCTGTTGAAGCGGAATTAGTTGAACAACCTGCAGAATCACTTGTTACAGATCAGCCTCAGACTGAAGCGCCTGTAGTTGAAGCAGAACCGTCAGAAAAACCTGTTGAGATACCTAAGGCTGAAGACCCACAGCTAAGTGCTCCTGAAGAAGCTGTTAAAGCAGAAATCGTTGAAAAACCTGCAGAATCACTTGTTACAGAGGAACCTCAGCCTAAAGCACCTGTAGTTGAAGCAGAACCGTCACTAAAGAATGCAGAGACTCCTAAGGCTGAAGAGCCACAGCTAAGTGCTCCTGAAGAAGGTCCTGCTGTGGAAGCGGAATTAGTTGAACAACCTCCAGAATCACTTGTTACAGAGGAGCCTCATCCTGAAGAACCTGTAGTTGAAGCAGAACCGTCAAAAAAACCTGTTGAGATTCCTGAGGCTGAAGAGCCACAGCTGAGTGCTCCCGAAGAAACTTTTGAAGCAGAATTAGTTGAAAAACCTGCAGAATCACTTGTTACAGAGGGGCCTCAGCCTAAAGCACCTGTAGTTGATGCAGAACCGTCACTAAAGCCTGCAGAGAATCCCAAAGCTGATGAGCCAAAGCTAAGTGCTCCTGAAGAATCTGTTGAAGCAGAATTAGTTGAAAAACCTGCAGGACCACTTGTTACAGAGGAGCCTCAACCTAATTCACCTGTAGTTGAAGCAGAACCGTCACTAAAGCCTGCAGAGACTTCTAAGGCTAAAGAGCCACACCTAAGTGCTCCTGAAGAAGTTCTTGCTGTTGAAGCAGAATTAGTTGAACAACCTGCAGAATTACTTGTTACAGATCAGCCTCAGACTGAAGCACCTGTAGTTGAAACACAACCGTCAGAAAAACCTGTTGAGATTCCTAAGGCTAAAGAGCCACAGCTAAGTGCTCCTGAAGAATCTTTTGAAGCAGAATTAGTTGAAAAACCTGCAGGACCACTTGTTACAGAGGAGCCTCAACCTAATTCACCTGTAGTTGAAGCAGAACCGTCACTAAAGCCTGCAGAGACTCCTAAGGCTGAAGAGCCACACCTAAGTGCTCCTGAAGAAGTTCCTGCTGTTGAAGCAGAATTATTTGAACAACCTGAAGAATTACTTGTTACAGATCAGCCTCAGACTGAAGCACCTGTAGTTGAAACACAACCGTCAGAAAAACCTGTTGAGATTCCTAAGGCTGAAGAGCCACAGCTAAGTGCTCCTGAAGCAGCTGTTGAAGCAGAATTAGTTGAAAAACCTGCAGAATCACTTGTTACAGAGGAGCCTCAGCCTAAAGCACCTGCAGTTGAAGCAGAACCGTTACTAAAGCCTGCAGAAACTCCTAAGGCTGAAGAGCCACAGCTAAGTGCTCCTGAAGAAGTTCCTGCTGTTGAAGCAGAATTAGTTGAACAACCAGCAGAAAGCCTTGTTACAGAGCAGCCTCAGCCTGAAACACCTGTAGTTGAAGCAGAACCGTCAGAGAAACCTGTTGAGATTCCAAAGGCTGGAGAGCCACAGCTAAGTGCTACTGAAGAAATTCCTGCTGTCGAAGCAGAATTAGTTGGAAAACCTGCAGAATCACTTGTTACAGAGGAGCCTCAGCCTGAAGCACCTGTAGTTGAAGCAGAACCGTCACTAAAGCCTGCTGAGACTCCTAAGGCTGAAGCACCACAGCTAAGTGCTCCTGAAGAAATTCCTGCTGTTGAAGCAGAATTAGTTGAACAGCCAACAGAAAGCCTTGTTACAGAGCAGCCTCAGCCTGAAACACCTGTAGTTGAAGCAGAACCGTCGCTAAAGCCTGCTGAGACTCCAAAAGCTGAAGAACTACAGCTAAGTGCTCATGAAGCAGAAGTAGCTGACCAACCAGCAGAAAGCCTTATTACAGAGCAGCTAGAGCCTGAAGCCCCTGTAGCGGGGCCATGCGTTACGGTGCCTGAAGCTCATGTATCCCAATTTCAGATATCTGCAGAGCCTGTTGCATCTACTACAAAAGACTCACAGGCTAACAAGCCATCAGAAACGCCTTTAATTCAAAAATCGCCATATGCACAATCTTCAAAAGCACTGAAGAGAGATGGTAAGGAGACTAAAGTAGTTGAAGCAACACTATCTCAACAACCTGTTGAATTTCCTGAGGGAAAAGACCCACAACCTGTAGCATATTCTTCGAAAGCTCAAGTTATACCTGTCGTAGCAGCTTTATCTGACCAACCAGCGGACACTCCTGATGAAGAATTGTCACAGTCTGCCACATCATGCGGAGCAGTTTCAGCTGAACATGAAGAAGCGCACAAGTCAGGGGAGGCAGCGCACGTTATGGCAGCACAATCTGAACAACCTGCTGAAACACATGAAACAGAAGCTGTATCATCAAATGAAATAAACGAACTTGTAGTTGCGCTCAAAATAGAAAAGCCGCTACCTGAAGCATCTGCAGCATCAATATTAACATCTGAGCAAGAACCTATTGCAAATGAGAACAACTCAGAAAAACTTATTGAAACTCCTGATAAATATGGGACAGGGAATACATGCTCTCTAAGGACATCAATTACAACCACTGCACTCACGGAAGAAGTTACTGACTCAGCAAATTCAGATTCCGTCAGCTTTACCACCACTGAAGATAAAGAATCAGGCGTCAGGATTGTTACTATAAACGACTTCTCATCCCAAGTGTCGGAAGCAATCACAGAAATTCTCTCGGAAACACAGAAAGTACCTCCAGTCTGCTCGCTCTCAACAACATGCAAGACAATTTTACGTCCACCATTGCAATCCACAGAATCATTAAGTGACTCTGCACAAAACCCAACCGAAATTTACGATCAAATATCCCATCCAACTCTGGAGATCTCCCCAGAAAAATGCGTCCCCTGCCTCGCTGACGAACTGAGGATAGCTACCGCAAGAACTGACGCCAAAGAACCAGCGGCGATGTGTATCGTACATGAAACGATTGCATGTGACAGTCGGTGTTTCACAGCCGACGAACCACCCCTAAAGACAATCGTTAGCGATTCTGCTGCGATAAACCAAGAGAACGCACAAAACACTCCACAAGGTAATCATTTAAGCCAAATCGCACCGAATGCTATGCAGAACTCATACGCAGCGCAGTCGCAATCCTCCACAACGTCATTGACAACCACAACTTCTACGAAAAGAACAAAAACAAAAGACAGTGGTAGCCAGTTCCGAAAGTTGACACTTCTAGACCGGCGCTTCCTAGCCGAATTGGAAAAGCGTCGCAAACAGAGAGAGCTCATTCAGAACTACCTAGACACCCTAGATACCATTGAAACCCCAAGCTATCTGACCGAAGACCTGTATCTTGAAAGTAAATGTTTTATAGAGAGCTCCCCCTATAGTTTGTTTAGAGAACCACATTCAGACTGTTGCATTATAGCCGCCACTAGCACAACACGATCAGCCAAAATGCACTTTCTAAATAACATTCTCTTCTCAGATCGGATAAGTTCGGAATCGAACCATACCGACGATAGCACGCCGACGGTAATTGACACGTTCAATTCATCACCGAGGGGGTCCGCATCTGACACGGACTCCGCCGAAGAGTTTAGCCGAGATGAGCCAACTAACCGCGACAGCACCACTGATACAACTACCACTGTTACTACCAAAACATTACCTACTAACAATGTTACTAACCAATCGCACATTAACTCACCACCACCACCCGTGTTTAGAGCAGAGTCAGCATGTTCCGAGTTGCAAGTTGTTGAGACCCGGACAACGGTAGGAAACGAGGAACATGTTGATTATGATCTAATGAAACATTTAGTACCAGGTAACACCGCTCGTTTAGACCGAACTTTCGAGTTTGAACTACTAACTCCATTGCTCTGAGTAGACCGTAGATGGCCTAAATGTGTATTGTTTTCTAATGCAATTTACAGGTTCGATAGCCGAACGTGAATATAAGAAATGGTATAACGCGGTCGATATGCCCAACAATCCGTATTCAGCCGAGGCGTTAAAGCGCAGGCTTAGTGGCGGACCCGAACGGGTCATGGATCTACCCACCATAAGTCCGAGTATAGAGGAGAAACCGATCACAATGGGCGAGGATGAAAATAAGGATGACAAGGCTCAGGAGAGAGATTATGCAAGGTAGGTGCCAATTTGTTTTGACAGGTGTATACAAGACACGAACCTATGGGCTTGACTTTACGATTAGCGGAGTGAACTACACAAATTTAAATGACACAAATTGAAATGAAGCAACGTGCGCGTTCTTCAAGATTCTGTTCGCTTAGAAATGGCGTCCTCAAAGGTATTAACGAAGTTTAAGTGTAAACTGCAAATGCCCTGTGTACTTCTGTAAGGACGATAACACATGACTCACGCAACAGATCTTAGGGAGTTTCCACACCGGATGGAACAGAACGCCTAAGACAAACAATTCTGTTTTTCTGTGTGTTTTTTGGAGTTCTAATACCCACATTTTAATACGCACTCCCAAACTGAATAACTGTTCTGTTACTGTTCCATCCGGTGTGGAAGCCCACTTACACGTCACATTTCAAAAAAATAGACAGTTGCTTCAAGGAAGGCTTTTCAGTTTCTCTGGAATTCCATTTATGTATTTATGGAACAACTGTCTGCTTCAAATTGTAGATAAATGTAGGCTGAAGTCACCAGGGGCCATCTCTTCAATATGTACCTCCCTTCAAGCCTAACACTTGTCTTTTTCCGCACACAAAATTTTACAAAATCTTGTTCGAAATTTCCTAAGGAGATGCCTGACGGACATGCCGTACTTCTCTGCATGAAAGGTATTACAATTTCTATATCTGTGTGACGTTTAAGTGCATAATCTTGAAAAAATGTTGTGCATTTTATGTTATAGCCGTTCCCCTACTTTTGACGTAATTCGTCAGACGCTTGGGATTAGCCAGAACCCCCGAGCTCCAAAGGATATTTTCTTCAGTGCCCTTTATGGGTTATACGAAATGACAAATGACATAAGTGTCAACTGACAGGCCGGCAAATTTACTCCGCATAAAAAGTCTTACGTACTATTTATCTTTCTGACGTTTACATGCTTCCGTATCCGTTCCCGTAAATTCGTCATGAAAACCACCCCACAAAAGTCCGATCTTGTTAAACCAAAAAATAAGTCCGCAATGCTAAAGAACCTTTTACTTTCAGGTACAGCAGAGACTACTACATCAACGATGCTAAACACGCCAGCGGTGCAACAAAGAAGAGGGGCACACCAGCAACAACCCCATCAGCAATTACATCAACAGCACTCACCGAGTCACCATTGCCAACATCAACCCTATCATCATCATCATCGATTGAGGTAATTCGTAGTGGAATTGAGAATAGAAATAGAAGAGACTGGACCCTTTCCACTCCGGTGCGTCGAAGTAGTTCCCTAAAGTACCCTAAGCAATTCCAATCTACCAGCACAAATAAAATCCACAACGATGACGAAGACGATACATCGTCACAACGTTCATCGAGAAGTCTTCGGACTCAGTCCGCCAAAAGAGTGTCTCCTAGTCCCAGTGTTCTGATACAATTCGAAAAGCAATTGCTACACAAAGACCTCAAACGCAATAGCTTTCGTGCCATCTCATCGACGACCAAGGATTTTGTCCTGAATCCAATATTCGATCAGGGGGAATTTTTCACGGACACCAAGTTGTCTGTGCGTAAGGATAATTTATCCGATGGTAATGATGATACAGCAGATTCGGGTGTGGATAGTTGCATTAATGGGGTACCAGGCGATGGCAGACGAACGAGTCTTTTGTTTTAGGATAAATCATAAATGGTTGGGGTGGTGCTTTATCATTTAGATCGGGAGGGTTTTGTTTTTATAGGAATCAATTTTTTTTTTTTGTAATCAATCATTGAAATGTAGTCATTTTGTAAATTTGTTTTTTTTTTTTTTCTTAAGATAATTGTAGCTTGAATGTAGAATTGTTATAATATAATTAAAAGGTTATTACCATTAGTTTCTTCTTTTTTTTTTTGTAAATTGTTGAACAATTTTTCAATGCATTTGTCCTTTGTCCCTGCATCGGTGTGTGACTACTGTGTTTCATCAAGAATGGAGTTGGATTTATTTGTGGTAAGCCTTTCTTTCTACATCCATATTCACGCCAGTCGTCAATGTGGGCTTAGCACTGCACTTCCTTTGTATCCTATATCGTTAAGGAAAAAAAATCATCGGTCATCTCTACGATTTCAAATCATAATATATATATAATTAGTATATAAATCTTAAGAAGTGTACACTTAACCCTTGGATACAATTAGTGTTTTTATTAAATTTACCTGAATTTTTAAAAACCATATTCCATATTAAGAAAAACGTCGCCATGAGTGTTGGTCGTGTATGAGTGTTGGTCGCTGTGGAAGTAGTAAACGAATTTTTCCCTAACCTAAACAGCCTAATAAATAAGTTTTCCCGTAAATATTTTCAGCTTTCCACAAAAACACCACGAAAACGACTTCCAATCGTTGGGTTGTTGAAACAAACACACCTTTTGCAATATTCAGCAAATTCAGCAGATCGGCTGACCGAACAAATGTGACAGCTCACAACTTAAAATCATTTTCCACAATTAATATAACTTTGAAATGCCCTGAAATAATTTTATTTGTAAATTAATGTGATCGAAATTTGTAGTAAAAATATTTTACACAGAAGTTTCACGATTAGTGTTTCACAGGTGATAGAAACGTCAAAGGAAAACTAGTTGGTGTTAGGTGTGAATCCATCGACTAGTTTTCGACGAAAATACGGTTTTCGACGAAAACACTGTTTTCGGTGCGGTGTGAATAGGGTATTAGTGGGGTGGCGCAGGGTTCTCCCTGCTAATCTTTGCTGTCGAGCTGCAGGTTCTTAAATTTGTATTGCCTTCTTCAAAGACATAATGGGCCTTGTTAATAAAAATTAATCATCCTTGCTTACTTCTACCGGTCTCCTCCATACAAAAACCCAACAAAACAACAGAACACAACGATCTGTCAAGATTTAGCTTGAGAAAATGTGCCGCCTCATTAATGTGGTATTCGATTGGGCGCTCTCAGAGCACTTTTTTTGCTCTCAGAGCAATTTTTATGTTTGTTTGGTACAGGAAAAAACAACCTTTTTCAGATTTCAGAGCACTTTGCGAAAACTCAAAAAAGAGCAAGTGACGTTTTTAGGCACACGAAATCTGAAATCTGAGGGCAAATCTGAAGAAGCCGAAACGAATACCACATAAATGTGCACGCAAAATTTTGACGGATAAACGATGTAGAATCTGAAACAAAAGTTTGATTTTTTAGCTCGAACAGCGTACCTACCTACCACTTAGCTAAATGAACTCTTTTAAATTTAGCTCAGCTAAATTTTGGACAGAATTTTGTGTGGGAGCGAAAATTTAGCCAGAGCAGCGTACCTACTAAGCTTAAACAGAAAATGTCGTCTTTTTCTTAAATGTAGGTATCAAAATCATAGATTCCACAAACATTTCACATCTGATTCAAATGTCAAACGAAACCTATTCGGTGTGAATTACTCGTCCAATTTTTTTGAAAATTTTTTGTCGAAAACACAGTTTTGGTGTGTGAAAGGCCCTACTACATCTGAATCAGCGCACTATTCCACTGACATTTACCTACATATTAGTTTTTTATGAACAATTTACATGTCCAAAATACAATCTTTTTGAAAGTCGAAAGTCATAAGAAATTGACGAATAAATTAAAGGAGAGAATTACTCAGTAGGTTAGGTACGTAACACGCTCTTTGCTTTTAGCAAAATCTTAAAACTTGACGTTTGCAAGCGAGTAGGTTCTCTTTCATAAAATTATTTTCCGCAATGTGCTGCATTTTCGAAAGCTGAAAAGAAGCCGGAGGCCAATCTAACGAATCTAGTCAAGAATTTCGTGTGTCTATAGCAGAGGAAATTTTGAGATTCGTACAATATTTTCGCAGCCTTAAATGGCCGATCTTCTTAATGTTGATCTTGAGAAAGATCAACTGGAGCTGACAACTCCAAAATAGTGTAATTTTAAGATATCACTTGTATACCGAAGGCTGTCGTTAATTCCTGACCTCATCTCTTAAAAAAAAGGCCGATCTCAACTCCTAGAATTTTTTTACTCGCATTAAAATTACATAGTTGAAAAGATGAAATTCGCAAAATTGAAACAAATGTTTTAGTAAAATTTCAGATATTTTCTACATGTATAGCTTATCAGACTTATTTCACTATTTGGGTAAACGCTTGTCCAATTTACTTAAGAACAAACAACAAATAATACACATGCCTAACTACTGCCGTTCGGTGACGTTATTGACGTGTAGTTTTCTGTTCTTAAAATCAGCTTGTAAAAATGAATCTCTCAGTAGAAAGAATAAAATTTAGAAAACATGTAAATGAAACTAGAAAAAAAACTCATCATTGGAAAACTATGCTTCAGAAATGTAGGTACCAAGAAACTAGGTAAGTTGGAAAACATAACTACATAATTCCTCGGACTTACTGCATTACCGACCGAGATAAATGTGACGCTGACGCTTTCAGTAGTCGGAAAGCCGGTAAAATGTAAGCTAATGATTTTCCAGTTTTAGAAAATATCACCCGAATAGTGGAATAGGTCTGAATAAAATTCAATAAAACAAACAAAAGTAGGTATAATACATAACATTAAAATTACAAACAAAAAAAAAAAAAACAAATTACAGTACTTGTGGTAAAAATGTGATCAAAATCTCAGGTGAGTACTGTTTCGAAAACAATAATTTTTTATTTGTCTGTGCATAGAGAACAACAAAAGCGAACATAAATGATTGGGTGCTCCTTGGTTAACCTGATAAAAATTTTACTAATAACATTTGTTTCATATAGTTTTAACAATTAAACGTATTACTTGGTAGCATTTAAAGGTCCAAATCGGCAGATCTTATTCAAAACAAGCCTTTGGAAGGTTAGACGCTTTGAAAACATTCAACTACCATCCACGTTAATTGTTTTTAAAGCCTTTTCGACAGACCTGCTTGTTCGGACCTTTATGTATAAAAGTTGGCTTATTTCGAATTGTTTACTGGTGATCGTCATTCCATTATTTATTTATCTAAGTCCATGGTAATCATTCAAATCTAACCCCATCTTTGTCATCTGTTAACGGTAGTAGGTTGCTGTAGCAGTTTCTGCGGTCAATTCTTTTTCCCAACTAACTTCGATTACTTATACCTTTCCCTTTCTACGCCAACAAATTATTCTGATAATCAAATCTATACCCTTTTCCCAGCTGGAAGAACGATCTGAAAGCACTGTTGAAACTCTACGCATGTCTCCGGTAAAAGTAATGTGCCATAAGCTAGAAAAACAGTGTAGAACGGAAATAGAACCCGACGTTGTCTACACAGCTATTCCAGCTCGAGTTGAAGAACATGATTCATTGGAATCGTTCGAGAAGAAATACCCAGAGCACGATGTAGCCACTGTTATTCCACTCACAACGGAAGCTGTTCGAAAGCTATCAAGTGAAACAGGTTCGATGGCAACTACTGAAAGTCTAACGCCAAGTGAGGACTCTGATACGATTCGTATCTACGATCTGAAGAAGCAAGAAACACGAATAATCAGAGACAACCAACCAAGTGTGCCAAAAAGTCCTGTCAAAAAAACTCGTCCAACTGAGCTGGATATCACACCTACTATAGTGGTGCCTGTAGCGAGTACTTCCTCGAAGAGTTCGACACCAACGTCCTTCAAGTTCATGCAGCCAAAGCGAAAACTTATTGATCCTAGTCAAGTTCTATCCGTCGACATGGATACCACACCGGTAAGTTGATATATGGTTATAATCCAGATAATAGTACCTACAATAACTGCTTCTTTTTATAGATTTCGCCAACATCAACCGAGAAAACCGTTATCGAAGAGGACGTAGTTCATGCTTTGCCATCTGTTAAGGCTTTGGCACAGGCTTTCCTTTTAACGTCGTCTCACGAATCTGCAAAGTCGCCATGGCGAAAGGTAAGTATGGCTAACCGGCTGCAGGGACCAGAAGCAGGAATATCTTATTCTTTTGTTCAGGCCCGAGCAAGATCAGCAACAGCGTTGTTGAAACCAGCGACACCAACGCAATCGGTGAAACCAAGCACACCAACACCAATAGTCACGGTTACACATAGGCCACCAGAACCTACTGTGGCTGATACTAGTAGTCACGGATCTGAGGATGCTACGATTGCCTCCGACTTATCATCGCTTGAAACGTATGTTTAGATAGATGCTATTTCAATTTAAAGATTTAACAGAATGTACAGTTACTTTATGCTTTAGATCAGTAAAATTATTTGTTCATAAATCATAACAGATGACTAGCGATACGTCAACTCAATCTATGTACATCTTTGTATATATTTTGACGTAAGTTTCACATACCGCACAGCTAGCGCTTAATAGAATGTGAGCTTCGTAAAATGAATACCTATTTGACAGTTGGAATATTAATTCCTTTTGAGCTTTGACATTGGTGCAGTATTAAGTGACTGCGCATTCTGTTTATATCATTCGCCTTTGTATATAAAAACTTAAACGACGCTCATGAAAAATAAGAAAAAGTAAAACAATTTAGTAGCTGCACTCACGAATTGCTACCATTCTGCACCGGTTAAGGGTTTTAACTTTTTAAATAGAATGCAACAACATCCAACATATTTGGAAAAATCATTTTCTTTTTGATTTTTGTCAAAGAGTTGCTTTTCGAAATAGAAAGGTCACAGTTTAATCTTTCAGCGTGTTAGCGCTTATGATGTTCCTATACATTTTTTGACAGGTGTCACAATAGGTTCGTTGTGGTACTTTTTTGCAAATGTAAAATTATTTAAAATTTGCTAAGAAACTGTGCAAATGCGACCACGTACTAAGAAGTTGTAAATAAACTCTCTCGATTTTAGAGTTTTGTCATTTCTCATTTTACTATGCTCAAAGTACACGAACGGACCTAAGATTTATCGTGACATTTGCACAATATCATGTTGCTATATGTACTGTGGGCATGTTAGGCCGCTAATTTAGGAATGGAACATTTTTAATGCTACTTTTACTCGACATGTGGAATATATTAACTAACTGCGAGCTAAATTTAAACGGTGATCAATTGACATATTGTAGCTGTCAAAAGTAGCAAAGTTTTTTGGACGATATCAACATTGGCCTCAGTGCGCGGGATCTTTTTGACGTGTACTGATAATTATTTTTTAACAAATCTAAAAATCTCACATAACATGACACCCACACCATCCCATATTCCCCCTCCTAAGACGTCACAGAGATCCAAAATCCAATGCACCAGGGCCGATGCAGATATCGATTTGTGGATTGTTCAACTCATCAGCATTCTTCAAGTCTTCGGCGAATGCCTCGTTGCAAGTTTAGTTGCATTTAATAGGCGTTTGTCACCGATTGTTTTCATTTATTTCATCTCAATCGAATGTAAACACTGACAAAGTTTTTTTTAATTTTCAAATCATCAACTTTCAGAGATCCACCATCAAAACAAGATGTCAACACATCCGACACATTATCGCTAGCACGCCAAAGCAGTCAAGAGAGACCACTTAGTCCAGTTTTAGTACCAGGATGTTTGCGGAATAATATTGCTTTCTTTGAGAATTTAAAGAATAAGTAAATATTGGAATTCTGTAAATAATGTATTTATGCAGTTATATAGGATAGCCTGTGTACTAATCGCTTGTTTAGTTATCTTCATAGCGTCAAATTATGAAGATACATTGAAACGTAATACTTTAAAGTAATATATTATTACAAAAATTCCCATTGAAACTTATCATGTAATACAAACAAACAAAACTGTATAAAGTGCCATTTTGATGTTATTTAAATGGAAGTGCCCTATAAATGTCAATTTTATATAAATAATTAACTAAAGTATAGAACGTATTTATTTTGTATACCAAAGATGGTTGCCAATAATTCAAAGCCTTTTAAAGGCGCCATTTAGACCAAAGTTGAACAACACTATGATAATGTTTACGCAAGAACCGTATTAATTTAAATCCAATATTTAACTAAGAAGTAGATTTAGTTTCCAAAAATATTATATAAAAAGAAAATATTATATGTTTATGCAATGTAATTTTGAAATTCAACTTGTAATCGCTGAATTCGATTTATTTAGTATTTATTTCTAGAACGATGTAATCATTATATGATTTAATTTAAATAAATATTAATTTAAACTTACCAAGACCTAGCGTCGTTTACTTTTTTTTTTTTTGGTTACGTTTGCCGAAAAGCAAATGGCCGCGTTCCACTGCCCGCTAGTCTTCTAGCACAAAATACCCCAGATGAAGGAACGCTCGCGCAGCGGCAGCAGCAAAGTGGCTTTTCTTCATAAATAATTTCGTGTCGCATAATTATATCCAAACTATGTTCAAAAAGAAGTGGTACATGTTATAGAAACCACAATAATATCGGAGTTGCTATTTTACTTACCTTATTACCAATTTTATCACAATTGCAGCTCGGCTTCGTATTTTTGTTTTTATTTTGTAGACGTTTAAACGATTTCCTTTGACAGCTGTTTTATTTTTTTTTTGTTTTTTTCTCTCAAAGCAGCGGGTAGTTTTGCGCTAGATTTAGAAATTTCCCTGAAAGGGATATTTCACAAAAAGTGCTAGACGACTAGCGCAAATGGTAAAATGTTACTTTTTTTATGGAGTTTGACATGCCGCTGCTCATCTAGCGAGCAGTGGAACGCGGCCAATGAGTGAGTAGCAAAAGATAACTGTCACTTAATGCAACGACAGAATCAATCATATGAAAGTGTTCAGAAAACAAATAAGTGCCAGGGTTTGTAAGCCGCTGTTAATAGGTTTGTTATACGTGGGCCCTAGTGCGCACTAGTGAAAACCTGTGTTTGACATAGCTGTACCCTAGTTATGCCCTGAACTGACACCAGTTAATTTGTCGAGGCAAGAACTCAGCGCTTAGCTTCGCAGTCATTTCGCTTGCTGTCAGCGTTGCCACAAAGATACAATTGTATCAAAAAGATACATTTTTGCTTCCTTGCAAAGAATTTGATACTCAGATATTCAATTAGATACATTTTTCAATTTTCAAATAAGTCTGCAAAATCTCCCTTTTTCATATGTTTTAATTTTTTTTCAGACTTATTTTGAATCTATAGCAATATCAATATCAATATACATCAAAATATTGATTTTTGGTCCCAATGGAACATGAAAAGTAATTTAGAAAACGATATTCTCTTGTGATACATTTGATACATTTTTTTAATTTTCGAATTTAGATACTTTTGATACATTTTTTTAAAAAAATTGATACATTTTTCAAAAAGTCAACGGCAACGCTGCGTTGCTGTTATGCGTTTGTTGAGAATTGAGATACCTATCTGTAGAGAGCCAACTGAGAGCAGAAACGGTACATTTGCCTACAAGCTGTTGTTTGGCTGCTGTCGGGTACAGGAATTCCTAAGTATTAGTGCCTGTACAAATCAAAGGAGCGCCATTGCTGCCGCACGCATACTTAGGAAATCCTGTACCGACACTTTATGTCAATCGGGCGGCCATTATTATGGCATGGGCGACTGTGTTCGGCATTTTTGGTGCCCATTAGTTACACGACGTTCACATCTCAGTTCAGTTTAAAAGTTTTTAAGTTTTATGAAATTGTTTTTACCAAATGTAATTTCTGATATAATTTTGTCAAAATGCCAAATACCTCAATAATATCATGTTTTTTTTTTCGATATCTATCAGAAATCGATTTCATGACAATAATCAGATAAAAATCAACTCAAACGATTTTTGCACTCTTATTAAAAGAGATTTATTTGTAACTTCAAGCATCTATTGTAGGTATATTTTAAAGAAAACAAATTGTTTTCGTCGATTTTAATGCTTTTCATTTTGAAGTCATATTGAAACAAAATAGGTATTTTAACACAGTTTGGGGAAGGCGTTTGTTTTAATATGTTGTGGGGAAAAGCTATTTTAGTTTCAGTGTAATTTTTAATCTGTAAATGGTACATAAAATGGATAAATAATTTCTGTTTTTGTCCGTTTATAATACCTACCTACCTGATTATAACTATATGCGCATTTCATTTTTTCAGGTAAATTCCATAATAAAAGAAATCCTATATAGATCGCCTTTTACTTATGTGTTTTTTTAGCTTCGAACTCTGCAAAGAAAAGTAAAGTAAGATTTTCAGCACGCAATTAGAACAATTACTGAAAAACATACTTTGCTGAGTTCGAAGCTCAAAAAAACACGCCTATACTTAGAACAACATTACTTTTTATATTTAAAAACACACACAAGTGTACTTGTTTTTGTTAATTAATAATTAAGAGGGACTTACAAAAACATCAGTGGACATTTTAAAATGCAACATTATAAAATTTACAAAAGAATATCTATAAACACGAATGGAACACGGAAGAACTTAAAATTAACAAAACCATTTGGATTGATACGTTCGATTGAATAATCCAATTAAACACCACATTATATTGTATTTTTGTTAGGATTTTAATCTTTAATCATTATTATATCCGAGAATATCTTTTTCATAAATTAGCATTTTTCTGTTCCTAAGTAACAACAACACATTTCAGTATTCACTCTATTTAAACCACAGAATTTCTAATCACATTTTGATTTTGTACAAAAATGGTGCTAAAAAAAAGAAGTTGAAAATACCCACCAAGTAATAGAAATTTATGCAATGTTTAGGAATATTTAAAACTAATGTGGTATTCGTTTGGGCTTCATCAAATTTGCCCTCAGATTTCAGATTTTGTGTGCCTAATCGAACATAAAAACGTCACTTGCTCATTTTTGTGTTGATATTTGTGCGATTTGAATATGTGTAGTCTTGGACACTTTTCTAAGCGATTTTTATTCACTACTTAAATTTTGTATTAAAACATAAGAAATATCCGTCCCGATTGATTTCTAAATATTAATACATAAATAATTTAGAAAAATAGATTCACCCGATGCAACGCCTTTCTTTGCTGTAGAAAAAATTCCATAAAAATGTAAACAAACTCCATCAGTTGTCAAACTCAAACGCACTTGAATTGGTAGATCTGAGAAAATATCTAGATTCGCAAATCAGAAAAAGATTGCTTTTTCCTGTACCAAACGAACATAAAAATTGCTCTGAGAGCAAAAAAAGTGCTCTGAGAGCGCCCAATCAAATACCACATAAATCACTTTTGCTCTGTCTAGTGAAAACTTGGGCTTAACTTGCATGGTAATAACCTATTTTTGGAACAACTCCAAAAGGTAGCTGCATGAATTTTGCTGTCAAAAATATTTTTCATGTAAAGAAAACTAAAAAAAACCTGAAATGTGAATGGATGAACATTTTTTGGCACCTGAGATGGATAGAGCACAAGTAAAGCTATCTAAAAAACCATTCTCCACATGTATTCCTATTACATTTATTGTTATATATTCATTTACAAATTGTTTGTTATTGGAAAAGTGCCACCCGGCGGCCATTAATAACACGTATTCACCGACAGGAAAAATAAGAGCGCGCGAGAGAGGGCTGTCATTCAAAAATTGAGGGGTTAATCGGTTAGGGGCACGGGCAAGTGAAGTTGGCTCTCTAGTTATCTTATGTGGTATTCGTTTGGGCTTCTTCAGATTTGCTCTCAGATTCCAGATTTCGTGTGGCTAATCGAACATAAAACTTGCTCTTGCTCTTTTTTGTGTTGATATTCGTGCGATTTGAATATGTGTAGTCTTCGACACTTTTCTAAGCGATTTCCATTCACTAGTTAAATTTTGTATTAAAACATTAGAAATAGCTGTTCCGATTGATTTCTAAATATATATACATAAATAATTTACACAAATAGATTCACCCGATGCAATGCCTTTCTTTGCTGGAGAAAAAATTCACTAAAAATGTAAACAAACTCCATCAGTTGTCAAACTCAAACGCACTTGTATTGGTAAATCTGAGAAAATATCTAGATTCGCAAAAGTGCTCTGAAATCTGAAAAAGATTGCTTTTTCCTGTACCAAACGAACATAAAAATTGCTCTGAGAGCAAAAAAAGTGCTCTGAGAGCGCCCAATCGATTACCACATTATAGATCCTCTTTGACTGAGACTTTAGGCAGTGTAATGTCTAATGTGGTATTCGATTCGGCGCTCTCAGAGCACTTTTTTTGCTCTCAGAGCAATTTTTATGTTCGTTTGGTACAGGAAAAAGCAATCTTTTTCAGATTTCAGAGCACTTTTGCGAATCTAGATATTTTCTCAGATTTACCACTACACGTGCGTTTGAGTTTAACAACTGAAGGAGTTTGTTTACATTTTTATGGAATTTTTTCTCCAGCAAAGAAAGACGTTGCATGGGGTGAATCCATTTTTGTAAATTATTTATGCATAAATATTTAGAAATCAATCGGGACGAATATTTCTAATGTTTTAATACAAAATTTAAGTAGTGAATGGAAATCGCTTAGAAAAGTGTCCAAGACTACACATATTCAAATCGCACAAATATCAACACAAAAAAGAGCAAGTGACGTTTTCATGTTCGATTAGGCACACGAAATCTGAAATCTGAGGGCAAATCTGAAGAAGCCCAAACGAATACCACATAAGTAACTCGTGGGAAATTAACCTTTTCCTGGGAATTTCGATGGTAAGAGATCGTTTCGTGGGAAAAAGGGATAAAGTAAGATTTCGGATAGATTTTGTGGGAAATTTGGTCAACTTGAAAAAAAAAAAACAAATTCCATCAAACTTCAACCTAATATTAATTTCTACTACCTTATTCTGTGTTCACTAAACAAGCCTAAAATTCCAATTACAAAACACGTAAGATGGTAAGAGTATCACATTTTGGTTTTCTCTTTCATACACATTTTGAACTTCTCTTGCTAACTTCCACTGGTATTTTCATTGGCCGCGTTCCTCTGCCCGCTAGTCTTCTAGCACAAAATATCCCTGATGAAGGAACGCTCGGGCAGCGGCAGCGGCAGCGGCAAAATGACATTTGACTTGTTGGCATCAAAAACATATGACTTTCCTTCATAAATAATTTCGTGTCGCATAATTATTTCCAAACTGCATGTAAAAAGAAATGGTATATAAAATAAAACTCAATCCAGAATTATTAAATTAAATTCTCTTCACTTTATTATCTCTCCACCGAACCAGCTTAGCCTCAACTAACTACTGTCCCGCAGAAAAACTTCTACCTCCTCCCTTTTTCTCGATGTCTGTCCCTTTTTTATTACTTCTCTTTCTGATCCGCTACAGACTCGTCCATCCTGATTTCTTCGTCGTCCTCGTCGAAGTCCGAATCAACATCCAATTCAATCCATTTCTTCATGCGATCAGCTGACCATACTGCAGAATACGGCTTCTGGCTTCGTGGTGCAAACGGCATATCTGCAACCTGATATCTGTCATGGGGAAGTACGGTAGTTACCAAGTACGGACCACGATACCTCGGTTCCAACTTGCGAGAAGTTCCTGTACTGCTAGGGGCATCATTTAATAGCATCACCAGATCTCCTACTTTGTAACTTTTAGCCTCTCGATGTTTTGAATTGTGATTACGTTCTTGCGAGCTTTGAGTTTTTAATATTGTTGATGCTGCTTCGTCACGCAGCTCGTCGATGTTTTGCAGATTTTGGTTTAGATCAACTCCTTGTAAAAGCGCATCTTTGAGTGGATCTCTAGGTATGTAGCCCATCATCAGTTGATGAGCGGTCTTTCCTGTAGCTTCATTCACCGTATTATTGATGGCCCACTGCACGACTTTGACTTGTTGGTCCCACTTGTTCTCGTCTTCCACAGATGTAAGTAATGCATGGAGTATAGTTCTATTGTACCGCTCTACCTGACCATTTGCACGCGGAGTCCTTGTTGCATTTAAAACGTGATGAATTCCATTGTTTTTAGCAAAATCCTGAAATAGTTTTGAGGTGAACGCAGTTCCGCGATCAGTCACTATACGTCTTGGGGTGCCAAATGTGTAGAATACTTCGGTTAGAAAATTAAGTACTGGCTTCGTCTGAGTGTTGGGTAATGCTTTTAGAATTACATATTTGGTAAATGCGTCGACTAGCACCACAATGTAGTGGTTTCCTTTGGTTGATTTTACAAACGGACCCAAATGATCCATATGAGCCGTGTCAAATGGTACGCTCTCCTTCGCAATCATATGAATTTTACCACGTGGCTGCACCTCTCTTTTGTTGTAGGCGCATTCTACACATGCTTTAATGTATTTTCGTACAAACTGTGTGATTCGAGGAAACCAGTATCTTGCCTTTAGGTGTTTAAGAGTTTTTTTTTCTGAAAAATGTCCATTTAAGTCATGGCTGTAACGCAAAACCCGATTTCGCACTCCCTTTGGTATAAAAAGCCTCAGCTCACCATCGACTTGTCGATATAAACGTCCTTCACTTAGAGTGTAGTCCTTATGGGATTGTTTCTCTGCTTCATTTTTAGGTGGCTTACCAAGGACGTTGATTATATTAGTAATTTCTGGATCCTGTAGTTGTATCGAATACAGCCAGTCGGGTTCATCTATGGTTATTTTTAATACATTCATATCGACTACCTGCGAGGGTTGCGGCTCCTCGAAAGGGTTTCGAGAAAGTGAATCCACGTGAGCCATTTGTTTTCCTGGTCGATGTTGGATGTCGTAGTCGAACTCTTGCATTCGCAGCCACCAACGTGCAATTCGTGGAACCAATTCTTTCTTTTTCATGGCAGTCTTAAGGGCTTGACAATCGGTGACAACAAGAAACTGTTTACCCAAGAGATATTGACGAAAACGGTGAGTCGCTTCCACAACAGCCAGGGCCTCCAGTTCGTAACTGTGGTACATCATTTCTTCTTTAGTGGTTTTCCGGCTATAATACGCAACAGGACGTAATGGCTTATCATCTTTCTGCAGCAATACCCCTGCGATACCTCGTGAACTAGCGTCCGTATGTAATTCATGTTGTGCCAATTGATTATATAATGCGAGTATTGGCCTATTCGACAGACGTCTCTTTAGCTCTTGAAATGCTGCTTCTTCCCTTTCTTTCCATTCGAATTTGCAACCTTTTCGCGTTAGATTTGTCAATGGTAAAGCAATAAGAGAATAATTTTCGATAAATTTTCTAAAGTAACTGGTTAAACCAATAAACTGGCGGACTTCATGTTCATTAATTGGCGTTTTAAAGTTTTCTACGGCCAGAGTCTTCGCTTTACCTGGCTGCACAGTCCCATCTTTTATTTCATGTCCAAGAAATTCAATTTGTGTTTTAAAAAATTCACATTTCTTTAAATTAAGTGTCAGGTTTGCATTATCTAATATTTTTAAAAACTGTTCCAATTTACTCATTCCGTCTTCAAAAGATTTAACCGGTATTACTATATCATCCATATAGCAAACTATCTTGTGAGGTCGCATCTTCTGTACGATACTGTTCATCAGTTTTTGGAACAGAGATGGGGCATTTACTAACCCAAACGGTACAACCACGAATTCATATAAACCGTCCGGGGTGATGAAAGCCGTATAGTGTTGGTGCTCTTTTTTAATTGGCATCTGGTAGTAACCTGATGCTAGGTCGAGTGCAATGAAGTATTTATAACCAACCAGATCGTTTAGTTGTTCGTCTATAAGAGGCATTGGAAACCTTACTTTTTTTGTTAATGAATTTAGTCTTCTATAGTCGACGCACATCCTTTCTTCACCATTTTTCTTTTTCACTAGAATGACGGGAGAAGCAAAGTCAGATTGAGATTCCTTTATAACACCGCTAAGCAAGAGTTCTGAGACCATAGATGTTAAAATTTGTCTTTTGGCGTATGGGACTTTGTATGGATGGTTGACTATAGGCTCCTGCTTGACTAAATTAATTTCCATCTCCACTAAACTTGTACGTCCTAACTCCATCTTATTCATTGCAATGCACTTTCTGTATCTATTAAGCAGTTGCACAAGAGCTTCAGAGTTGATCTTTTCACTTGCTCGAATATCATCGACAGTTATCTTTCGAGCACCAGCAACTATATTCTTTATGTCAAAACATTGTCGCAGTTCTTGTTCCTTGCGCTTGACGGTCAACGTGTCACCCTTCTTACTAACGCCACATGATGGATTATTGAGCACATCCTTACCGATCAAAACAGATTCTGATAGGGAATCGTCCGTGACAACTAAAACGCAGACTGAAAAAATAGCATTATCAATCTGTATATGACATGAAATACTACCCGTTGTTTTGCAACTGCCTCCACCAAAACCATGCAATGTAATATCACATTTGTCTATGCAGGTAGCAATTTCTTTAGAAACTGTTTCGGTAATTAATGAACGCTCGCTCCCTGAATCAAGCAGTGCCATATACTTTTTCCCTTTAATTACAACTTCTTTATGGTAGCAGTCATTTTTAACAACGTTGACTCTGAATTTCTTTTCTGCTGATTTTTCATCTCTGATTGGTGGGCGATTTTCACGATTAGCTACAAATGTTCTCTTTCTTGTCTGCGTACATTGCCGAGCATAGTGTCCTATCTGATGACAGTTGTAACACGTTACCTTATTTGATCCTCGATGGATTATAGTTCTAGGCTGCCAATTTGTTTGCGCAGCTGGTGTGTGTCGAATGCTGTTAATAGGTTTAGATCCACTAGACAAACTCTGTCGCACATTACCACGGATACTTTCAAACCATTTTATTTTCTCGATTAGTTCAGCTATATCCCTAAAAGACCCTGCTGCCAAGCTAGAACTCATCAAAGAGTCATTTAATCCGGTAAGTATATACTGGATGATCGCTTTATCGGATAGTTGTATCTTTTTGCCCAACATATTCATTTCGAAGCAGTAGTTATCAATGGTTTCAGTTGACTTACGTACCTTTGTCGAAAGCTGTTTATGAATTTCTATTTCACTGTGTTGTTGGGGAAAATTTGATCTCAACCCATTTGCCAACTCACTCCAGGAAGTGAATGCTACTCCAGCGGTATCCCACCAGTACCGTGCAGGGCCTTTCATTCTGGACGCTGCTGCCAGTATTAACGCTTTCTCATCCCATTCATATATCTTCGTTAAGGTTTCCACTGTATTAATCCAACAGTCAGACGACATTGAAAAAATCTCGCCTGGTAAAAACACAGGCAGAGCATCAGCAATTTCTCGAATACTGCAGTTAATTTTGGGCCTTGGTGCAGTATTGTCAACTGGTGCCCCGCCTTGCTCGAGTAACCTAAGATTGTCTGCCACCTCTCGCTCCCGTCTCATTAAATTTCGTTCTAGTTCAATTAGATTTTTCTCTCGCCGGATGACGTCCCACTCTCGTGCTCTAATTTCCTCATCGTTCACTGGCGTTAATGCCGATGAACTTATATTAGCATTGCATAAAACATCAGCCCTATTTTTATCTGCATCTGCTAAATTGATATAAACGCTTGGTGCACTTGTTTGAGATTCCGTCTGAATTAGTTCATGATCAGGAACAATTTGGCATCCGTCAAATTCCATAATTCTGTTTATTAGAATACGTTTGGTTCCACTAGTAGGCAATTTTCTGCTTTCAAGTTCCACCCGAAGTTGCTTTACTGTCATATTCTCCATTGTTTCTGGGGATGAAAATAATATCGATTATGAATTAACAGATCCAACCTATCAAATCAATCAGAAACTCAGATCATACATTTAAATTTCAGATTATTACCAAAACTTATCAAATTGTAAAATCGTTAACTTGTATTTAATACGCATTTAAAATTCGACCATATTCACATTTGTATGTATCTACGAAGTCAAAAGATTACGCATATTGCTTCTTGACAACCAATACCAAGACAACCTAATCCCACGTACTCAAAAGAGAAAGTAACAATTTTCGTATACCAAAAATGTAACGTCTTCTCTTTCCAACATTTGCAATTCCATCTCAAGGAACATCATTCACATTCTAGCCATCACACTTCAATGTGAGACCACAAGTCCTGCGTTTTCTTGCATTATGTACTTTAAATGCATCTGCACAAGCACAATACACCTTCATTCAACCACTTAACATTACCATCAGTATTTATGAATATTTACTACCCTCAGAACGCAGAAAGAGAGAATGTCAATGCCTTTTCGTATACCAAAAATGCAACGTCTTCTCCTTCCAACATTTGCAATTCCATCTCAAGGAACATCATTCACATTCTAGCCATCACACTTCAATGTGAGACCACAAGCCCTGCGTTTTCTTGCATTATGTACTTTAAATGCATCTGCACAAGCACAATACACCTTCCACTCTTTCAACCATATCAATGGCTTTTTTTTTTAATTTAGCGACGCAAAACAGCTTACTCTATATAGGTATATATATACAATACATATATACCATATATAATACCAAATTCAATACCCAAAACCAAACGAAATTCCCTGAATTAATATGCCCGAACAGGGGGTCAATTCCCGTTCCGTGATACTGTGAAATGAAAAGAGTTTTCACAAGTTCACGCTGAACTCGATTCTCGATCTATGAAAAAATGAAAACAAATGTCAGAATTTTTTCATATGATAAGTTTTTTATCACAGCCATTTCATTTGTGAAGAAGTGTGAAAACGTGATGGATACACAAAAATTAACGGGGACAAAGAGCTTCAAAGATAGTTGACAGCATTTATCATTTAGTGCATTTTAGTACACATTTAGACTACTTTTTATGATGATAAGTTCGAGAATCGCATTAGGTGTAATCGTGAAGTGATAAAATGATAAACTGCTGTGAAAACTGAAATGATAAATTATTTATCATTTCACAGTATCACGGAACGGGAATTGACCCCCAGAAGACACCATTTCATACCAAATTCGCATCCAACCAATCTCTTAATTGTGATTCCGTCTTTAGAAGATCTCACTGGATTCTATACTTTCAACTCACATATTTATCACAAAATATATCTATCATCTGAGTTCCTTAAAATAACGATATACCCAACAATAATATATTTAAAATATATTTACACCTGGGTCGATCCCACTTCTGATCTATAAAATAAAACTCAATCCAGAATTATTAAATTAAATTCTCTTCACTTTATTATCTCTCCACCGAACCAGCTTAGCCTCAACTAACTACTGTCCCGCAGAAAAACTTCTACCTCCTCCCTTTTTCTCGATGTCTGTCCCTTTTTTATTACTTCTCTTTCTGATCCCCTACAGGTACATGTAATAGAAACCATAATAATATCGGAATTGCTATTTTACTTACCTTATTACCAATTTCATCACAATTGCAGCTCGGCTTCGTATTTTTGTTTTTATTTTGTAGACGTTTGAACGATTTCCATTGACAGCTGTTTTTTTGTTTTTTTTTTTCTCTCAAAGCAGCGGGTAGTTTTGCGCTAGATTGAGAAATTTCCCTGAAGGGGATATTTCACAAAAAGTGCTAGACGACTAGCGCAAATGGTAAAATGTCAATTTTTTTTATATGGAGTTTGACATGCCGCTGCTCATCTAGCGGGCAGTGGAACGCGGCCATTGCTTATTATTTTCAAATGAGTTGCTGTTTTTGTTTTTTTGCTGCGCTGTTACCTGGGTAAACCTTATGTCGTTTTCGATTTGGCTTTTCAGATTTTGATCTGAGATTTCAGATTTCTGCTGGCAAATCGAACATAAAATCTGAATTATATTGGTATATGTATTTGCACTTGCACTCGAAATCCATTTCAATTAATTTTCACACATTTATAGTACTGCATTTCGAAATCATTTAATATAAAAACTCGATCCCATACGCGTTAAATACATAATTCAGTTAAAAAAGCAATCGTTCCAACGATAAACAATTCGTAACCGACGCTGTGTGTCATAAACATTGGTGTTAGTGAAAGTATGTGTAAAATCTGAGGAAAAATTGAGATTTCTCAAAAGTGATCTGAGATCAAAAAAAAGATTGATTTTTGTGGCAAATAGAACATGAAAAGCAATCTCGATCAAAAAAAAAATTGATTTTTTGTCAAATCGAAAACGACATTAGATTTTGACGACGCCGACGCACGGTGTGTATTAGTGAAATTGAATTTTAAGACCCATTTAGACGATCGTTTCAGTTTCAGTTGAGCTTTCCGTTAAGGTTTTGAGTTAAACTGATGTCTAAATGCAAAAACTGAAGAGTTGACCTGAAACTGATGGAATTACCTTATCAATTGAGCTATCAGTTGAACTGATTTGTAAATACGTTTCAGTTTTGTTGTCATTTCAATTGCAGTTGGCGGTGAATTAACGTCTTCGAGTTATTGCTTTGTTTTCCAATATGTCTTTTTAAGAATGTGCATGCTAAATATTATATATAAATAGGCGAAGCTACAAATTTAAGAACCACTTTCACCTAATTTAACACATTCGGTTGATATTTTTTTTTTTTAAAGATTGTGCATGCTGTCTTTTAAACATGTTTTGTATAAGCCAAGTTAATATATTGGTAGAATTTCTACCACTTGGCGAACTCTAGTTCAAAATTAATTGCATATTCATTTATTACTAGTATCGCTTGTGGTCGAAAATCGACCACACCTTTTGTAAGTACCCCTACGTAAACTAAAAAACGTACCTATAACACGGTGTCATCGCAACTCATACCCCGACTACTCATACCCCGCACCTAGCGACATCTACATCCCAACATTACAACTGGACACTTACCTTCTTACTACTCACCCTTATCGTTCTAGTTGTAGTTTAAGGCATTTAGTGTCAAAAATAAGTGTTACCATATTGCAAATCAATATTTTTTCGAAGTTTGGTGGTGGCTTGTGAATCATTTTGTGAAATAGAGTAGGCAGGTTATATTTACTTATGAATACGGACACACTTGTATGGATGAATATTTTTGAGAATATTTGTCGTTTATTTTCTCATATTTTCTAAAGTTAAAATAATAAGTTTTTGAGAAAAGAAATTGACTTTTAGCTTCAGAGAATTTGAGAAAATAAAAGTAAAAAATTCGCGAAATTTTTTTTTTAGGTTGATAGAAATAAATTTATAATATTAACCGTCTTGGAATCGTATAACTCCATTTCATTTACAACACACATAAAACATTTCCCACCCTTATACCTTCTACTTAACATTACATACATTTTTTACCTACCTTTTTCCAACATATATTTCCAAATTCCACAAATATAATTATTAAAGAATCTTTAACCAAGCACTCAACATAATTCACGATTTATATGGTAACACCATATTCTAAAGGTGAGTGATGAGATTATTGGTTGTTAGTTGTAAAGTTGCGATGTAGATGGCGCTAGGTGGCAAATTTGGCAGGGTATGAATCGTCTGGGTATGAGTTGCACCCGACCCCCCTATAACACAATTATTTTCGTTTTTTATGGTTTTTTTAGACGAAAACAGCGACATCTAGAAATCGAAAAAAAATACGTAAGTGAGCTGCTCCATCGGAAACAGACTCTAATCTTAAGATGGTTTATATTTGAATACGGTACTATGGTAATATGGTGGCGGCAAATAATAACACCAAAATCCTTTCAATTACCTGTTTGGTGTGGGGTATTCAAAACTTAATTTTACCAGCCTTAATGGCGACATAGCCCCACTATTTTTTGCTTGTGAACATCTATGGCACAGTACCTTTCAAATAACATAAGTTCCATTCTGCTCATATCACAATAAATACTAAAAACATGTACATCTGAGGGTTGAACTTAGTCTTTCGTGAGGTGGAATCTATGGTATGGCTTCTCTCATATTAGTATCTTGTATTTTTATAATTGGCTGCATAGCTCCAAAATCGTCCATTACGCAATGTATTTCTTCTGCCTTTCGACTGCTTACGATTAAAATGAAAGCTTAACTGATTATCGAACTGATGTCTAAATGCACTGCACTTAACTGATAGCTCAACTGAAACTGAAATGATCGTCTAAATGGGGCTTAAGGATGTGTGTCGTGTGTCGTGTGTGAGTAATGTCTTCCCATGGCCAGGTGATGGGTGGTGGAATTGGACGAGGTATATGAATATAGGAAGAAACAGATATAATGATTGCCGAATACATTTCGGAATTGTGCGGATAATTTGGCTTTTTATTGTGTAAAATGATTTTACTTACGAAGCTAATCACAGCTCATGTCGTTTATCGTTTATTCTTACCGAAATTCTTACCTTTCTAGACACGAACCTCGTTTTGTAAAGTTACCACGGAAAAATGTTTATAAAACAATTTTAGAAAAGCCAAGTAGAGGCTGCATCACACAACTTTTTTCGATTTAAACACAATTATATAATTTTCAAGTTAAAACTAATTTATTGTCGGGTAAAAATATAATTTGTTTCTTGTCTTTAAATGAACGGGAATTACGAATGGGAGACCGTGTAGCGGAGACTACACGCACAGACGAATCCCTAAAATTAGTTTCACTTGCCGTTCGCCTGTGGTGACTACAATTGAGTATAAAGATATTCAAATATAAGAAAGGCACTTTTGTCACATAAAGTTCACGTTCACGCCATAGAAGTTCCATCCATTCATCAACAGAAAAGAAATTAGCTTACTTAGTTTAAGTATTGGAAGAGATAGGGGGTTCATTGTATTTGTATAAATTCTTAATTACTCATCATGGGTATGATTCAGACTGATGTCCTTTGGTCAGAGTGACCCGTGATGGATACTCTTAGGATTCTCAGCAACGTAGAGAACATAGATGAGGGGAATCGCAAAGCATAGCGCTAGTATTACAATAAATAAGCACACCCAAGACATGTCACAGTCGGATCCTGATGCATCCCATGGACGCACTGATGGGCGGGAAATCGGTCGTGGCTGGGGTATTGATTCGTCAAGAACTCCACTCAATAGTGGTTCATACCCATCTGTTTGGTTATTCGTTGAGGAAGTCGTATCTACAACGAGAGAGGTGTTTATTTAAACTGTATATGAGTAGGTATTGATACTTACCTTCAGATTCACCATTTGTGTACGCAATGTTTTTCACTGTTGATTGAAGAATAATATCGTTGATTGTGTTCCCCGCAGAATTAACTGAAGCCACTAGCAGTTTTTCGCTCAGAATATCTGCCTCGAGGAGATTCCGCGTACCAGATGCGTTGCTTTGTTGATGTTTTGGACTATTGTTGCCACTTTTATGAACGATAGGTAGTGTTTCGATTAAAACAGATTCCACGGTAACGGGTATTTTCACAACCTTTCTCGCATGAATCTCGTTATCTTTATCAATTTTATTTAAACGCTTGATATCGCCCACCTACACACACAGATAGATAAAGAGACAACAATTTCGCTGATATACACAAGGGTATATTTCCGATTGAATCTACTTACCGTGCAATGGAAGCGCAAAGCAAGTGCCTGCAGTGTGTCACCGTCTTGGACCTGGGCTTCGATTGTATTCTCAAATTTTGGTTGCGAAACTCTCTGCATTGGCATGACATCGGAATCATCGTCGTATTGTTGAGCATATCTTCTAAAAACCGTAGATTGCATTACTTGTGGATATAAAACTATGACACGACACTCCTCACTTTTGTCTCTTCATTTGGACTTTGGAAATTTCAATCTGTTCTAATGGGTTACTCGTATTACCGCAGCTGTATGTACTTCTGACTTTAGTAAAAAATTCTGTTTGAGTTGTTAATTAATCTTAAGTAATTTAATTAAACAGATGGATGGGAAAAACCCCACGAAAACAGAAAAGAAATGAATTTTATAAAATTGACGATGATATGATGACCAGGACCACTGACGGATGCAGTAAAGTGACACATAACAATTTTACAACTGTCAGTAATGGGAAATGAAAAATATTATATTAAGGTGGTGATTGCATTTAAGCTGTAAGGTTTTAGCAATCGACTATAATTGACAAATGTACAAGTTGGCCTGCGATATCTGGTGGCAAAGAAAAGAACCCTATCAGACATACAGGAATCTGTCAACGGTAAGCGGTGCGTGTATTTTTGCAGAAGTAATTTATTTATTTTATGAATGAAAATCTATTTTAATTAATATGAATATCTTGTCAGTCTAAAATTTAAGTATTGTTTATGGAAAATAAAATAACCCCGAGTCAATAAATTATGTTTGAATCGTTTAAAAGTGGAATGAAAAATTTGTGTTGGTTTCGTGTAAACAATTTGTTAATTTTTGGATTATACTCTTTTTTGACTGTTTAAAGTACTTTAAATTGTTGTTAATATTCTATTTATTATGCAGCAACTAGCCAAGATTTATCTCAGACTTTCTCGATATGATAATTTTGGAAGGTTTCTGCTGGGAAATGCTACTTCGAGCAAACGCGTGCAGTATGTTTTATTATCTCTTGCAATTGGCTTTAATATATCGCCTTCTTTAAAATGTAAACTACATATTTTAAAGAACTTAGGAAATTATTTTCCCATGCGAGGAACAATTTACCACTTTTTTTTTTACAAGGAATCGAGTTTTAAACTTCTTTTGGATTTTTGTAGGTACATGGTTATACCATGTTCTCTATATGAGTTGCACTGGGGTACACCACAATGAGACACTCGATCCAACACTTTTTCTTTATTTTCCAACACTGTAAACTATTTATAAATTTATTTGTATGTTTTTAATTAACAAATGTATTTATTTGCCACAATATTTAAATATTTAATCTCGCTTAGCTTCTTTTACGTATATTTTTTCGCTGATCTGTCAAACTTGTATGTCTAGTAGGGTTCAAATTATGGCCGCTAGGGTACACCCTCCATTTCTCAATTTACAATGGCCTCGTTCCTGTTGGATAAAAGACTCAATTTGGCACCACTTAATTTCTTTTCTATTATTATAACTCCATTTTGAATTGTCAATAAAAACTCACTTCCTCTTTATATTTCTTATCAAGTCATCGTGTGTTTATTTGAGCTCCGGAATTTTAACTTTTTATTGCAGATTTCTTTAGGTTATGGGCCCAGTAATGTGCTAATAAGATAAAGTAAAATTTAAGCTTCAATTCAATGTAAACATTGCAAAAATCAGTAAAGTGATTGTTTTGATTTTGAACGATTTGATTTTGTCACGATGAGTGGCATGCTTAATACCATTGAGAAATTGAAAGGTAGAGAGAATTTCGATGACTGGAAATTCGCAGTTGAAAACTATTTGGTACATCAGCAGTTGTGGAATTGTGTCCTTGGAGTTGAAACCGATGTAATTAAAATAGCGCAGGCAAAATCTACAATTATTTTACTTCTAGAGCCAATCAACTTTGTCCACGTAAAGGGTGCGAAAACTGCGAAGGAAGTTTGGGAGCGATTAGCTGCTGCATTTGACGACAAAGGGTTGACCAGAAGAGTTGGCCTACTGCGATGTCTTATAACAACCGATCTTCAAAATAGTGGAAGTGTTGAGAACTATGTGAACAAGATTGTCTCTACCGCCCATAAACTTAATTCTGTTGGAATGTCAGTATCGGATGAGTGGGTTGGAACACTACTTCTTGCAGGATTACCGGAGGAATATAAGCCTATGATAATGGGAATCGAAAGTTCAGGTGTTAATATCACTTCTGATTCCATTAAAACAAAACTCCTGCAGGATGTGAAAGATGATTTCAATTTAAAAGAACAGTCTGCTTCAGCATTTTATGGGGAAAATAAGCATGTAAAGAAACGTTTTAATAAGCCTAAGAGGAATGGTCCTCGCTGCTTTGTGTGTAACCAGTATGGTCATATAGCAAAAAACTGTTCACAGAAACTACGTTTGCTGCGAAAATAATAGAAAACGAAGACTGGGTTGTTGATTCTGGAGCTTCCTCACATATGACGTTCAAACAGGAATGGCTGCAAAATTCAACAGTTGTTAATGATGACGTTATCGTGGCTGATAACAGCAAGCTGAAGGCTGAAGCGAAGGGAGATGTTTCTTTGATTATTCCGTGTGGTGACGTCATTGCGAAAGATGTTCTGTTCGTTCCAAACCTGTGTGCCAATTTGCTATCAGTCGTACAGATGGTAAAAGGTGGCAATCGTGTTACCTTCGGCTCCGATGGATGTACAATAGCAGATAAACATAACAAGGTGATCGCTACTGCCAGTTTGGTGAACAACACGTTTAAGTTGGATAGGGTTGTGCAATCAGTTAGCATTGCCAATCATAAATTAAAATCGTATGTGTGGCACAGGCGACTTGGTCATATTAATTTTCAAACGCTGCATAAGATGGCTAGTGGTTTAGTGGATGGTATTTGCTGTGACACAATAGAAGAGTCTCGTGGTTGTGAAATTTGTCTTAAAGGGAAACAATTCAGGCAACCATTTAAATTGTCCAAATCTACAACAAAAAGACCGCTGGAATTGGTGCACTCTGATTTATGTGGACCAATGGAGGAGACGTCTATGGGTGGTTCCAGATATTTTCTGCTGTTTCTGGATGATTTTTCGAGGAAGATATTTGTTTACTTCATTGAATCAAAGAACCAGGTAAGAGACAAGTTTGTTCAGTTTAAACATTTTGTTGAAAACCAAACAGGGTTCAAGATTAAAAGATTTCGTACCGATAATGGTACGGAATATTGTAATAGACTATTCACTGATTTCTTGCGTAACAGTGGCATCAAGCATGAGACGACTAACGCTTATACTCCACAACAAAATGGGAAGGCCGAACGCATGAACCGTACAATTGTTGAGAAATCGCGTTGTTTGTTACTAGATGCTAATATGAGTAAACGTTTTTGGGCTGAAGCAGTTTCAACAGCTGCTTACATTATCAACCGTTCTGTGAGCAGAACATCAGAGCTTTTGAAGTCACCAGAAGAGCTTTGGACAGGTAAAAAGCCGAACATTGAACATCTTCGAATTTTTGGGTCTACAGCAATGGTCTTTGTTCCAAAACAAAAGCGTAAGAAGTTGGACTCTAAATCTACAAAGTGTGTTATGGTAGGATATAGTGAAGAGACAAAGGGATACCGTCTGTTTCATCCCGAAACGGAGAACATAGTTATCAGTCGGGACGTTGGATTCTTCGAAGACCAATTATACTTTCAAGATTCAGTGGGAGTTTCTGTGGAACATGATATACGCACCGATAGTTTAAATGAAGAATCCGATAGTGTGGCTAAAGATGATGTGGCAGAGGAATGGGCAGATGCCATTGACCACCATGAAAGTTATGTTGAAGATGATAATAAACAAGCTGTTGATGCAGTTTATCCATACGAAAGTGTTTTTTGCGACGATGTTGATGGTCATTCGAGTGTAGAGCAAGCTTTGTCGGATCCCATTGATGTACATGCACCGAGAACTTCAGAAAGACAGTCAAGAGCACCTGTCAAACTTGATGATCTACTTATTTTTTATAATAACATTAACGATATGAAGAAACTGAAATCTGATTTAATGGCGAGATTTAAGATGAAAGACATTGGTGAGGCAAGTTCATTTCTTGGTATTCGTTTGACCAGAGATAAAAATTCTGGAGAAATTTGGATCGATCAGGAGCAATACATAAATGAAGTTGCAGTTCGTTTTGGAATGGGAGATTCAAATAGCTGCACTACTCCGATGGAACTTAACCTGCATTTATCAAAAAAAATGTCACCGAGGAACGAGTCTGAAAGAGATGTAATGTCAAGAATTCCATATCAAGCTTTAGTCGGAAGCTTGCTATTTGCAGCTCAGGTGTCAAGACCCGACATATGCTTTGCAGTAAACTATGTAAGCCGTTTCAACAATGATCCCGGTATGCAGCATTGGAAGGCGGCCAAACGAATCTTGCGATATTTGAAGGGAACTGCACACAAAAAGCTCGGCTTTCAGCGAGGCAGCGAAAATACATCGTTAATATCTGGTTACTGCGATGCTGATTTCGCAAGTGATATTGATGAGCGGAAGTCTGTTACGGGTTATGTTTTCAAGGTTGGAAACGGAGCTGTATCCTGGATGTCTAAAAAACAAAGTACCGTGGCCCTCTCTACAACTGAGGCCGAGTATATGGCAATGAGTATGGCAATACAGGAAGGTCTATGGCTTCGAGGTTTGGAGAAGGAACTCTTTCAAAATCCTTCAAAGAACTTTAATCTGTTTTGCGATAATCAGAGTGCGGTATATCTGGCATCTACTAGAGGTTACCGTGCTAGAACCAAACACATAGATGTAAGGCATCATTTTGTACGTGACGTCATGAAAGAAGGTGAAGTGTTGTTACGTCATATAGGAACGAACGAGATGGTGGCTGATATAATGACAAAAGCTTTATCTTCATCCAAGAATAATTTTTGTGGTTTATCCATGGGACTTCAGTAGTTCATTTTGAAATTGATTCTAGTGGGAGTGTTGGATAAAAGACTCAATTTGGCACCACTTAATTTCTTTTCTATTATTATAACTCCATTTTGAATTGTCAATAAAAACTTACTTCCTCTTTATATTTCTTATCAAGTCATCGTGTGTTTATTTGAGCTCCGGAATTTTAACTTTTTATTGCAGATTTCTTTAGTTCCACTGCCCGCTAGATGAGCAGCGGCATGTCAAACTCCATATAAAAAAATGACATTTTACCATTTGCGCTAGTCGTCTAGCACTTTTCTCAATCTTGCGCAAAACTACCCGCTGCTTTGAGAGAAAAAAAAAAAACAACTGTCAAAGGAAATCGTTCAAACGTCTACAAAATAAAAACAAAAATACGAAACCGAGCTGCAATTGTGATAAAATTTGGTAATAAGGTAAGTAAAATAGCAATTCCGATATTATTATGGTTTCTACAACATGTACCATTTCTTTTGAAATGTAGTTTGGAAATAATTATACGACACGAAATTATTTATGAAGGAAAGTCATATGTTTTTTATGCAAACAATTCAAATGTCACTTTGCCGCTGCCGCTGCGCGAGCGTTCCTTCATCTGGGATATTTTGTGCTAGAAGACTAGCGGGCAGTGGAACGCGGCCATTCGTGCTGTTCAAAGGAAATTATGTTCGTAGACAAGGAAAATTAACAAGAAACCTGTCTGGATTTATTATTATCTTTCGTTACAATGAACGTTTGTATTCAATTCATATATTGACTTCAAAAAAAAATGTAATACACAAATAAGGTATGTTTGAACACATATTTCGGACGGATGCTCTTCCCATTCGTCAGTTCGATCACATGATTGGGTTTAGTACTTTGTTTTCAAAGCAAAATCCGGCTTTTCTTGCTATTGGTATTAAAAAACGTACCGCAACAATTTGCTTACATTTCTATACTGACGAATTCCATGAACGCTATTAGTTTTATTTCCGAAAAACGTTCTATAAGTACCTATTTCATGAAAAATTCGGCCCACTGACTTGTTTTTGGTCGCCAATTTGTCGATCCCAAACTCTCAAAGAATATATAAAATTTTGCTTTCAATTAACAATACCTAATCAACTTGGAACGGGCCCCCGGCTCAGCTAACGAACTGTCAGTGTCACTTAAACGTCAGATTGTTTTGCCTTCGCAAAAGGAAAACATGTCAATTTAAAGGTTTTATATCCCGGCCGCACACACTTTGTATTAATTATCAAAATGTTCAGCAGAAATCTAATATACAAAGGACTAAACCTTTCGTTTAGGTAACTCCTTTGTCAATTTTACCTTAAACAGTCTCTAATTCGATAGCTTTCTCAGTCATAGCCCAAACATTAGCCAACTGCCTATATTGCATCATTCGAAGATTCCTCAATTCACAGCTCGAACCATACGTAGCACCATCCGTAACAACGATGTACCTCGCGTCCGTGTACAGACAACGCCATTTGACAATTTTCCAGTCAACAATGGGCCCGTGCCAGCAGGAAACATTGGCAAAGCATTGATTTTCACTGGAGCAGTATGGACTCGATTTTCTGTATAATTTCTTTGGTTAAAAAAACATTATTTTCAGTTTAGCGCTGGATGCTTTATGGGTGCAACAGTATGGGAATATGAAAGCGCACGTAACCAAATGATAGAACGCGCTAGGAAATCTAAATTTCCTTGGTCACGACGGTCTGATGACAGTAGAAGTCAATTCAACCAACTAAAACGTGAAATTGGCGTATATTGGGATAAACTGAGTGCGGGAGAAAAGGTATTCGCGCCGATATGCGCGCTGAATCTCTTGGTCTTTGGTATGTGGAGAGTACCACGATTGCGAAATGTTATGATGACCTACTTCTGTTCAAACCCCGCCGCACGTGTTGTCTGTTGGCCAATGTTCCTTTCCACCTTCAGCCACTACTCGCTGTTTCATATATTTGCGAATATGTACGTACTGCATAGTTTTTCGACAGCAGCTGTTCTATCTCTTGGAAAAGAACAGTTCATGGCAGTGTATCTAAGTGCTGGTGTTGTTGCTAGTTTGTCTAGTGTCGTTATAAAGGCGGTTACCTCAAGCGCTGGAATGTCCATAGGAGCGGTATGTTATGATAATTTTGTCCTTAAGCTCGTTTTTGATCGGTTATCTCTAAGTCAGGTGCGATTATGGCTGTTCTAGCTTACGTTTGTACGCAATATCCAGACACACAGTTGAGCATACTGTTTCTGCCTATGGTGACTTTCTCTGCAGGATCGGTATTATGATTATGGGACTCGTATGAGCTTTTGCTATCTGAAAATTGTTGTTTACTTTCAGGCGATAAAGGTGATTATGGGACTCGATCTTGCTGGTGTTCTACTTCGATGGAAGTTCTTCGATCATGCTGCACATTTGGGAGGAGCCGCCTTCGGAGTGTAAGCTGTCTTCTTTTCATCAACAATCATTAACATATTTTCTTTTTCAGGTTCTGGGCTTTCTATGGTCATGAAATTTGGCAAAAACGAGTGAAGTTCCTCAGCATGTACCATGATTGGAGAAAATCAAATCACTAGCGTTAACAATGATACACAAATTATACACTTAGTTAAAACAGATACATATTTAACATTTTTATTGAAAATATAAATGAACGTATAT